>MU224691.1:2406109-2436675 GCA_018584345.1 Thuja plicata
GTTGATTAAAAGTCCACAAGAAAGATGAAGGAAACCCTCTCAAACTCATAATGCAGCCTAAAAATGCAAACTAACATGAGGTCTAACAATGCAAGCTACATGAAAATGCAAAGGTGTACTTTCAATAAAGAAACTGTAACATAGGATTTTGTGTTCATCATTCATAAGAGAATGTTAAGGAACTTATTTTCATCATTGGGCCATTATTAACAGACATCAGAAAATCACACAATCATCACTAGTCACAAGAGAAACTATGAAGATATGAATGCAATTTATATTAGATTGGATGTGGAAAGATTCTAACATAAGCATCAAAGACATAAAGGTCAAGATAACTTTGATGTTAGCTTACCCAATTTAATGTAGAAAAACCATGCTCGCATCAAGGCATAGAGGCCAAGATGACCAGAAGAATGGTTGTGCAAAAATAGTTAAGCATAAAGCAAATAAAAACATGGCCCATGTCCAAAGTCCTCTAGGTATGCATCACGAAGAAACTTATTAGAAAAAGACACTCAACGAAAATCAATAACAATCAGCACACAAATAAAAGATCATGACATAGCTCAAGCATTAAGTGTTGCATTGAACAATTTAAGTGTGTTAACTGATACTAAGTTTAGAGGATAAGGATTGAATGCTTGCAAGTAGGTAAAACCACATGACAAAACTGGGTAAGACCAAACTGATAAGTGTTGAAAAAAACTCGATGTCAGGGGTTGTATTGAAAAATACAGTTTGGGTGGTGTTGAAAAACACCGTTTGTGAGATGTCCTAAAGACTAACGCATCCAAGAGACCAAAGCTAACACAATTATTCCCCCTAGACAAATAAAAAGACCAATTCCATACCAAGGCAACAAGGACAAGGCATGATGGAGAAAGGCTAAGTGTCAAGGACACGCGATCTAAGAAACAGGGGTGCAAATACCTCAAGTAGCACCCATTTCTAGGTTTTCACCACTTGGATTTTATTACAATTTTTTCCTTTTTTTTCTTCTTTTTTCAAGACTTTTTATATATATTTTTTAATTTTTGCTACCAAGGCACCTATTTCCAAGTTTTCACCAAGGAACTTTTTCTTATTTTTCTTATTTTTTGAATTTTTTATTTTTTTGAATTTTTGGAATATATATTTTTTTGGAGATACATCAAAGCGCCTATTGCTAGATTTTCACTAAGATGATCATTTTTTCAGAACATTTTCTGATTTTTAGAATTTTTGACAATATATCATTTTTTGGATTTTTTCAAGATCAATAATTATGCACAAAGGATGCCCCCAGATATGATCAGGGAGTTGCTCTCCCTCTGATGTAGATAGTAAATAAGCACCTATCCCAAAAGTTATTGTAATGATGTAAGGTCCAAGCCAATTAGGTTCCAATTTTCCCTTTTGATCTCTACACTGCTAATTCTTGAGATTTTCACGTAGGACAAGATCTCCTACTTGGAATTATCTAGGGTGACCATTTTTGTTTAAGGCTTTGGACATGCGCTTTTGATAAACCCTCATATGGTCAAATGATGCTTGGCATTTCTCATCTAGAAGTTCTAGCTCTTGAAGTCTCATGGTGCGGTAGTCTTCATCTGTAACTAGACCTTTGAGGGAAACTCTAAGTGAAGGAATCTCAACCTCCAAAGGTAACACTACTTCAGTACCATATGCAAGGGAAAAAGGAGTAGCCCCAATAGGAGTACAAATACTTGTTCTATAGGCCCACAAAGCTGGATTTATCTGTAAGTGCTAATCTCTACCATTCTTACAAATTGTTCTATGCAAAATTTTAAGAATGGTTTTGTTTAATGCCTCTGCTTGACCATTTCCTTGTGGGAAGTAAATGGAGGACCAATGTTGTTTAATCTTGAATTTCTTGCAGAGTTGTTTAAGGTCCTTATTTTTGAACTGGCCTCCGTTGTCAGTGATAATCTTGGAAGGCACTCCATATCGACAGATGATATGGTTCAGAATGAATAGAGAGATTGTCTTGCCTGAGGAAATAGAAAGTGGGATAGGTTCTACCCATTTAGTGAAGTAATTAGTAGCAGTGATAATAAACTTGTGTCCACTTGATGAGTTGGGATGAATCTGCCCAACAAGGTCAAAGGCCCAGCGCTGAAATGGCCAATGAGATTTAGAAGGAATGAGCTCCTTGCCTGGAGTATGTATCAGGTAACCATGTTTTTGACACTTTTCACATGACTTTGCAAAAGATACTGCATCAATATGCATTGTAGGTCAATATTACCCCACCCTAAGCAACCTTCGGGCCATGGCAAGACCATTGGAATGTCCCCCAAAGATGCCCTCGTCGATGTCAACTAACGCTTGGTCAGATTCTTCCTTTTCTAAGCATCTAAGAAGTGTTCCATCAAGACCCCTCCTATACAAATCACCAGTGATAAGGGAATTGTGAGAGGCATTTTGGGTAAGGTTTCTGCGTTTAGATCAGTTAAAGGTTTTAGGTATAATGCCATCCCAAAGATATGAGTAAATGGCACCATAACGGGATGACTCATGACCCCCAAGGGTACATATGACATGGATTTCTTGGGAGTCATAAATAGGGTGATGTATCTCTTCCACCAGGAATTCAAATCTTGATTCATGTTTATCTAACTGGAAGAGTGAGGCAAGTGTAGCCATAGCATCAACTGGTTTTTTTTCTTCTCTAGGGATTTGATGAAACATGAAAAATGTGAAGTATCGTTTCAAGGAATCAACCATTTTCTTGTAAGGTACCATTTTCTCATGTTTTGTTTGATATTCATCATTAACTTAGTTGATTATCAGCTGTGAATCCCCATAGATGTGTAACTCTGTGATTCTCCATTCTATGGCCATCTTAAGTCCATTTGTTAAAGCTTCATACTCAGTAATGTTGTTTTTACATAGGAATAATAACTTATAAGACTTAGGAATTGTGTACCCAAGAGGAGAAACAAATAAAACACCAGCTCTTGAACCATTTTTCATAAAGGATCCATCAAAGAACATCTTCCATGTTCTTTCAGTCATATACATGAGGTGCTCATCTGGGAAGTCAACTTGAATAGGTGGATTATCTTGTATTGGGAAATCAACCAATTGATCTGCAATGGCTTTTCCTTTGATTTCTTTATGCTCAATGTACTCTATGTCAAATTTTGAGAGTATCATCATCCATTTAGCAAGTCTACCTATGAGGGAAGCTTTACCTAGCAAATATTTGAGTGGGTCTATTTTTTCTATGAGGTGTATAGTGTGCACAAGCATGTAATGTTGCAACTTTTGGGAAGAAAACACAACAGCAAGGCAAGCTTTCTCAATGCTAGTGTATTTAACCTCGTATGAAACAAGAGTGCAGCTAAAATAGTATATTGCTCTTTCTTTCCCATTTTCATCAGGCTGAGCTAGTAATGCCCCCAAGGAAGATTCTATCACTGAAATGTATAGAATAAGTGGATTCCCTAGGATAGGAGGCATTAAAATGGGAGGATTTTCCAAGTACTTCTTGATTTGATCTATGTTGTTTTGACAATCCTCATTCCAAACACATTTGAATCCCTTATGTAAGTTCTTGTTGAAGGGTTGAGCTCTATCTGCCAATTGTGAAATAAATATCCTTATAGATTGAAGACGTCCTTGAAGACTCCTCATTTGACTAATGTTTCTAGGAGGTGGCATATCTATAATTGCTTGGACCTTCTCAGGGTCTACCTCTATTCCAGAGGTGACTCCAAATGCACACTTTTTAGGATTTAACCTTAGTTGAAATTATTCCATGTGATATAGAATTACGTCTAAATCATCTAAGTGTGTGTCTCTTTATTTAGACTAGGCCAAGGTGTCATCCACATAATCTTCCATGTTTTTATGCATCATGTCATGAAAAATGGTTGTCATAGCTCATTGATAGGTGGCTCCTACATTTTTTAATCCAAAAGGCATAATGTTCCAACAATAGGTACCCCATGCACAAGTGAATGCAGTATTTTCTAGATCTTCAGGAGCTATCTTAATCTAATTGTACCTGGAAAAACCATCCATCAAGGAGTAAATCTTATAACCCATAGTCATATCCACTATCATGTCTATATTTGGAAGTGGAAAGTCATCCTTTGGGATGCTCTATTGACATCTCTAAAATCTGTGCAAACTCAAATGGATTTGTCATGTTTGGAAACTGGTACAATATTTGATATCCATTCAACATAGGCAATAGCTCTTTTGAATTTTTCACCAAGGAGTTTCTCTAATTCTTCTTTGACTAGGAGACCTATGTGAGGATGCATCTTTCTCAATTTTTGTTTAACTGGTTTGACATTTGGAGCTATAGATAAGTGATGCATGATAAGATTAATGCCCAAACCTAGCATATCTGAATAAGTCCATGCAAAATTGATCTTCTTTTTTTGTAAGAACTTAGTGTAAGCTTGTTTTTCTATTGGTGACAAGGACTCAGCCATGTGTACTATTTGTGGAGCCTCATCCATACCCAAATTGACTTCTTATGTTGGTTCAATAAGCACTGAAGATATATCTTGAAAATAGTTGGGGTGACGATCAAGTACCTCATCCTTAGGTGCCTCAGAGAGGTTTTCACCTTTGGATACATCATTTCTTTTTACTTTTTTTGGTTCTAACACCGCCACATAGTGGTTTTCGCCATCAGAACTCTTATTCTTTTTATTTTCTTTTATTTTTATTTTGTGAGTAAGGTAGTTGATGTCTGTCTCTGTCATGCTGGTAGACAGTTCACTGGTGGAAGAGACTACGGGTTCAATGGCATTTAAGTAATAGGCTATCTCATAATCATTTTGAAATGTTAAGAGCTCAGGTTCTTGATAGAGTTGGGACCAATCAATGAGGTCAGGATGAACAAGAGGCAAGTCAATGACTAGTTCAAGGTTATAAATGTGAATGATATTATCACTGGTGACCAAAGATTCAGAGTCCATCAAGTATCCCTCTAAGCTACCCAAATCAGGATTCATACTAACAAGCAAAGAATCATCCACTAAAGCAACATGTGGGTTAAAATCCTCTAATCCTACATGTGACTCATTGGATACCTCAGGTTGAGTACTATAAGTGTGAACAACATCAATATCTCTATCAATTGTGGAAGACTCTGAGAAAGAGTGCCATTCATACTCATGTGAACTTGTGTCTAAACTGCGACTAGGATGCTTACACCATGAAGGTTTGGGACATCTTGATGTGGAAGATCCAGTGTCACCTTCTCTTTCCATTAAAACAACAAGATTCTTTCTTTGACATTCTCTGAAAGGATCTTCTATATCTGATTCATCTTGTTCTAAATTTGTGACTGATGCATGGGTGACTAGAATATATGAATCTCCCCAAAGGAGATGAGTGGAAGGGATCCAATCTTCACACATATCTTGCTGATTTGTCAAATTAGGTACATACTCTAGTTCATCATCACTATCCAACTTTTCAAAGAGAGGATTAGTGTGCTTGTTGTAATTCTCAAATCCTAGGCCAACCGGCTTCTTAGACTTGCATCCAAAAAGAACATGATCAAGAAGTTCAGATCTAGCATCCAGATTGTGATTAAGAGGGCCATATCTAGGATAGCCCATTTGTCTGACAAAAGTATACCCTCTTCCATAAGTCTTAGGAGAGGGAGAGAAGTTCTCATTGTGCATTTATTTTCCTTCTCTATAGATCCAGTCTCTAACAAATGTTTGCTCTTTCTCATCTTGGATAGGCACTGATGACCCTACAAATGTTCCAAATAAAGTCATAGTTGAAGAGGAAGGTTTATTCTCTTGTGAAGGCTTTCCATAAGACCTAGGCAAAACTGGTAATGTTGTGAGGGAGTTTAGTTGATACCCCCCATGCCAAGGTCTATCGATTTAAGCTTGTCTTTGCATTCATCTAAGGTAGCATCAAAATCTTCTGCTTCTCTATTGAGGGGAACATGAGCCCCTACTAAAATTGAATTAATAGATAAAGTGTTATCCCCAGGTATACAAATCTCTATTACATTGTAGGGGAACTTTACACATTGATGGTAAGTAGATGACACTACTTGCATATGATGAACTCATGGTCTACCAAGTAAGATATTGTAAGAAAGAGGACCAACGTCAACTACTTGGAACAAAATATGTTTTTCAATAGGGCCAATCCTAACAGGAAGGACAAAAAATCCTTTGGAACTTCTTTCTACCTCATCATAGGCTTTGATAGTGATCTTCTTTCTAGTATCTACGACTTCTTCTTAATAACCCAACTTCTTAAAAAGACTCAAAGAACAAATATTAAGCCCAACACCCCCATCTATCAACACACGCTTGACATGGGTTCTGTGGATCATGACCTCAATATGAAGGGTGATATTATGTGGGTGACTCAAAGATTTACCATCATCCTCTGAAAAGGTAAGGTAATGAGAGATAGCAATATGGTTAACCATATTCTAGAATTTATCAATGTCTAAGTTGTTGGGGAGGTTCACCATACGCAAAGCATCCTCAAGGACTTGCTTATGTCTTGGGGACAACTCTAAGAGCTCAAAGATGGAAATCTGAGCTAGGGTTCTTTGTAACTGATCAACAAGGTTGTAACTTGACTTAGGATCAACTGCCAGTTTTAAGGTGACATTCTTGGATGCCACTTGCTTTGGTTTACCTAGTTGACTTGAATTGGGTCCTCTAATGACAATGGGACCTTGACTTCATGTGACAACATTAAGAGTTTGGGATGACATTCTAGAGTTAGGACTCCTTAGCACCACATCAGGTTCTTCATCAAAGATAGGAGGAGAGTCCATGCCTAGATCATAACCATAGGGATCTCTACCCCTCATCATGTTGACATTTTCTTCTACAACTTGAATCATGTTGATAGTACTCTCCAAATTTGTGTAGGTATAATTGACCTCAGCCTTGCCATTCATAGGTTTAGAGGTTTCCCCCTTCTCATACTTGGGAAATGGTTCTTTGAATGCCTTATGATCGGCGTTGGTGTTCAATCCATCTATATTAAGCTTTCCATTGTCAATGAGATATTGAATAAGATGCTTAGGTTTGTAGCAGTTTTCAATATCATGTCCAATTCCATTGTGAAACTTGCAAAAAGATTTCTCATCCCACCAATGTGGCTTAACATTAGGTATATAATGCTTCGCAGGATCTTGAGGATGTGCAAGGTTGTTAGCAATAAGTGTTTTCTGTAACCACCTGAATTTGGTCTGTTCCAACTATGGACCCTATTTCCCCTAAGTGTGATCATACCCTTGATTATGTCCAAATGACCCTATTACTGCTTGGCATAATTCTTCAAACAATTTAATGTCCTAGGTGATTTTTATCACTAATTTATATTAACTATTATATCCATACAATTCAAATCATTTAAATCATATCAAAATCAAATATGGCTATAGTATTTAATTATAGAGGAATTAAATAAATCCCTAAATCAATTACCCACTTGCAAATAACCCCTTCCCTTAGCCTATTTAATTTAATTAAAATGGCTATAGTCCCCTAATTATTAAAAAGCAATTAAATTGTTTAAATAATTAATTCCTAGATTTTTAAATGAATTAAATAAGTTTAATTCATTTAATTAATATTATCCTAAACCCCAACCTAACCTATCTCAACCACTTCTACCCTAGGTTCTAACCCTTCTCAACCCAGTCACCCTTGCTAATCTAATTCTAATCCTAATTCTACCCTAACCCACCTCCTAATGTTGTCACATTCCATTAGGGAGTGATTAACAACTCAACCCACTTGAGAAAGTCCACTTTCTCAAGCATGACTTTCTCAAGTCCACCTTCTCAAGCCACTCTCTTACACCCTTCCCTTGCTTCTTTAAGGCTTTCATTAATACCTTATTAATGAAGATGCCTTAAGCCTATATGTCCTCCATGCCGTATTAATGCCCAAGGCATTAATGGTTCTTACACCACCATTAATGAGTCCCTCAACTCATTAATCCACCTTCTCCTCCCGATGATGGGCATGATGGAGAAATGTGTGCGTATATTTTGTACCTGATAAGAGAGACACAACACATTAATAAGTCATTGCATTAGCTCAAAAAGGTTAGATAAGCATGTAAAACCAACTAATATCGACCTATTGCCTTCTAACTAAGAAGAGTGTGATTAGTAACATAATAGCCCTCAGATTATGCTACCATCAGTGACATATACAACCTAGCATGAAGGGTTTTAGTTTAAAACGAGCTAAATAATGAGAAAACATGCATTCTAGCTCTAAGAATGGAAATAATAACAATGTAAAAGCATGAATTATGAAGTGAAATATGAGTCTAAGATTAATCTAACAGCATAACAATATATTTAGAATATAATGTGAAGGCCTATTTGCTCTAAAAAATGGCGTCTATTTATAAAAGAATGAGAGAGAGAGAGAGAGAGAGAGAGGAGACAAGGTAGATTAATGAGTTGAGGGACTCATTAATGGTGGTGGTGAGGTAGTGGATACAGGTGTAGCTAGCGGGGATTATAGGATAGAGGACAGGGCAGGTCCCAGGAGCAGGATGCAGGTGGAGACAGAGATCCTTTGTCTAGATGTGAGTAGGAGAGGGAGAAGCTCCAAGCTAGGATTATAGCATTGGAGGCCAAAGTGACTACTGTTGATGCCTTACTGGCAGATAGGGATATACATCTAGAGCGACTGAGAGAAGAGAGAGATGCACAGGCCCAAACAACGGTTCATCAGGGACAGAGGGATACATATTATTATGCCCTGTATCATGCAGTAGCTCTAGAGGGTTAGAGAGCACCTTCATTCTCTCGAGTGACTTAGCAGTTAGAGGGGGCCATGCCTCCTCTAGCAGCTCCTTTTATACCACCTCCTCCTCCTCCTCCTGACCAGGGAGAGGGGGCGGGACAGAGTTGACATTTTGTATCATTTTTATGACATGTATATTTTTGAGATCATATTTGTATATCTGGATCCTGCTGAGATCCCGTCTTTTTGGCATTGTTGTCAAAGAGGGGGAATAACGAATTGATGACATTTATCTAATAGAGAGATATTTAGGGATAATTAATTGAAAATATTTACTAATGGAGGAGATTTATAATGTATGTTATAGAAATAGAAGATTTATCCAAGAGGGGGATTCAGATCATAAAGCTTAAAGTGGAAATAGATATATCAACTCAAAGGGAGTACAGTTATGAATTTGAGAGTTTTCATCATCAATTGCTATAACACTGTGGTTTCTATCAATGCCAAAGAGGGAGATTGTTGACTAACTAAAGTTTATCTAATGGAGATGATGAAGACTGAGTGATACCGAGTATCATGATTTTAGAAATGGTTAGATTAGTTGTTGTTTTGTCATTGATGTCAAGCAATTGAATAATTGAATTTTATTGTGTTACCATATCTTAAGAGGAGAAGGTAAATGGATTACAAATATAGATCAGACAATGATGAATTAATGATGTTTTAGTTATTTTCTATTGTATATTTGATGTTATCAAATTGGTATGTTTGACTAATCAAGTAGGGAACTGTATTGGATTAATTTATGACAGAATGAGATACTTTAATGAGCTAGACTAATTCAGTCGGTAGAATGTAATGTGAGTCGGTTACAGTTACCAAGCACTGAGAGCAAGTTAGACACCGAGCAAATGATGAAGTCAATTACTGAGTTGCAGAGCAAGTTTTAACGAGTGAAGTGTACATACATTAAATGATGGTTTAATGTGAAGCTATGATGAGATGGATGAGGAAATGAATTAAATGAAGTTTTTTACAAGATCTACGAGTGGGAAAATTCAATGTGAAGATCTAAGGTGAAGATCAAGCAGTTAAACATAAAAGTGAAAGTTCCAAGGTAAAAGTGATTTGGTTTACCGAGCTGAGAAATTGAAGAAGATGAATGAATGAATGAGCACAAAGGAAGGAAAATAAAATTAAGGAGATTAAGAGGCATAAGTATGTATATGTAAGGAATGATATTTACATAGAGAAGAGAGTACTAGCAATTTGAGAAAAGAAGGAAAGAAGTTGAAGAACAACATTTACTAAGTAGAATAGAGAAAGACAGATCAAGGTATCTACAGATTGAGAAGGAGATCAATAGAGTATGTGATGCCAGGATTTGATTGAGCATAAAGGATCTAATTCAAGCATAGAGAGTTGCTAATTTTTACAAATCAAAGTTTATTGTTGCTTATTAATATTTGTAACAGAGAAATATCTTAACCAAGTGGATTTGATAGTCCTAATTGTAAAACCTAGACTTAGGTGACATTCCAAAAGAGTGTTTGAAGACCTCTAACAAGGCCACTCTTAATAGGGTGAATTTCTTAACAAACTTGAGGTAAATCTCCTAACAGAGTTATGTTTAGAAAATGTGTTTTGTAATCTTTAACAGGATAAGTTCTTAAGTAAGCGTACTTCAGAAGGGTAAAATTTTATTGTGGGTTACAATTACCATAGAGGTTTTTCCCAAATTGGGTTTCCTTGTTAAATCCTATGTTTATGAGTTATATCATGTGTGAATGAGTTAATCTAATGTTGCTAAGTTTGTATGATTGACTGCTGCTTATATTATTTGGTGAATTGGTTATTTACTGTACTCAGTACTTACTAAGTGAATTAGTGAGTTTAGTTTTAAGTGTTTATGTATTGATTTGTCTAATTCACCCCCCTCTTAATAGGACCAATAATTAAAATCATTTAACCATCAAATAGTTCCATCATGTGTTTAAATATATCAACAAAGTATAGTCTATATTATGTTTAAATATATATCAACAAAGTATACTCTATTTAATCTAGAGATATCAAGTAGGTCCTAACACATGAAATATGTATACATAATAATTTTTAGATCAATTCAAGTGGTTCAAACCTTTCATGGAGAAAATTTAATATTCTCTCATGATCCTCACTATCTAGTCTCCACTTACGACGTCCACATTGAGATTTAACTGGATGGAGACAAAGGGGGTGGCAACTACTAGGTGGCTATATTGAAACACTTTATTGTATAACTGATAATCAACAAAGTGAATACCATGTTGAATTACTTTTATTTTCTTTAAATATGTTCCCTCTAAAACAATTGAACTTGTAGGTCACAAATTTAAATAAAAGAAATAAAAAAATTGTTAAAAGTTTGAAATTTTAAATTTACAAAATGAGTTCAATATATTTATGTAGAGCATGAAAAAATATGGTGAACAACATTCTATCACTTTATTCAGATTCAATTAACTTCATCCTCTCTGTAGTACAAAAAAATAAATAGTAACTATCTCTTTCTACATTTCCACACTCAGCAATCACTGCAAAGACATCTCCTGCACAACCAGTTTATATACATGTGAGATCCTAAAATTTACTTAGTTAAATCTATAGATCTATATATATATATATCTATCTATACATCCAAGTCAATGTCATATAATGTGAAACTCAATTAAATTATACTTACCAATTTTGACCATTCCTGAGATATGATCATAATCAGTAGAAATCAAAGGAACATTATTAGAGTTTTTATCATCATCTCTATAAAATGTATTCGTAACAACTAGTGGCACCAAATTCTATGCACCTACATATCCATGTTCCTGATTAATGTATTCCTCATAATTGTTAGTGATGCAGTGAGAAAAAATCACGAATAGTCCCTAGTATTCAATGTCTAATTACATCAATTCGTACTCATAACTGAATACAAAGTTCACGCATTTTCTATCCTCTTGCAACCATGCATATTTTTTCTGTCCATACCTAAACACATGCATATATAATGTTGTATAAAAATGGGAAAAATATTAATTTCATTTTATAAATTTTAATAAAGAATGTAAAATTTAAACAAGAGTAAATATATATCTCACACATGCATAATTTAAAAAATGTGGGCATACCTTTTATCTCCCAAAATTCTCTATGTGGTACCACTTGAGTCATTCCTGATGATGTGCCATCATCATTTGGTGTGAAATGTATCTTGCACCATTCAACAACATCATGTGTATTTTTTATAGGAATTCCCTTATAATTCATTTGATACTTTTGTAGAGCACATTTGATGCAAGGTCTAGCACCATCATGTTCACCTTTTCCATGTCCACTCTCAAAGAAACTCCATACATGTGGTATGTTTTCATTATGATGATAGCTACATAGTGCATAAAATGGTCTAGATGATTTGAATTGTGCAGCACATCCATCTAACCAAACATAATGTTTATCAATTTTTATTCCTCTTTCTTTCAAATTTGCTAAAAACATCTTGAAGCAGTGTTCTACATAATGAATGTCATGCTCTTTATCATCACTTTTATAAAAATGATATTCCTTCTTGATGACATGTGCTTCAAATGTGCTCTGAATACCATCCAAATATAATTGTGCATGTTGATAACACACATGTACCATAATAGTAATCTTCTCTGAAAAGTAGTATTCTAATTGAATTACCTTTTGATGAACAAAGGAATAGTTTTCTGTGAAATAAACAACTAATAGAATATTTCCAAGTGGGAAATTGTCACTCAGTGTTTGGAATTTTTGTGCTTGCCACTTTTCAAAAAATGCATGATGAATGTAGGGTTGAATCATTTTTTTTAATTTGTCCATAAATACTCCAAAATTTATCTCCTCTTCAACATATTGTAACCTTTTGGCTTCTTTCTCAAATTTTGTTTCATTCTTTACATATTTGTAACTCTTGCAATTTACCATCTTTGTTACATCAATGTTTTGATTTTTGAAAGGAAAAAAGAGCCAAGTCGGCACATGTTTCACATATTCCTTTTGTGCAATTTATTTAACCAGATGCATCATCTCTTTTTTCACATAAAATGGATGAGATGAACTCACTTCGTCTAGTAGGAGGAGCATTTTCAAAACCATAAGTGTCTTCTACAAAATTTTAAAAACCTGATAGTGGAGATCAAATTCAATATGATAACGACAACAAGTTTAAACACTTTTTTGTGCTAACATAATATGGCTTCAATTTTCAAATAATGTTTTCCCAATCTTTATATTAGGATTTGAACTAAAAATGACACATACATTTCATGTTGTGTTGTGTCCAACCAATGTTTTGTATGATGTTCATATTGATTAGCTCTAATTCTATGTATGATAACATCTCTACTATTTGATGAAGGACGAGTATTATCATTCCAAAATAATGTGACCAAATTCTTTATTCTACCATCAATCCTATCAGAATGAGGAGCTCTACACATGATTTCCCAATTTCCTTCCAAGGTGATATCATCCAAAAGCACTCTCCTATTAAAATATCATGATATTGTTTTCCTACTAAAACCAATCCGTGATGAAATTGAAGATATTTGTCTTTTTCAGAGCATAGTGTTACCTACAATAGATGTCAACATAAATTTTCTTGTAATGGTCTTATCTTTAGTTTGAGACTACCTCCCTACCTAGTTCAAACCTTTTATAATATTTTTAATCATATCAATTTGCATGTCAACAACTTTTCTCTTCTTTAATGTTGTGTTTATACCCAATAATTTTAATGCCTCTTGCGAATTTTTGTTTATAAGTAAAACTGAAAGCAATTGAATTTGTTCAAGTGTTTCAAAATTATCAAATTTAGCCAATATTTGTCTTGATATTGTACTCATTAACCTCTTTTAGCAAGACTTAAGGGTTGAACATTAGAAAGTGATTTCAAATTCTCCACATCCATGGTAAGTAAATGATCTAAGTTTCTATAATTAATATTTCTCTTCACACTTTGAGATAGATCTATATGTTCATCCATACCTGTAGGAGCACGTGATCCTGACCCTTCTCCAACATCCATTGCTTGAGCTTCCATAGGGAGTGATCTTGACCCTTCTTCAATGTGCATTTATTCAAATTGACTTGACCCTCCTACGTGAGCTTCTCCTTCACCTTGACCATGTTGATTGTGAGCTACATGCACAAAAATGAGTCAAATTAGAGGAAAACAAAGCGTAGGTCTATAAAATTTGGGCATGTAAAATTAGAGGTCTAGGTCCATATCTTCTTTAGTTTTATAATAATATGCCAATGTAATTTCATAATTTCTTTGTTCGGTACCAAGTGACATTTTTCTTGTAGATTTACTTTGTATTCCCTTCTTGTTCCCCATTTATTCTCTCCAAAAAAATGCTTTTCAAAAAATCGGCAATAGTAATTCTCCTCTTCAAAAAAATATTTTAGAAAAAGTCACCTTGATAGTATTCTCCTCTCCAAAATTATGCCTTTGAAAAACACCAATAGCAATTCTCCTTCAAAAAAAACCCTTTGAAAAAATCAGATCAATAGTAAAAAAATGTGAATTAACTTGATTGCAATTGTGTGAAAAATGAAAAAAACATTATTTTTATACCATAAAATTACAAAAAAAAACATAACTAGTCGACCTAGTTCGGGTGAACTAGGGTGGGTAAATTCTGGCTGGGCTTTTCTAGCCAGACTTTTTCCATGGGGATCTTCACGTGAAGATCCATTCTCCTGAACCCACCATAACCCTTCATGAAAAGGGGGTCTTCGTGCGAAGACCCCAAATTTGAAGGTTTCCCTCAGAGACAAAAAAAAATGGTCTTACAAGGCCTAAAAAAAGGACCAGACAAGATGATTTTTTAAAACAAATAATGTCTAATGATGCTACTTATAGCAAGCTTTTTAATGACTATAAATTTAATACATATTAAGTTCAATGTCACTTTTGTATTTTACTTTAATTAAACATAGGTTGTTTGGTCATTCGACAACCTATCTCTTCGAGGCTTCAGGAAAAATAGTAACTTACAAAAAAAATTACAAAAAATATGTAGGAAAAGAGTATTTGTGTTAGCTTTCTATTAAAAAGAAGAATAACTGAATTTCGATATATACATATCAAGTTAGAGTGATAAAAAAGAACCTATGTCTAAATTAGAGTTACTGTCACTTTAGAAATAAATAAACTATGAAATATTGAACCAAAATGAATGAAACCATTTGCATCCTTTAGATATTTAAGTTACAATATAACCTTGAAAGAATTACATCGTTATCATTTTTGTAAAAAAAGTTATGTTGATCCAAGTGATAGTCATTCCTTAAAAACACTGATTTTTCACACAAACCACTTTTTGAAGGAGAAGAAAAAATGGATTCAAATCAATTTTAATTTTTTTTAAAATATATTTAGAAACTAGAAATAAAATTCTAAAAGACTCTAGTTTACATCATCTACAAATTCCTAATAGTTTTGCGGCAATAGGTGTTCGAAAGAAAATATTTTTTCATAATACTGATCTCAATGTCAAATTTGGCCAAATAGTTGGACACACTATTGTGGGACCACCCAAATTTAGATGTTGGAATTGTTCAAATAAAAATGAGTTTTGAGGAAGGAAGCAGAATTCTAAAAGTGTGTATTGATCCATTTTCAAAATTTGAATATGTTGACAAGTCTATTGTGGACAACCATAATATACTAGCTGATAGAGAAACAACCTTTGATTCATCAAAGGGATTTGCTTCTAATTATATGGCTTGAGTTTTCAAGTTGAATGATAATATTAATTTCTTAGAGGTTGAGAAAAGAAGAGTAACTGGATGATCCACTGAACTAAGGAGCCTCATTGTTCCCAGGTTGGATACCTACAAAGGAGTCTTGGAGAAGCATAAATTATGAGCAGATATCCACCCCCACTTGATCTTATTCACACTGAGGAAACAACTTACGTATTGTGTGTGAAGATTCAGATCTTGGATAGCCTGAGGAAGACTTGGAACATAGACCTTGTCACTTTGAAGGACAATTTTTCAGATGTTTTCAAGCTTATGTAAATATGAGAATAGTATAGGATTTTGGTACAAATTTTTTTATTTTTGACCACCTTTTCCATTGATGTCAAAGGGGGAGAAGAGTTGTGTGAAAAAATAATACTTGTCTTAGGGGGAGTTATGCTTTTGAAGAATTTTTTTTGGACTTGGCATTTTGAGATGGACACTTTGTCATTTTTCACTAAGTTTTTCCATCAATGCCAAAGCGGGAGATTGTTGGAAAGAGTCAACTAGTAGTGCATGATATGTTGTTATTTATGGAAACTATATACCATAATCTTGGTCACTTGTAGTATAATTTTCCTACCAAAATTTTTGGTTATGAAAAAAATTAAGTATGGAGAATAGTTAATGATACTGGATCAGAGATCAAGAAAATATGGATAGAGGTCAAAGTATCAGATGCTGCAAAGATAGAGATTAAGACAAAACATCATGGTGTATCTAATCCTAAAATCATAAGTTTTTATGATACTAATTGATGGAGATATGATTCAGTGAGTATCACATTAACAAAGAATTATCTTATGTGATCCATTAGCATGTTGGATCGATCAGTTATCCTATCAGATCAATGATCTGATCAGTTGGATGGAAGATCTAGTTTGGGCCAGCTTCCTACATAGTAAGTTTTTATTGGTACAGGTTAGCATTGATTTTTGGTCCGTGTTTTTATTTAAGGAGGTACACATTTCATATTCTCTTACTAAATCCGACTAAGGTAATATTATGAGCCTATGATTGAGTATATAAAATCAAGTTTTTGATGTGAAGAAAGAGGAAGATTGATGTGATGATATGAAAGTGATATTGATGTAACATTGGTAGTTTACGATATCTTTGGAGCCTCATTGGAACTGTATTGGCATTATTGATGCTACCAGTCAGTTCAGTTCTTGGACTGTAAGTCCTTTCTATATTGTATTTGATTAGTGAACCTAACAGAGGACCAAATTAGTGTTTTGTATTTAAGAAGTGTTCTCTAGGGTGTAGGCCTAAATGCATGTGCATTCCACTCATATGTACTTATACCTTTAACAGGGTACTTATTATTGAACTAGTGAGATATTTTTCGGTATCATCCCAATAGGGGTTTTCCCTTAACTGGGTTTTCCTTGATAACAAATCACGTTGTTCTAATGTGGATGTTATTTATCTTGTTCTATTTACTTTTGGTTAGTTGTGGAATAATTTTTTTTCTTTGGTTTATTAAGTTTAAAGATGCTTGTTGATGGGACTTTGTGATGACCTCGCCAACAAGGGAGAGTTGTTTCCGGGTATCGGAGTACCAACCAACTTTTCCTAAAGAGGCTTACCAGAGAGTGGGCTCTCCTAGACTCCAAGAACCTACTATTTGAATCATGACGGTGTAGGATTAATTGAGTTGGGAGGGTGACTATTTTTTTTGAGGGGATAGATGGTTTTGACTCATCGACCTATGGAACTTTGATGATAACGGGTTTCCTGCAATCACTTCTTATCTCTGACAAAGAAAATATCAAAAGATAGGATAGGGTTAGTGTAGATATATAAATATAGTCATGATATACATTTCCATAACATCAACAAAGTTCCAGATGAAAATAAATAGCAAATACCAGGCATACATACGATCACCAATTAGACATATACTAGTAGAAAAGTATTATTATTTCATAAAAAAATTAAAGAACTAGAACACAAGACATAAGGAAGCATACAACATGAAAACGTTTATCAAATCCAAGATCAGAAATAATACCAAACATGATGTCAATTAGTTCTTCTCATTCTTTCATTAACTTGGAATCTAGTATCACTGTCAATTATACTATTGGCTCCAAGGGAGAATTAATAGAATTTGAGCTTTTAAAGAAAGATAGCTAAAAACTTGTATTACTTGTGGATAGCTAAATCATCAATTCTTCAACCCTTGGAATGGTGTCAAACTAATTATTTATAGACATCTTATCTACCTAGGAAACTTAACCTATGCAAGCTTCTTATATTATATTACAATATTTACAGTTGGTACTACCTACACTGTTAGGGCCACCATACTATATACAACTATTTGAGAATAAAATAGAGAAAAGAAGGAAAGGGGCTCTGAGAAATCTGCCATCAGAAAAGTGCCTCTATACTTGTAGATGTGATGGTGGTCTCTGGGTGACTTGGACCATATACCCTCATTAATGCATCACTAGTTCTTAGTCACTGAGAGCTACTTCGTACGCTAGTTATTAAATTCTAGAATGATTACTTGGGAGGTGGGAGATGTCTGTGATGAACTTTCTGGCTAACAGTGACACATTGGGCCATAAAGGACATCCTCATGTTTGATGAAAAACTGTAGACACTGATTGGTCAGCTTGAGAGAGTTGTCAACACTTATCACTGTAAAGAATATAAAACTTAGGATCCAGAATTCTAGAATCTGTGAGCTTGCACTCAAAGAATAAATAATTAGTGCTCAGAACCTACCCTCAATGAAGGAATCCTTAGAGTTTGGGAAATCTCATAGGCCTTTGAACTTTTTGTATGCTTCCAGAATCTAGAGTACGCTTTCCTCTTCCATGTCCTTCAGGCAATCCCGATGATCAACATAACTTTTCAAGTGACCATCGGTATCCTCAACCTTTTCCTTCAACTCTAAAACCACCTTGGCAATATCATGGGAGTTGAGCATCATATGGGAGAGTTCCACCATTACAGTTTTAATAAAATCTCACCTAACTACTCCATTAGGGGGGCCAAAATGGGGTCCAGGATCTAAGGAGAGGTGTTGACTTTCTTCTTATGTTGGGCTTTGGATTACTCTGCCACCCGAGAGCCTAAGGCTTCCAGAAATGTGTTGTCCAACTAGAAACTCTTCAAGAAAGCCCTCGTAAAATATGTGTGGCTACGCTGAATCACTATTTTCAAGATGGCTCACTCAAAACTTCCAGCATGTCCCAATCTATTGGAGGGAGGTCCATATTGTCAATACATGTTTCTCTATACTTAGGGTCCTCAAGTGACTTGGTGTCTAAAAAATTTCATGTGAATGTCTGGAGATTTAGATGTTCCATCATTCCCTTTAGTATCCTAGAGTACTGCCGCTTCCAGATGTCAAAATCATCTTGGAAATTAGCCCAAAAATCCTCCAAGTGTCACTCATGGGGGTTGATTCCCTGGGGTATTTAACCTTTCTAGTTTCAAAAGTAGATCATAGTCTTTGTGAATGAATGAAAATTTAGCTAAGTTCAGGCTACTTAGCTCACTTTATTCTTCCCATTTTGTGGTGAGGGAGAAAGTGTAGTTCTCGCACACAAATGGAAAATAAATGGAGGTGATTTTATTGAAGGAAGTTAAAGCATGCGTCTCTAGAATCTTCTTGTGAAATTCTAGCAAAATAATCTTATCCCCATAATGTTTGGGCAATAGGTAAGGTTTCCCAAAAAAATTGAACACCTGAATATATGTGTGCTAGGAGAACTATATGAAATAACATCCCCACACATTTACTAAGGCCATGGCCTTTGGGGACATTCTAAATCCCTAATTACTAGTAATCACCTTAATCCCATGAAATATGAAGGTGTTGTTGATTCTACAAAAATGGGGGAAACGGTCCCATGGGGTGGCCTGTGCAGCTTCATCCCTGAGGACACCAATTATAGTTGACCTCCAATTCTCGAGTTTTTTCGAGCAAGTGGCCAAAGGATGTAGGAGGTCATATAGAATTTTTGTTCTGCCTCAACCTTCCTCATCTGGATATCTACATGCTTAATGATGATGCTAGACTAGTCAAATCTTGCCTTGTTGGTGGTGATACCATATAAAAATTAGTACATCCAAGGGGAGAATTCCCGAGCATGGGGTTCCCCAAAATTCCTTCATAGAAATGCAATTCCAATGTAGATGGGTTCCTTGAAGTCAAAGCAAGGGATATTCATCTGCATCTTCTTAAAGTCCTAGCATTGAATCTTTAGCCATTTGGAGTTGAGGTGGCATCGGGCTAGTTCAACTACTTTCTTGAACTGATTGAGCGAAGTAGCCCTAGTTAGAGTAATAGCATCCAAAAAGAATGGGATGCACCATCCAGTGGTGGTGGCATGATATTACAGGGAGATGATGGGAACCAGGTAACCAAGGGGGTTGGGAGATACCTACATAAAAGCTCCACTTCCTGGATTGTAACATTTGGCTAGGAGAAAAATTAGCTCCAGTGCTTGTACTGAGCACAGAAAACTAGCCACTTGAATGATACCAAATGCTGCTAAGTTGACTGAAATAGAGTTATTAGCCTGTCATTGTTGATTAATTTCTTGAATAAGGCTCTTTAGTTTGGCCCAGGTACCAACATCCATTTCGGTGATCTCTTTAAGAGTGGACTCAATTTGGGACCCCTGAATCATCTTGCCTTTATTATACTTTTGGGTCAATGGGAGATTTTCCAATACCCATTCTGGGCTCTCAGGAGGTGATGATTCTAAAGCCATTTATTTCTTAATTTAACCTATACATGCAAACTAAACAATTTTTAGTACATTAATATTAAAAGGATTCAAGGTTCAGGGGCCTCGGGCATGATTTTATTTACCCACCTGAAATAGAAAATGTTAGACATCTCAAAATAAATCATGTGTCCAAAGATTATTTCTGATACATGTAAATTGACACATATAAAACTATTCATGCATACAAAAGACCGGTAATGATGACCAAAAATTTAGATGGGGTAAATAATTTTGGATTCACCAAGACACCTAGAGTTAACTTGAAAGGATAGTAACGTTAGCGACAAGATAGGTGGCCTTACTGTCATATCCTAACACATGCATACCCACTCGACTAAGTAATGACATTTAATGGATAGTTGTTCTAGTGTGAGTGACATGAATGCCACTTGGGACAAATTATAAATGCTTGTGCATGGGAACTAATTCAACCATTAAGATGGAAAAGATTGAGGAGAGAGAAAATTTAATGAACTACTAGTGAGCTGGCCTCTACAACTAACATACCCATCACCTCAACACCCAAATTTGCATCAACCAGAAGGGTGGACATGGTCCTCATAGCTCATAAATAATTTGTAATA
Organism: Thuja plicata; assembly: GCA_018584345.1. Lineage (NCBI taxonomy): Eukaryota > Viridiplantae > Streptophyta > Pinopsida > Cupressales > Cupressaceae > Thuja > Thuja plicata. Next base: position 2,426,993 of record MU224691.1, read on the forward strand.
ATGGTGTCCCTAGGGGTTACCTCAATAGGACCTATACTAAAACAACTCTCAGAGATGCAACCTCTCCTTAGAGTAGGAAGGCACAAACTTTACCAACTCAACAATTTATAACCAACCAAAACTATTAACAACACCTAGAGCACCCAAAAATTTATGAAACCCAACTCTAGCCTACAAGACATGAACAAGTATCTACAAGCACCTAACCAATGCTCCACTAACCCATATCTATAGAATTTACAGACTAGAGAGTTGGACACAAAACATTATTCATAGATGATTTACAACCAAGGGAATAGATGCCTCACCTTCGAGTTGGACAACTGTGAAGGATAGAAAGAGGCACACGAGGTCTAGGGAAGACAACGTGCCAAATGGAAAGTGTGACCTAGATGACAAGGGTGGACGTGTTAGGAATAACAGTCCATAAGACAACTGATGTGGGGGGGGGGGGTGAATCAGTTGTAATATAGATTATTAAACTTTAAAATTTATAAACCAACTCTGCAAATGTAAATGATAACACAGTAAATGCCAACACCATAACATAATACTTTTTGTCGAGGGAACCCTATTAAAGGTAAAACCCCGGTGGGAATTAGCACCCACAAATAATGTACTGGGAGTATAGTATCATTGTTAAAAAAATTTATCCCTGTTAGGAGCTTGTTACAACATTACAGTACATATTCCCTATTAGGAGTCAAGAGAAATAGTAGGCTAACTACCTAGGTACACTTCCCAAAGAAGGTTAAATCCACCCTCAAGGATTCACAATTTGAACAAGTGTATATAGAAAATATACAATTCAATGAACTTTCTGATAGCAACTGTCTTTTCTTGGTTAGTTCCAATGAAGTAATCTTCTTATAAACTCTTCTCTACATCCATTAGTCAAACAAGCTTCACAAATTTCACTTATTTTCTTTTTCAATCTCTGTCACATCTTTTCAAAGGAAAATATCACTCATATATACCCTCTTACAATAATTCATTAGGTCGGCCAATTAAGCTTTCCTAATATACAAATAATCAATCAAGTCAGCAAATTAAGGCTTTCCAATATACAAATAATTATATAACCCCTTGCTAAGATACACAAGGTACCTATAACAAGTAATCATCAAATATAATCCATCACTTATACTTCCATATCTACAATCCATGCTCACAATTCATTTTAAACACTACATGTATGAAATTGGCCACCAAATAGGTCTTCTCTAGAATACATGCCACAACTAACGTCACTAGTCATCAGACAACAACAAAACTCAACCCATTACTCCAACATATGTCAGTTATCCACCAGTAATCTCACTTCATCTAAAATATCTTTGCCAGAAAGATATACCTGAAACACAGAGACCTGTTGTACCCAGCATCACAGTTATAGTCCAGAAGCCCGTCTTCACCAAATCAATTGTAACATCCACAATATGAAACATAAAGCCAAGTGACCTTAGGAATAAGGTCAACACATATCCTTCTGCATATATCCAACTTTGATCATTCTAAATCATCTATACCGTGTCTATACACTTCTGACAGTCAAGTAACCAGTTTGTCCTCTCCATAGAAATATATGATGACATCAGTGACAAAACATGAATATCAACAACATGATCAGTACCAAAAAATGATATCATCCAACAATCTCCCCCTTTGGCATTGATGGAAACATATGGTAAAATCCATATGCATCAACCCAATAGTACTCTCTCTCAATACAATCTTCTCAATATCCTCAACACAAATCTCCCAGAACAATAGGGATTTTCACATATATTCTTTCCCCCATTGGCAGCAATAGAAAAGGGTGTCATAGCTCATCTATAGTTATCTGTAAGTTGTAGCTTTTTAAAATCTTCATTTCCATCAACCAAGTACAAGATCACCCAATGTACTCCATAGTATTCTCCTGCGATCACTCCCCTTGAGGAGTAGATCCATATATCAAGTCCAAAGAATGATATAGCTCTGAGATCCACTAGACTGATGCATATCTACATCAATTAATTACCACTAGGAGGGTCCATCACCCCAAGAAATCTTTTGAGATATTCAAAAGAATCTTTTGGCAAAGGTTTTGTAAAGATGTCTGCTATATGTTCCTTTGTGCTAATGTACTCCCGTTTAATTTCTTTGTTTGCTACTTTCTCCCTCAAGAAACTCTGCTTAATGGAAATGTGCTTTGTCTTTGAATGCATTACAGGATTCTTTGACATATTCATTGTGCTAGTGTTATCACAATGGATAACCACTGGTTCTCTAAAAATTATTCCAATGTCTTTCAGCATTTATTTCATCCAAAAAAATTGTGTATAGTTTATTGTAGTAGAAACATACTCTAACTCAGCAGTAGATTGAGCAATACAGTTTTGCTTCTTTCTCAACCAAGAAACCAATCTTTTTTGAAGGAAAAATGCACCACCACTTGTACTCTTTCTGTCATCCACATTACCTTCCCAATCAGCATTGGTATAAGACTGCAAAGTAAAATCTTCTGATTTTTCATACCACAGTCCATATTCTATTGTCCCTTTCAAATATCTAAAAATTCTTTTTCAGCAGCAAAATCTCTCTTTAGGATTTGTTTGATATCTAGCCACAATTCCAACTGCATTGGCAATATCTAGTCTAGTGTCAGTTAGATATTTTAGACCTCCAATCATCGATTTGTACTTAGTCTATGCAACACTTTGAGTCTCATCACTATTAGTCAGTTTGTGTCCAGTCACCATAGGTGTCCCAACAAGTTTACAATCTTCCATTCCAAAAAATTTCAACATTTCCTTAAGATACTTGGTTTAAGATATAAAAATGTCATTCTTGCACTGATTAATTTCCAAACCAAGAAAAAATTTCATCTCACCAATCATTGATATCTCAAATTCATTTTCCATTTTTTTAGAAAACTTCTTACTCATCTAATCATTGCCTCCAAAAATGATATTATCAACAAAAGCTTCTATAATTAAGATTTCATCTTCATCAGTTCTCAAAAATAAATTACTATCTGCATTACCTTTTCTAAAGCCAAGATGAGGTAGATATTTGTCCAGTCTTGCATACCATGCTCTTAGTTCTTGTTTTAGTCCATACAATTCCTTCTTCAGTCTACAGACCATGTTTTCATCATATATCAAAGGAAAACCATCAGGTTTCTCAATTTAAACTTCTTCTTCTAGATCACCATTCAAGAATGTTGAGTTCACATCCATCTGGTATACTTTAAAGTCTTTATGTGCAGCATAAGAAAGAAATAATCTTATAGCTTCCAATCTAGCAATAGGAGAAAATGTTTCTTCATAGTCTATGCCTTCTTGTTGTGAATATCCTTTACATATTATTATATCCTTGTTTCTTACCATTGTTCCTTCCTCATCCATATTATTTCTAAAAACCCATTTAGTTCCTATCACATTTTTATTCTTAGGTCTTTGAACCAATTCCCAAGTATTGTTTTTCTTTACCAATTCAAGTTCTTCTTCCATAGCTTTAGTCTAAGATTCATCTCTACATGCTTCATCAGTAGTCTTTGGTTCAACTTGAGAAATCAAATAGATTTCATCTCTAGCTCTAGATCTAGTCATCATACCTTTACTTGCATCACCAATAATTTGATCTTCAGGATGGTTCTTCTTAACATACCTTGGTGTCTTCAGTGTCTAAGTAGCTTCAGTCTGTTCATCTTCAATCTCATTCTAAATCATCAAAGGTTCTTTATGTTCAGCAGTGACCTCTTTTATTTCTGTTATCTGACCACCATCATATATCCTTTCCTGAATCTGAAACTTTTCATCTATCCTCACATTGGCGCTTTCAATCAACTTTCTCGATCTCAGATTGAAACATTTATATGTTTTACTCTTAGTAGAATAACCAAGAAAAATTACTTCATCACTTCTTGATGACATTAATTTGTCATTAGTATTTAAACAACACTTTTGGTAAGCGTACACCGAAAGATAGTAAAGTGCAAACTGAAGATCAGATGCGAAGATCACCAAAAATTAGTAAGTACAAAAATCTGATGATACAAGGAAGTGTGTAAATCAAAAATCACAATATAGAGAGTTAAAGAGGAACCTGAAATGCAAAGTTACAGTGCAGACCATTGAAACAGATTTAGTGCAATTGATAGTAAAAACTAAAGGACCGTCAAGCATGACTGAAAGACAGAACCGAAAGTCAGTTGCAACCTGCAAATAGTGGATCTGACTTCCACGTCAGATAAAGAAAGGGTATTCTATTTATAGGATATTTAATTTTTTTTAAATCTATTTCTTTAGGGACAAGAAACATTAATTTAAGTGTTTTAATCAGTCTAACTAATTTAAAGCACACAGACAAGGAGATCTAGGTGCAAGTTGTAAACCTGATCTTAGAGTTAATATTATTTTTATCATCAACTCAATGAAATCAATCCATATATAAATAAATGATGTAATCATTCATTAGAATGTGTGTGGAAGAGATAGGAGAACATAACAAGCACATCTATGGATTGAATTGAGATTTTCAAGAACCAGAGCAGAACAAGAAGAATTTGGTTAGTTGAACCAAGAACAGAGGAAACCGATAATCAGAGGTATTATTCAATAATAGTTAAGGTGATATTATTTTGTATGTAAACTATATAGGATCTGTATTAGTAATAGGATATTGCATTTACCAGGTTAATTTATAATTTTCTATCATTCTAACAAGTGGAGAAAAGTGTTAGAAATCCTTTCAAGAAAGGTGGATTTAACAGTCCTATATCAAATCTCTTAACCAAGTGCACACTTAACAGTGTTGCTAAAACCTCTTAAAAAAGTATACTTTAACAGGTCTCCACCGATACTCCTAATAGGGTAGATCATCAAAAGTGATCAAAATTGTAAGCCTTAACCAACCCCTTCCATTCTGCAGATAGTGAAGTTTTGTGGGTGTCATCCCCACCGTAGTTTTTACTTCCTAACAAGAGTTTTCTACAATATCATATCTTGTGTTATGTGTCAATTATGTTCATGAATGTTTCTATGAATGATTCACATGTTTATTAATGTTATGAATTGATATAACTCTCACAAAGATATTATAGATCAGATTGAATGGATATGCAATTGATTACAAAGGTTAATTGATTAAAGAACATGAAAAAGATTTAGAGGTACTAATTCACCCCTCCCCTCTCAGTACTACTTCCATTAAACCCAACAATTGGTATCAGAGCTAAGTCTCTTCTTGGAAAAGCTTAAAGGCTTAAGAGAAAAGATCATACAATGGAGAGGTACAAACTTGATAAGAATATTGAGAATAAAAATCTTGAGATACAAATGTTCTATGAACAGTATAAAGAAGCTAGAATCAAGATGAGAGAGTTGTTGGATGAAAGGAAAGGAATGGAAACTCGAAGCAATGAAAAATATTATCAAGAAGAAGAGATTTCATATTTCTTTGAGTCTTCAGGATCAAATACAAGAAAAGCATCAGATACATCAGAAGAGAATGTCATAAATCTAAAGGAGATCAATCAACATCTGACAGAAAAAATAAAGATGCTGCAAATCGGTCAAGAGACCCAAATGGTTAGAATGATTAATGTGATGAGTTCTGCTAGACAAGCTAAAACAAAAAGAACACTAGCTACTGATAACAGGAGGAAGATTATAGAGAAACTACAAGAAAAGGAGTTATAAATTTAAAGACATGTTGAGCATCACCATGAGCTCACAAATCAAATCATTCTCATGAGTAAAGAAGAAAATAAAATGAATGTTGAACTCATTGAAAGAATACACATTATTGGTGAACTAAGAGAAGAAAATTAAAAACTAAAGCATGAGGTTAGAATTCAGCAAGAACATAATGAAGTTATCAGAAAGGATGAAGAGAGAAATAAAAGAATGGATGATTTTCTGGAAGGACAACAAAGATTCAACAACAACAACCGTCTAGGATTTACCAAAAATGGAGAATCATCAATTCAATCCAATCCAAAGAATGTTTATGAAAATCCAAGACCAAGAAAGCTTACATGCAAACACTGTGGAAAGCAAGGTCACACAGAAAATGTGTGCAGAGGAAAAATGAAAGGTATTCCTAAATCTACACCTTCATTCATAGGATTCTGTTATAAATGTAACAAGAAAGGACATAAGGCATGTGAATTTAAGTCTAAGATAGAAAAGCCAAGGAAGGAAACCTAGATGGACAAACATTTTCCTACATGCAAGATGAATGGGCGCACAAGTCTTGAATTCTAGAGAAAGTAGGCATGGAAGCCAAAAGGTCAAGAAACTCCATATCAACTGAAGAGAATCGGTAAACAATATGTATGGGACTACAATACTTGGAAAAATTATATAGCATGTGGAAGGTATGGTCACATTTCTACAAACTATATGAGACTATGGACTAGAAAGTCTAGAGGATGGACTAACCCCAGAATGGCATGCTTACACTGTCATAAAGTTGGTCATCTCAAAAAGGACTACAAAGACCGAATGGTAGAGACAAGCACATACCTCAATGGAAACACCATTGAAGATATCCAAAAGGCTAGAGACAAGATGTGGAGAAAATATTCAAGCAATGATGAAGCTGGAACGAGCAATAAAAATGGTGACACCCCATCCAATGGATCTGGTGACATCACCAACCCCACCTAAGAAGAACAAGTAAGTATGGAACTGCATTAACACTAAGCTATTACTTTACATCAGTTCCATAACATGATGAAATAATTCCAAATTAGCATAAGAAAGATGCATCATGGTTATACTTGTTGAAAAATATGTAAACTAAGTCTTCGGACATATATATATCGAAACCCGTTAGTATACACTGAAAGGAAAGATTGTCTACATTTACCAAGAAGGTCGGTTATAAGAAAAATTGTTAGCATTGACCGAGCTGTATCAGTAAAAAAGCACATGAACAAACTATCTATGTTACCAAAACCTATCGATAAAGGCTAAGTCAACTTTGACTGCTCAGAAATATTATAAGCATCACCGATGGTAATAAAAATTTCACCTACGAACTCAGCCTTTAGACACCAACGAGTTGGTAAGCATTTATTACATGCTTTCTAGGGCAACGGCTATAAATAGGGTAGCATAGTGACTCATTTGTCACGACACCTAGAGCAGAGCGAGCAAAGGTAATTTTGAGCAGAAAGAAACCAAGTTGTAGAGTGATCACAACTCGACCACCAAGCACTCCAAAATAGTTCAGAGATCTGTACAAACACAACAGTAAGTTCTACAGACCGATAACTCTGTTCTTTACGCATTTACACAAAAGCCCTAATTTCTGAAAATGGCATCAACCTCACGATCTGTAAAAGCTAAGAAGGCTAAAAAGGATGAATTCAAACTCATCAAAAACAATGCATGTGAGGAACCCAAATATAAGATTCATCCAGAGGTTTCCTCACAAACTGAAGATGCTAGAGCATTCTCATGCATACCAGCTAGGGTTTTGCTGGTTGAGGATGTCTGATTCTTCATACACTGCAAGATTGCAGAGATTGGAACATCAGAGATGGAAGAAGCTTACTAGAAGCTTTTAATGAAGAAGAAACACTTAAGGATGAACACAAACACATTGAGGTAAAAGGGCTTACCAATTCCCTAAAGTTTTTGAAGGTCTTCAAAACTGATTGGATTTGGTTAGTGCTAAGTAGAATGCATAATAACAAGTTATGGTTGGATGAACCAAAGTAAATCACCCAAGATATCATCCATGCTATCACCGGTTACCCCATAACTGATAAAGTAAAGGCTCTCAAGAATCCACCGAAGGAAGAGATCAAAAAGATGACTGGAGCCAAATGGGATGAGTGTGGACTAAAAGTGACAACCATAGCTGATGATGAAATTAAGTTTGGTGCATGTGTACTAGGTTACAAATTCTTCCAGGATAGTAGATTAAATATTATTTCATCATGTGTTGTGGATATAGCTTACAAAATTGTGAAGAAAGGCACATAATTAGACTTGTCTGAGCTACTCCTAAATTAGTTGAAAGAAAATCTCAAGACAATCACGAATGCAAAGTCAAACACCTGTAAGTTTGGTTCATTAATCATGTGCATTTTCTTTTATTTTCAAGAAAAGTTCCAATCTGTTGGAGATGTAAAATGGGATAGCACCAAGCCAGTAACCGTGCAAATCAATGAGCACATAGATGCTCTAGGAGATAATTTTGAAACTATCATGGATGAATACTTTAATGTATTCAAAGACCGAATGCAAAAGAGGGTAAGAATCCCTGAGCAACTCATCGAGAAATTTAAGGATGAGATATGCTTCATGGTCAACACAGATCATACTTACATCAAACCTATAGCAGCAAGAATAGCATGGTTGCAACCACTATAATATGAGATCAACATTGATCTTGCAACAAAGGAAATTAATTCCTTAATCAATGAGCCACTGGACAAAAATCAACCAAGGTTTGGCACATATGAGGAGGCCAAGACAAGAATTAAATTAGGCCTAGTAGTCAAAAAGATAGTGAAAAAGAAGGAAAAAATGGTAAAGAATCTCAAGAAGATTCTATCTGCAGAAGAGGAAGAAGTTGAGCAAGATGAAGAGATAGAACAAGAGGAGGAAACCAAAGAACAACGTCTGTCGGTAAAGATGAAGAAAAGACTGACTCAGAGGAAAAAGAGTCAAACTCACCACCTCCTCCACCATCAAAGAGACCAAGAACTACAGTTGCTTCAAGGACCAGAAGCCAAACGTCCAAAGAATCTACTCCTTCACCTCTTAAGAAAGGAAAAGTCATGACGTATAAGAGAAAAGAACCTGCACCAAAGAGAGGACAAAATAAGAAGGGTACAAAATTCATCAGAACCTGAGAGGATATAGAGGATACCAAGCGAGATGAAGCCTTAGAGGAAGAAAATTTCAAGGTAAAAGAACATGACACTATTGATGACATTTGTGTTTACATTGCAAACTCTGGATCTATTACTGATCCACATATTAGAAAATGGGGGAAAAGAAATCAAGAAGATCAGAATAAGATTGAAGAAGCCATGATAGCTAAGATGTATAACTTCAAATATGTACCCATGCAATTTGAAGGAAGTTATGTACCATGGGAACTCTTGGATAGATTATCCTTTCGTTGTGGTGGTACCCTAAATTTTGAGAATTTAGAAGTCCCAATCCATTATCAAGAAGCAAGTTTCTCCATACTAAAAAAAAATAAAGGAAGGAAGCTTTATGACACAAATAAATAGATCTAACTAATCGAAGCCTTCAGAAAATGCTAGAATTTCAACCTGCTACAAAGATGATGCTGACAGAGGCTGAAGATGGTCAAATTTTAAAAATCTATAACCGACCCAGTTCAGGAAATCAAATTTCCTATCTCTGGAAAAAATCTTAGCTTTTCACAATGTGTTTTGGATTTTCAACCAAAGCCAAATCCGAAAGTTAGGTAGTTAGTTTAGTGTTTTTTCAAAATATTTTATAATAAGGGTTGTGTATTTTCACCTTAAGGAGGTGTGAAAACCACTCAAACACATATATATACATAATGTAAAATTTAAAGACAACACAATACAATATAATACAATTTCACATATTTGGATAGTTTTTAATCAACAAGTATAACATGGACCTGGATGTACTATTTTTTCAAAATCAATAAAGATAAGTCCTTTTTCTTTCACA
>MU224691.1:2439975-2450452 GCA_018584345.1 Thuja plicata
TTTTACAATTAGTCCCTCAGATAAACCAATAGAACTTCTTCAAAGTCATAGTTTGATGTGCATGCTTCCTGATTTGATTCATAGTCTATATTTTCAATTGGTTTTCTCATTTTGCATGGTTAAATTCCATTGATTGAGGCGTTAGTCAATTGGTTTGTCATATGAGAAGTATTATCCTTTTGAAATATCTTTGAATTTGTTTTAGGTTGCATGTACATTCCATAACACCTTTGAAGTGATAAGTTTTCTTATAAAACTATCTCTGAGGTTGAACATAAGATTGGAATGATCTCGACTCTATTGCCCATGATAGAATAAGGCACTAGTCTAATTATTATTTGGATTATAGTTATTCAATTCATTGTTATAGTTTTGTGATATCTTATCTGTCTATTTATTTCAATTTACATACATATTTACTAAACATTCTTTCAATTACTCAAAGTATTTCAGTTTATAGTTTATGATATATTGTTTTTAGTTAGATTTATTTCAATTTCCTTGCCATACTTGAGAGAGAAGGTTGAAGTGTTTCTTATCTACTATACAAATCCTTGTAACTTGAAGGATAAGTTAAGGTATAGGCCTACCGGCCTTGGTTTTGCAGAGCCAAAATTACAGAAGTTCCAACCTTGCCTTGGTTGTGACTTGTTAGTTGGCCAAATCACTCAGGTTTCCCAACATTGGATTGGCAAGTCCATAGGAAATCCAATCTATTGATTTGAGCACCAACACATTGGACATTTTCTTTGGAAAATGAGAAAGAAATCAGAGAGAGTACTTGTCTCTCTAATGCCACCTGAATCAACAAAGGTAGAGATAAATGAAATGATGGAGAAACACAAGAAATAATTCTCACTGAAGCTAAGGGCATACAAATTTCTTTAAGGCAAGTTCATTGAACTTAAAAAGGACAGTCACAAAAAATGGTTCAATATCATGAATAGGCCAATTGAGAAAGACAACACCAACAAAGACCTTCAAAAACAAGATGTTGATAAGGCAAACAAAGATGATACATCCATTGAGCTGGATAAAGAGGAAGATGATATAGTGGGGAACAAAGATGTAGATGTGGTAGGTGAAACATGGGATGATACCACAAATGAAAATGTTGTAGACACAAATATCATCGACATTACCGATGACGGAAGAAAATAAATCAATAAGGATGAAAATGTCACTATTGTAAAAGATACAACCGATGAACAAGACACAAAAATTTATGGAGCACAGGTGAAGATTCCAGGAAAACTACCAATATTGATACAAGCTATCAATATCATGTAGGAATCAAGTAAATCACCTAAAAATAAAACTCCAAAGGATGCAGGAGAAGAAGAAAATAAAGACAACACCGATGGTCAGCAAAACATCGGAGACACTCAAGATGTAACTGACACTAGCAAGGTTACAGAAGGAGATAAGGACAATGATGTGGAAGATCAAGAAAAGAATGAGAAAACCAAGGAAGATGATGTAAATCACTCAAATGAAGGAGACAAACCAAAAGATGGAACTCCTGAGAAAACAAACAAAGGTGCTACTGACGATGCTAAGGTGAATGTAGAGATGTTTGTAGACACCTGATGAGATGAAACCAATGCAAAGAAGAAGAAAGAAGCACAAAAAGTCACATAATCAAGCACAACTGAAAGGCTGAAAAATTGGCAATGGTGCTACATTCTACTGAGTCACAAAAGAAGAAGAAGAAGAAGAAGAAGAAGAAGAAGAAGAAGAAGAAGTTGGAGGTTACACTTGACAAAATCATTGAAATACCGAAGTGTGACCCCACTATACTTGACATGGATGCACTACAATAATATGGAGAGATATGCCAAAGGAAGGCATTACAAGAAAAGATGAAGAAACAACATAAGAAATCAATGGTACTAGAGACAACAAGGGACATTCTACACCAAATTGTACCCGATGTTGATATTGATCAAAGAAGGCCCATAATTGATCAACTAGCTATCCTCACTGATGCCATCACAACTCAAAATGTTGATGCTGAGAAAGAAATTGAGGAGAGAGCATAAATGAAGTATCAAAAAAAGCTTCTAGAGAACATCAGCCAAGAAGTGGCTGAAAATAAGGTAAAGCTATCAAAATTCATATCAGAATTAGATACCATTATATCTGAAGCTATAACCTTAATCTAGAAGCTAAGCACAGTTGACAATTTCACTCAAGAAAATAGTGACAACATAGCTAAGCTAGATACAGATCTAGCAAACAGTGCTAGTAGCCTAACAAACGATGGAGAAAATGCAGTCAAACTGCATTATGAAAATATCATTGAAGTAAAATGGTTAAGGAAAGAGCTATGGGAAGTAGAGACACGATTTAGAGAAGAAGTAACCAAGCTGCAGGCTCAACTTCTGCCAAATCTCACACTACTACAACAACATATCAGTTTTTCAAAACAACTGATAGAAACTCCCGAGATGTCTGTAGCTGACAGCATCTATGATATGCATGCCAAGATAACACTTGAGAAAATGGCTCTAGAAAACCTAAAGGAGCAATGGGAGAAAATGATGGAAGACATGAAGTACTCTCATTCATACATTTTTGAAAAGCTCTAAGGTAATTGACCTTTGCCCTTAATATCAAATAAAGGGGGAAATGATACTTGTACAAAATATCATTGAAAATGTTATGTACATTTAGTCAGAATGGGAAAAAGGTAGATATGTATATGTACATTCATAAAGGGACAGTGGTATGAAGAAGGAAAATATATCTTATGTACAGATATACCGGCATATACATAGGGGGAGTCATTAAATGACTAAGGTTTATATATGTCAAATAGGGATATTGATGACATTAATTTATCATTAGTATTCAAACAACACTTTTGGTAAGTGTAACTGAAAGACAGTAAAGTGCAGACTGAAGATCATATGAGAAGATCACCAAAAATGACTAAGTACAGAAAACCGATGACACAAGGAAGTGTGTAAACAAAAAATCACAATACACAGAGTTAAAGAGGAACCCAAAATGAAAAGTTACAATGCAGATCAATGAAACAGATTCAGCGCAACCGACAGTAAAAATTGAAGGACAGTTAAGCATGACCGAAAGACAGAACCGAAAGTCAGTTGCAGCCTGCAAAAAGTGGATCTGACTTCCACGTCAGATAAAGCAAGGGTATTCTATTTATAGGATATTTAATTTTTTTTAAATCCATTTTTTTAGGGACAAGAAACATTAATGTAAGTGTTTTAATCAGTTTAACTGATTTAAAGCACATAGACTAGGAGATCTAGGTGCAAGTTGTAAACCTGATCTTAGAGTTAACATTGTTTTTATCATCAACTTGATGAAATCAATCTATCTATAAATAGATGATGTAATCATTCATTAGAATGTGTGTGGAAGAGAGAGGAGAATAGAATGAGCACATCTATGGATTAAATTGAGAGTTTCAAGAACCAGAGCAGAACAGGAAGAATTTGGTTAGCTGAACCAAGAATAGAGGAAACCGATAATCAGAGGTATTATTCAATCATAGTTAAGGTGATATTATTTTGTATGTAAAATAAATAGGATCTGTATTAGCAATAGGAGATTGCATTTACTAGGTCAATTTTTTATTTTCTATCATTCTAACAAGTGGAGCAAAGTGTAAGAAATCCTTTCAAGAAAGGTGGATTTAACAGTCCTATATCAAATCTCTTAACCGAGTGCACACTTAATAGTGTTGCTAAAAGATCTTAATAGAGTAGAATTTAACAGGTCTCCACCAATACTCCTAACAAGGTATATCATCAAAAGTGATCAAAGTTGTAAGCCTTAACCGACCCCTTTCATTCTGTAGATAGTGAAATTTTGTGGGTGCCACCCCCACTGCAGTTTTTACTTCCTAACAGGAGTTTTCTGCGATATCCTTATGTTATGTGTCAATTATGTTCATGAATGTTTCTATGAATGATTCACATGTTTATTAATTTTATGAATTGATATAACTCTCACAAAGATAGTGTAGATTAGATTGAATGGATATGTAATTGATTACAAAGGTTAATTGATTAAAGAACATGAAAAAGTTTTAGAGGAACTGATTCACCCCTCCCCTCTTAGTACTACTTCCATTAAACCCAACAATTCTAGCATCAAACTTTCCTATCTCATCATCTCTCTTGATATAAAATTTACTTCCAAATATTCTAAAATATTTTACAGTAGGTGTATGATCAAACCATAATTCATAAGGAGTCTTACTTGTACCTTCTCTGATCTGGCAAATGTTTAGGGTGTACACAACATTGCCAACTTCTCTCCAGTGAATATGTGACACATTTCCTTCCAACAACATAACTCTTGCATCATCTAATATAGTTATGTTTCTTCACTCCGCTATCCCATTCTATTGTGGAGTTCTAGGAGCTGATGTATGTCTGTATATTCCATGTTCTTCATAGTGTGAATTGAATAAGTTTGATGTAAACTCTCAACCTCTGTCTGATCTCAAACATTAAACTAGATTCATTCTTAATTTTTTCTTCAAATAACTTGAATTTTTCAAATGCTTCAGATTTCTCTCTCAAGTATGCAACCCACATCATTCTAGAAAATTCATCAAAAAATAGTATAAAGTACCTTTCACCATAGTATGATCATGTTCTTGTAGGATCACACAGATCTGTATGCACCAGATCCAACTTCCCTTTTGCTGAATAAGCTTTTCTTTTCAAAGTGCTTCTAGTCTACTTCCCCATGACACATTCTCTAGACATAGTGTTAGATGGCTTCACAATTTTAGGTAGATCTCTTACAACATTATTCATACTTACCTTCACAATGTTGTCAAAGTTAATATGACAAAACCTTTTGTGCCATAACCAACTGTCATCAAACTTCACAATAAAATAAGAATCTTTGTGTTCAATTCAAATACATTACCTCTGGATCTAGTACTAGATATGATCATGTCTCCTTCTTTACTTTTGATAGAGAATGTCCCATCAATGAATTTTAATTGATAACCTTTGTCTACTAACTGTCCAACACTCAACATATTATTCTTAAGTCCATCAACAAGTAATACATTGTCAGTGTTAGTCTTTCCATCCAAAGAAATAGATCCAACTCCAATAATAAGCTTAGGAGTATTTTCACCAAATCTGACAACACCACCATCATGTCTTTTCAAACTCACAAACTTTTTTTTATCTCTAGTCATATGATCTGAACAACCACTGTCTATAACCCATTAAAATTTCTTTCCAACACGGGATACTAAGGCTTTTTCTTCATGCATAGGTTCATCATCCTTAATAGAAATAAATCTGATTTCATCATATTCACCATCATCATCATCGGATATACCCTCACTAGCATAATAAAATTCCTTATCTTTTGAATACTTAGACTTGAAAAAATTAGGTTTGTGCTTTGGAAGGACATCTAGATTCAAAATGACCAGTCTTGTTACATGAAAAACATTTCAAAGGTAATTTGCCTTCAAATTTTCCCTTACCTCTCTTTTCTCTTCTAGAAATCAGTGCCACAACTTCATCTATCTTTCTTTCTTCTTCTTTTATATGTTCCCATTCATTGGTGTAGGCTTCAAGTTCTTCCCTTAGGTCACTACTGGTGGTGCTTGCATTTCTAGATAAGTTTTCTTTATTCTTATGCATGGTTGCCTTGAATGTTGAATCAACTTTAGGTAAAGTGTCTCCCAATTTTGTGGCCTCAAATTTAGTTAGCTTTCCTATCAACATCTCTCTGGTGAAGTTTGGTGTCAAAGGTATAATCTCATCTATAGATTGTACTTTGGTTCTATATGTAGGTGTCAAAGATCTAAGTATCTTTGCAATCACTTCTTCCTCCTTGTAAGTAGCTCTAGAGTTTCTAATACCAGTAACCACCTCAGTAATTCTATGTCCATGTGCCCTAATGTTCTCATCTTCTCTAATCTTCAGCGATTCCATCTTTATCTTCCAATTTTTTAGCTTTGCCTACTTTGTAAACTTATCTCCTTCATATAGTGCTTCCAATCTTGTCCAAATATCATGTGCAGAATCCAAGTCTTTGACTTCAGTGAATTCTCCTTCTAAAAGTGCACTGATAAAATATTCCCTTGCAACCATATTACATGAAAATAACTTCTTTTGATCTTCAGTATCCTTCTCTAATTCATCCCCAGTCGCTATCTTTTCATTCTTCTTCATGATCATCCACTAATCAATTCCCATACATAGAAAATGTGTTCTCATCTTGTTCTTCCAACTGTCAAAGTTTTCAGGATCAAACTTCATACTATCCTTCCTATAGTAAGACATCTTCAAGATCACCTCAAGATGTTAAACTTTCTCTATAAGGACCACAAGATCTGATACCAATTGTTAGGAATAATAGTCTACAAGACAACTGAGAGAGGGTGAATCAGTTGTAATATAGATTATTAAACTTTACACTTTATAAACCAACTCTACAAATGTAAATGATATAACAGTAAATTCCAACACCATAACACAATACTTATTGTTGAGGAAACCATATTAAAGGTAGAACCCCGGTGGGAATTAGCACCCACAAATAATGTACTGAGAGTATAGTATCCATTTTAAAAGATTTTAGCTCTCTTAGGAGCATGTTACAACATTATAGTACATAGTCCCTGTTAGGAGATAGACCCTATTAGGTGTTAAGAGAAATAGTAGGCTCACTTCCCATGAACACTGCCCAAAGAAGGTTAAAGCCACCCTCAAGGATTCATAATCCGAACAAGTGTATATAGAAAATATACAATCCAGTGAACTATCTGATAGCAACTGTCTTTGCTTGATTAGTTCCAATGAAGTAATATTCTCATAAACTCTACTCTACATCCAGCAATCAAACAAGCCTTGCATCTTTCACTTCTTTTCTTTTTCAATCTCTATCACATCTTTTCAAAAGAAAAGATCACTCATATATACCCTCTTACAATAATTCATTAGGTCGGCCAATTAAGCTTTCCTAATATACAAATAATTTATTAGGTCAGCCAATTAAGGCTTTCCAATATACAAATATTTATATAACCCCTTTCTAAGATACAAAAGGTACCTATAAAAATTAATCATCAAATATAATCCATCACTTATACTTCCAGATCTGCAATCCACGCTCACAATTCATTTTACACGTGACATGTCTGAATTCAACCACCAAATAGGTCTTGTCTAGAATACAAGCCATAGGTGACATCACCAGTCATAAAACAACAATCGAGCTCAACCCATTATTCCAACATATATCAACTATCCACTAGTAAGCTCGCTTCATCTAAAATATCTTCACCAGAAAGATATACCCAAAACATAGATACCTGCTCTGTCTAGCATCACAATTATAGTCCATAAACCAGTCTTCACCAAATCAACTGTAACATTCGCAATATGAAACATAAAGCCAAGTGACCTTAGGAATAAGGTCAAAACACATCCTTCTGCATATATCCAACTTCAACCATTCAAAATCATTCATACAATGTCCGTACACTTCTGCCAGTCAAGTAACCAATCTGTCCTCTCTACAGAAGTATATGTTGACATCAGTGACAAAACATGAATATCAACAACATGATCAATACCAAAATTTGATATCATCCAATAGGAAGAACACCCAAATAAAATGGAAAAAATGACCAAACAAAAGCCAAACAAAATGAAAATGAACAAAAGAAAGAAAAGAGGGAAAACAAACAAAAATAAGAGAAAACAAAATAGAAAGAAAACAACAAACATAAACAAAAAACAAACTTAACGAAAAGAAAAGAAGCCCAAGGGCCTAACTAAAACTCAAAAAGCTGAAAGGGGGAAGTACAAAAAACCTCACTTTTTCACCTAAATGCTCCACAAGAATTGACAAACACACCTCTGCACCTTCTAGCTTATACACTTTAGCTCAGAAAATAAATTACTTTGCTCTCAAGATAATTCACCAGAAGGTAATTAGTTCATGGTAAGTATAAAAATAACAAGGTAAAAGGCCTTTGTTAGAATAGTCCCAAAGGATAATTGAGAGGGGGGATTGAATCAATTATTAGTTACTTAAGTCCTTTTTACTTATTTAACTTTAGTATACAACAAAGTAAATGTATAATCAAATAACACAGTACTCAACACACAAATTGATTACAGGGAAACCAAATGGTAAAAACCCCGGTGGGAATTAGAACCCACAATAAACTATACTTGTTTATAGTAATCCCTGTTAGAAGATATTTCAACCCTGTTAGGAGTTGTACAATATAATGCAATAAGTATAGTGACCTAGTTAAGGGTCAGACCCTATTAGGAGTCTTTTATAAATAACCCTGTTAGGGGTGGTGGACTCACTGTCCAAAAGCTCACTGCTTGATGGTGAAGGCTACAACCTTCTGAATAATAGATATGAATTATATCTGATGATGAACTATAGAGTAGACCTGCTATCTTGATTAGTTCTAGTGTATTACAATCTTTCACTTCTTCTTCACATAGACCCTTGATAAATGAACCAACTCTGATAATCTGCTCTGTACATCTTTCTTCACTTTTTGTATCATTCACACTTAGCGTATCACAATTGAACTACTATAAGTATCTTCACCAAATTAGAATGTCATGTCAGCTCTTAGAAACACTTCATCAATATCTTAGTCAGCTTAACTAAGCATGCAAACAATATTAAGTCTACGCAAGTCAATGTTGAACAGACGCGATGCTTCACTGAGTTGGCCTCACCAAATTAACCATAACTTTGCAATCATCTTGAAACACGTTTGGAACCTTTGGATTTATATCATCAACTCATAATTAATCATGCATATACACATGCGTATCCTGAAGATAGGCGCAACTCATGAAACATTTTATATACGTTGGCCCTAAACCGTTATACTTCCAGAATTGTAACTGCTAATAACAGAATTGCATAACTTTACTGAAACATCATATCTGGGTCTACATGTATGAAAATAACATAATAAACATGTCAAAAACATGTATCTATCCATGCAATTCTTCATGTCATCATTTAGATAAGTTCATATAGAATTACTACTGTGTATTATATGTTGTTATCAATGACAAACATACAAACAATCAACTCTCAGAATGAAATCTCCAAAAATCTGCCCCTTTTACATTGATGGAAACATATGATATCAAAAACATCCTTTGTTCATGGTGTCCTCTTTCTTTTACAATCTTCTCAATATCCTCATCAAAGATTTCTCTAAACTGATGCAGTTCCTCTGTCTATATTTTTGTTCTATGTATATACTCCCCCAGAGTATATGCTCCCCCTTAGTACATACTCCTCCTTACTATATAATCCCCCTTTGACATCAATGGCAAAGGGCACCATAGTATTTTTAGGCATAGATACTACTCCAGAAGTAGATTAGTCGACCATTCATCAGTCACTTAATGACTGATGTCTTTGCTGCTTCTTCTAAACAAACTTAGGAGAGGGAATAACTCCCAACTTCTCCCTCAGATACTCAAAAGTATCCTTTGATAAGGGCTTTGTAAAAATATCTGCCAACTGTTCTTTTGTGTTCACATAGTCCAATTTCGCTTCTTTGTCTGCAACCTTCTCTCTTAAGAAATGGTACTTGATCTCTATGTGTTTTGTCTTTGTGTGCATGACAGGGTTCTTAGACATGTTGATAGTGCTAGTATTATCACAATGAATAACAATAGGATAATCAACCTGAATGCCAAAGTATTTAACCATCTGCTTGATCCAAACCATAGTTGAACAATTCAGTGCTGCTGCAACATATTCAACTTCTGCTGTTGACTGAGAAATACATTTTTGCTTCTTGCTTATCCAAGAAACCAACCCATCTCCAAGGAATACTACTCCTCCTGAAGTACTCTTTCTATCATCAATACAACCTGCCCAATCTGCATCTGTATATACATGAAGCTTTACATTCTCTGATTTAGGATACCATAAACCATAGTCTATAGTTCCCTTTAGATATCTGAAAATCCTTTTGACTACCATTAGGTGACTCTGCTTGGGTTCAGCTACAAATCTTCCAACAATGCCAACTACATTAGATATGTCAGGTCTAGATTGAGTTAGATAAATGAGTTTACCAATCATATATTTGTACAATGTCTTATCAACTGTTGTGGAGTCATCATCTTTTGAAAGCTTGCTTCCTGTTATCATGGGAGTGCATACTAGCTTACAATCATCCATCTGAAAGGTCTTCAGTATTTTCTTCACATATTTAGACTGATTCATGAATATACCTTTATCTGTTTGCTTTACATTTAATCCCAAAAAGTATTTTATAGGACCAATCATACTCATTTCAAATTCATTCTGCATTTCTTTTGCAAATTATTTACTGAGCTTATCATTACCCCCAAAGATAATGTCATCAAAAAATATAGCAACTAACAATAATCCATCAGGTGTTTCTCTTGTGAATAGGTTATAATCTGCTGCTCCTTTCTTGAATCCAATCTTG
>MU224691.1:2471752-2494539 GCA_018584345.1 Thuja plicata
CCCTTGATGAATGAACCAACTCTGATAATCTGCTCTGTACATCTTTCTTCACTTTTTGTATCATTCACACTTAGCGTATCACAATTGAACTACTATAAGTATCTTCACCAAATTAGAAGGTCATGTCGGCTCTTAGAAACACTTCATCAATATCTTAGTCAGCTTAACTGAGCACACAAACAATATTAAGTCCACGCAAGTCAATGCTGAACAGACATGACGCTTCACTGAGTCGGCCTCACCAAATTAACCATAACTTTGCAATCATCTTGAAACACATTTGGCGCCTTTGGATTTATATCATCAACTCATAATTAATCATGCATATACATATGCATATCTTAAAGATAGGTGCAACTCATGAAACACGTTATATACGTCGGCCCTAAACTATTATACTTCCAGAACTATAACTGCTAATAATAGAATTGCATAACTTTATTGAAACATCATATATGGGTCTGCGTGTATGAACATAACATAATAAACATGTCAACAACATGTATCTATCCATGTAAGTCTTCATGTCATCATTCATATAAGTTCATATAGAATTACTACTGTGTATTATAGGTTGTCATCAATGACAAACATACAAACAATCAACTCTCAGAATCAAATCTCCAACAGCCTTAAATAATTCCTAGGAGAGTGCATTAGTTACCAAAATGAATTTGAGAAACAAGTCAGCCACTGGAGTTCAGACCTCGGGACACCTAACAATCATTTGTCTTCAAAAGAAAGAGGAATGACCGGTAGGTCTCAAAGGTCTAAAACCATCAACATTGGGAATGAAACTTTGGGATCTAGATCCTGGACAAAATGAAAGACAAAATACAAAGACAAAGACAAAAGAAAGGGATAGAGACCAAAGAAGAAAGAGGAAAAATGATGCCAAGGAAAAAGAAAGGGGGACCCAACATTTTGCACACAAAATGTATGTATGGGTATGCAGGGAATAACAAATGGCAAATCACTGGGACAAACGCCTAGTGCATTTGAGAACTTCCAAAACTCTATTTAAAACAATGAGGATCTTACCATCACTAGGGATGCTATGTCATAGTGTGACTTTAGGGATCCAAGAGAAACTTACCATAATCCATATGTTGACATTTCCCTAAGTCATATGGCGTAGGTCTGAAGAGGAGTGTATATTTTAGCCGAAGAAGGATAGAGAAACCACACTATCATAGAAAATAAAACAATGCTTGATGAGAGTTATACTATTTTTGGGTTCTAGATCTTCCATCTCCTCAGATATTTTTTTTTGAAGATGAGGGAGGTGGTACTTCTTTCACCAGGGTCCTCAATCTTAGCTTGTTATCATAGCGGTACTTCTTTTACCTTTTCATCCTTTTAATTAATGAATGAGAAAGAAGGATCCAGCCCATAATGCTTTCTAAGTTAATTTTCTAGGCATCTCTTCCAGAGAGTTTGATTGATCTATCCTCTATAGACTCTTTGTCTTTTAGTTTTGAGTTCCTTCCTTTTTCAAAAATTATCCAGCCTTTCATTATTCTAAGGAGAAAATGCCAACACCTGAACCCGATGAAGATTATCTGTCACCTTGGGTCTCATGTTAGAGTTTTCCTAGATGAGGATAAGACAAACCTTTTTCCAACACAGTTTCAGACCATCAAAATGCATGAGGAGAATCTCTCAGCGTGTGAGATTTTTTATTTGAAGCATACCAAGCTAACAAAAGACAGAAAAACACTAGGACCCAAAATGAAAGAAAAGACAAAGGAAAGAACCCAGAAAATGCAAGGCCAAAATGAGGAAAAGGCCCAAAACTATTTACAAGGGAGGGCATGCCAACCCGGCACACCTGAAAGCTATTTACAAATAGAATGTACATATGATACATCTCCTAGAGGGGAGAAAATTCAACCCTCACCTAACTCAAAGTAATGTTTGAGGAACTTCCCGTTGATGAGAAACGGGATAGATTCTCATGTTAAAGAACTAACGTGATAGGTGTTAGCCCCATAGATCTAAAATATATGGTACGGCCCAAGCTAGAGCCTCTAAAACTTAGTATATTTTCCCTTCTTTTCCTGAGATTTTTCCCACAAGAGGACTAGGTTCAAAATCTGAAAATCCTTGTATTGATCTCTCTTGTCAAACCAATGTTTGACCACCACTTGGTGTCGTGAAAAATGTTCAAGTGCATTATCTTGTTGTTCTTCTAGTCCCAATAGGTTGAGGAGGAAAACCTTTACTACATTATCCTAAGCTTTAAATTCTTTCATGACTTGTAGGAATGGGATGCGCAAGTTTATCGGGAAAATTGGGTTTCGGCTATAAAAAAAATGAAATGGGGAAGTCCCCAAAGCGACCTTAATTTGGATGTTATCTATCCAAAGAATGAATCTTAGTTTCTAGTGCCAATCTCAGGGAGTCTTCTTGAGTAGGTGTTTTATTACCACCAAGAAGTTTTTATTGGTTGATTCTGCTACTCCATTGCCCTGAGGATAATATTTTTTAGAGAATTTGAGGGTAATGTTTCTAATGTAAGCCCATTCTAGTAACTGGGCTGAGGAAAATGTTGGATCATTATCACATACGAGAGCGAACGACATCTCAAACCTTGTGACAATGTTTTCCTCAATGAAGTGAATTACCACATCCATTGTGTTTTTCTTGCATGGTATAGCCTCAGTCCACTAGGTACAATAGTTTGTAGCAGTCATAATATATCAGTGACTTGCAGATGAATTGGATTTATCTCCCTGATAAATTTAAATGCCCACTGGGTGAAGGGTCTTGGCTCAAAAATAGGTTTGAGAGGCATTGTCGGGTTTTGCTCCCGCAAAGCGGCAGTTTGATAGGTGTGGAACTTCCTTACATGTGCATGGATATCTTTAAAATTATGGGGCCAATAGTCCCCGACCCGAAGGATTTTCTGGGTAGTGGCATCAACCAATCTGTGTCTGGTTCCAAAATGACCATGGAATTCTTCTATCATTTTTGTGGCATGTTCCCGGTCAAGACACCAGAGGTAGACACCTTCATATTTCTTACGAAAGAAGGTCCCATTCTTTATCATAAAATGTGCAATTTTCAGTCGAAGGGATTGATGTTTGCTGGGAATGAGTCCCTTAGGACATTGGTTATTAAGAAGGAGGTATACAAGATCGACGTACCAAGGGTCTTTAGACAGGGAGTGCACGGTATAGGTCTGGCATTCTATATACAAGCCAATTTCAACCATGGCCTTGCACAATCCATGTCCTTGGACTAATTTCATGGGTTGCATTTCACGGTCATATTCTTCTAGGATGGACATGAATTTTCCCTAGTGCTCACCTAATTCACTTTGAAGCAAAAAATACTTAACAGCTTGGTCGGGGATGATGGCGTGAACTTTACTACAAAGGATATAATGTCAAAAAAAATTGACCACCTAGACAAGGGAAAACACTTTCTTTTCAAGAGGTGAATATCGCACCTCAGAATTTTTGAAGGGGGAGATCATAAAAGAGATGGGTCATTATTCCCCTTCAACCTTTTGGGTTAGTACTATTGCAGGGGAGTGGGCGCAGGCAAAGGATTATATGTGAAATGGGAGGGAATAGTCTAGATTTTCAAGGACTGGGGCCTCTATAATAGATTTTTTAATCAGGACAAAGGAATGTTTTGCCTCAGCGCTCCACTTGATTTTTAGTGTCCTTTTTCATCATGTCAATTAGAGGTTTTACAACCTCACTGAAATCTTGTAATGAAACATTAGACAAAGTTAAATCCCAAAGAAAGACCACATTTCTTTCTTACTGTCATGCATTTGCAACTTGAGTAGCACCTCTACTCTCTTGGGGCCGATAGAAATGCCCTTCTTAGAGACGATATCTCCTAACAAATTTCCCTTGGTAAATCTTACTATACATTTATTTGGATTGAGGGAAATACCAAACTGGAGACATCACTCACATATTTTGGCAAGGTGGGTGGGATGATCATGCTTGTTTTGGGAGATAATGGTCAAACCATCCATGTAGATGATTATGCATTTATTGACTAATCCTTTAAAGGCAATATCCATGGCCTTCTAGAATTTAGCTCCGGTGTTGATTAACCCAAAGGGCATTCTCCTATAGGTGAACATCCCCCACTTAGTGGTGAACACCATCTTGGGTCTATCTTCAAACTTGACCATGACTTGGTTATACCCAGAATACCCATCCAGGAAGGACATCATCTGGGAACCATTGACAATCTATAGCACCTCATCTAATGATAGGAGAGGATGGTTATCTTTCTTTGAAGCTTTATTTAGGTTCTGAAAACCCACACACAATCAAATTTCCCCATTCTTTTTCTAGATCAAGACTAGGTTGCCTACCCACGTTGTATGTCAGATCGGAAAAATAATTTGAGAAACTAGTAATTTTTGAACCTCCTAGTGGATCAAGGGTTTGATCAGGGGATTGATTAGTCTCTATTTTTTCCTGAATGGCTTAGCATCTAGTTTCAAGGGGATGGTGTGTGTCATGATAGAATGATCATATGTCTTAAGGTCTTCATACCCCTAGGTAATTATATCAATATATCCTCAGAGAACCGCGAGAATCTTCCCTTTCTCTTATGGAGAGCAAGAGGTACCAATGTGAATAATTTTTTCCTCAACACCCATCCTGATGTTCACTTTTTTGTATTTTCCTCCTTCGGGGGTTTTGGACGTTCTTTCTTTGGCTCAAGGGTTAGAGTCAAATATTGTTCATGGAAACCATCCCCTTTGCGATAGTGTTGGTGGGTAGATCAAGGATCGTATCCTCATTTCATCCTCACCCTGTATCATCATGTTCTTCTTCTTCCATGATCTACTCCTCAAAGACACACACATTTTGCATGAAGGCGAGGATATGTCTATCGTCTTTAAAGACCTGGAGATGGGTTATTATCAGGGATGGAAGGTGTGGGCACAATTTCTACTAAAAATCTCAAGAGTCGGGAACCTGCCATGGGTTCAAGGGTACTATCTAATACAACGAGGGAATCTGGAACAGAGTTTCATCTCTGGGGAATCACTTTGATGCCAAAGATATCAAATTCCTCTATTAAGCTCCATGCTTAGTTGTGATAGGCTGCTACCATTTTTTGTGGCATGTGTACTGGCTTTAGATTTGTTTAACTACAAGTTCTGAGTCACCCATTTCCTGGAGGCATGTAACTCATTTTCTTAGGGTGAACAGAAGTCTGAGGACCAAGGCCTCGTATTCTATAATGTTATTGGTGCAATAAAACTACAGATGGTAGGATGCAAGGAAAGACTTTCCTTGAGGGTTGATCAATTCTATCCTGGATCCACATTCTTATTTGGATCTAGACCTGTCAAACTTAAGGATCCAGAGGTCATTGTTAGTATAGTGGGGTCAAGAAGGCTTAGTAGTGGTTAGTGCTGGTTTGGAATGAGAAGGGGCTTCAGGTGTGTCTTTTTATGGGGGAGACATGATAATTGAAACATCCTTTGGAGGGGTCCCCACTAGGGATTCCTCACAAAATAGTCTATCAGATGTGTTCATGGTTGGACCGCAAGGTGGGTCCTGGCCCTGGCCCCTACATTTTTCTACTTGGAAATCTTCGAGGTGAATGTTAGTGGCCTCTATGCATGGTGTGCATTCCAACTCAGAGTGACCTTGGCAATGTACTCAACACAAAGTGTCAGGAAATAGAGAACCCAAATTCGTGTTGTTTCCCTAAGATTTCAACTCTTGTTTTAGCTCTATAATAAGATCATGGACCCTATGGGTGATGGCAAGGTCCTCGTTGGGTATCATTCCACCTAGAATGAAGTCTAAGGTTAAGATCTCTTTGGCCCTTTACAACCCATGCTCCAACTCAATGAATGTTATTTTTCTCACCTGACCAAATCCGGTGAGGGCTTGTTTCATTCAGGGTTTTCTCTCTACTTTGATTTGATTGGCTTCTCCTCTCCAAGGGATCCATAAGCGAGAGAATTTGATCGAGATGTATCCATTCAAGTTATGACTTAGGAGCATACCATAGGTTTTAGGGATGTTGACTACTTGGATGTCAATGATACTAGATATCTGGGGATCTTGTACCATCTTTACCTGGAAGATTTTCAACTCACCCACCATTTTAATGGTGGTTTTGTCTAGCTGGACTAGTGCGCCATTGGAAGGTGTAGGGGTCAATCTAAGATTCTTACAAATAGATAGGAGCATGACATTCCTTGAAGCTCCAAAATCCACTAGGTAGTTGTGCAAGTTTTTTTTATGAATTTTGAGACCGAGTAGAAAAGGGGGGTCTTCTGTATTCCTTCAGAATATGGTCGCATTGGCATCATCAAAAGTGACGGCCTTGGGTGGGTGTTTATGAACTTTCAGGTTCTCTAAATATTGCAAGAGACACTTCCTCTACATAGGAAAACTGAGAAATACTTCCATTAAGGTCATGGTTGTGGTGGTATTTTCCATCACCTTCATGATATCAAATTTTCCTTTTGGGGTCCACTAACCTTTTCCCATGAAATCCTGTGTAATTTGGGATAGGCCCTTTTGGAGGGGGTGGGTTGATATTTGTGAGAGGGTCTGGTGCAAGATTTGTAATCTTTGGGGGAATCAATGTTAAGAGGACCTTTATTGGACTAACTCTGGGTGTTATAGGGAGTCCTAGGGTTTATCCTCAAATGCTAGGATAGAGTCATCGAAGGACCCCTATAAATAAGGATCTTCCTTGTCACCTTTGCCTTCTCTAAAGAAGATGGTTTCTCAGGCGAAAAAAGAATGATGGAGCTTGGCTGAAGATTCTGGAGGAGGGAAATCAATGTTTTTTTCCTATTAGACTGGGAAATTTGAATAATCTTCTCCAGTGTGGTGCAATTTACCTCAAAATGCAAACTAGTGTCATGCAGCCAACACCATGATGTCAAAGGGTGGAACTTGGTGAGTTGTGCAATATGGTTAGGTCTTGCACCCCCTTGGGTGTTAGGCTGACTTGGGAGAACACCCCCATTGTTTGGCATGTTATTCCATTGCTGGTTAGGTTGAGCGTTATTATTTCTTCCATTGTTGTAGTGGTTTCAGGGCCTAGAGTTATTCGTACTTTTTTGTCCTAAAAATATCTTCCCTCGCTAAGAGGGGTTGGTACCATGGGATGTGGATGGTCCCATCTTCATCTATCTCATGTCCGTAGTGAGTGAGGAAACTAATTGCTGAAGGGATTCAACCTTGACAAACAACTAGGTAGTAGTGTCACAATGTGATGAATAGGGTGATAGAATAGGTGCAGTGATGTCTGTCATTGTTGAAGGTAATCCTCCAGGCACAGATGCCTGGAATAAGGGTACCCTAGAAGATTAGGGTTGTGCCCATGGTTCCTACTCCAGGACCAGAGGACTTGGATGAGAAGTGGAGTAAACATACTAGGGTTTTGGGTTCATTGTAGGGGAACTCATTGTCAGATTAGGATCATCACCTCCTGCCTAGGTAGTTCCTTTGGGCACAATGTTATATGGTAGGCTTTGTCCAATACCGCTAGGGGATTTACTCAAATTATGGGATAGTTCCAAGGAAAGGTTATAAACCTTTTCCAAGGTGTCCTTTTCATTAGCAGTGGTAGTTCTCCATAAGAGAGTAGCAAAAAATGGGTTTAAGGCATTAAGATAAGTCTGGAAAGTCACCTCGGTGGATTGGATAAAGGGAAATGTGCATCATTTCAGGGCCTTCTAGAACCAGTTGTTAAAATTTTCCAAAGGTTTATTGGGTTCCTTCCTGATCAAAATGAAATGGCTATGAGACCAGGTTGGGTCCACATGGACTCGAAACATCATCAGAAAGGATGCTTCCATATCTTTCCAACTATTGATAGAGTTGGCGGGTAAGTTTAGGTACCAGTTTAGTTCACTTTCCTCGAGTAATAGAGGGAACATCCTACTCACCAAATCCTCATGTTGGATGCGGTGCATGTTCATTGAATCCTTATATACTTATAGATGTTCTTATGTGGTCTTTGAGCCTAGATGCTCATATTTTGGACCTATCTTTTCTGGGTGGGGTGGGAGGTCAATGACTGCATTAAGAAATTGTCCCATTGGGGAATCAGTGTCATAAAAATATCCTACCATTGGGATCATATGTACCACAAGGGTGGTACTTGTTGATGGGTCAAGCTGGGAAAATGGGGTGTTATGGGGAGTAGAAATCCCCAATACATGGTTCAAAGTTTTCCTTTTCTCATAGGTTCTTTTTCCTTGGACAGGAGGTCTGAGTTTTGCAAACTCTTTGGGGTTCAAGGTCGATCAGAGTATTATTTCAAAGTGCAAAGAAGAAAAATTACCCTAACCTATAGAAAGCTTGGTCTCTAAAGCTACTACTTGGGGAACCTTCAAAAGGTGTAGTATTAAATTTTTCAGGCGAGGACGAGCTCAGGCCCTCCTTCTACCACTAGTTTCTATTGACGGGACTTTGTGATGACCTCACCATCTTGTCAGAAGGTACAAGAGTAGCGGCCAACTTTGCCTAGAGATTTTTACCAGAGAGAGGGCTCTCCTAACCTCCAAGCACCTAGTATTCAGGTCATGATGGTGTGGGATTAACTGAGTTGGGTGGGTGACTGTTTGTTTTGAGGAGATAGTTGGTTTTGACTCATCAACCTCCAGAACTTCAATGATAATGAGTTCCCTGCAAGCACTTCTTATCTCCAAAAAATAAAATATCAAAAGATAAGATAGGGTTAGTGTAAATATCTAGCTATAGTCATGATATACATTTTCATAACATCAACAAAGTTCTAGATGACAATAAACAACAGATACTAGGCATACATACGATCACCAATCAGACATATACCAGTAATAAAGTAAAATATTTCATCAAAACATTAAAGAAATAGAATAGAGGACATAAGGAAGCATGCAACATTAAAGTGTTCATCAACTTTAGGATCAGAAACAATACCAAACATGTTTTCAAGTAGTGCTTCTCATTCTTTGAATAACTTGGAATCCAGCGTCACTGGCAATTACACTATTAGCTCCAAGGGAGCATTTATCTACTCTAAAATTTTAAAGCAAGATAGCTAAAAATGTGTATTACTTGTGGATAGATAAATCATACATTCTCTGACCCTCAGAATGGCATTAGACTTATTATTTATAGACATCTTATCTACCTAGGAAACTTAACCTATGCAAGCTACTTACATTATATTACAATATTTATACCGGTACTACCTAAGCTGTCAGGGCCACCGTACTATATACAACCATTTGAGAAGAAAAGAGAGGAAAGAAGGAAAGGGGCTCCAAGAAATTTGCCTTCAAAAAAGTGCCTCTGTACTTTTAGACATGATGGTGCTCTCTAGGTGACTTAGATCATACACCCTCATTAATGCATTCCTAATTCTTTGTCACCGAGCGGTACTTCATATGCCAGTTATTAAATGCTAGAACTATGCCTTGGGATCTAGGAGACATTTTTGATGAATTTTCTAGCTAACAGTGACCCATCAGGATCTAAAGGATGTCCTCAGGTCTGACAACATACTGTAGATAGTGATCGATCAGCTCAGGGGAGCTGTCAATACTTATCACCATAAATAATATAAAACTTGGAATCTAGAATTCAGGAATCTGGGACCTTGTGCTCAAAAAATAAAGAATTACTACTCAAAACCCATCCTTGATGAAGGAATCCCTTGAGATTGATAAATCTCATTGGCCTTTGAAATTTTTGTATGCTTCCAGAATCAGGAGTATGATTTCCTCTTCCACATCCTTCAGGCAATCTCGATCATAAACAAAAATTTCATAGTGATCATTGGTGTCCTCAACCTTTTCCTTCAACTCCACAGCCACCTTGGTAGCATCATGGGACTTGAGCATCATGTTGGAGAGTTCCACCATTACAATGTAATTAAAATCTTTGTCAAGCTAGAATTGAGCCTCAGCCACTTCATCAAACTTGCTAAGTATAGAATTGACAGGAGTATAAGTCTCAGGGCTAAGAGGGTTAGCCGATCTAATTTCCTTGATAAATGTAACATATTTGTCTAATGGGGTCCAGACGACTAAAAGTTGTTCCTCTAGCACCCTTAATAGTTGCTTGCATGTCTTAACTTTGAATGCATTTCTGGAGTACTCGGTCTTGAGGAACCCATACAACCCATCCCCTAGGATTCCTGTCATCATTACCCTTTCTTCCCTAAGATTCATAATCTCTACTATGGTATCTTTCCATTCCTCATATTTCTCACTCTCCCCCTGCCACTAAGGAATAGTGGCCTCCAATTGATTAATTATATAATCACCCAAAATAAGTTAGGGATAGACTCAAATAAGAAAATCCTTATGGCTCCAATATATTGGGCTATCCACTCATCCACTGCCAGCACCTTTCTTTTCATGGTTCTCAATGTGTCAACATCACCCTAAGGGAGCGGTGTTCCACGAGCCAAAGGTCCAAGTGTTTCAGAGGCGAGGGGCCACACTAACACTGTCAGGAGCCCAAAGAGATTTGCATTGGTAACTTTCAACTCCTTCACCCTTTGGAACTATTTTTCATACCATGCGTGGATAGCCTGGCTTACCTCATTCAAGAGGTCCAATTCCCCTTGTTAATTTATTTTTCCCAGAGGTACCTCTGTGATCACATACTCTTCAGTAGAAACCTCAGAGTCTTATTTTCCTATCAGTGGGGCAGATATCATTGCCACCACATTAACATCTAGGGTCCTTTGTGTGGTATGAAGGGTATGAGCCTTATTAGGCTTCTTATAGATCTAGCCTTCAGCCAACATTTTGGCTAGTGATAGTGGGGCCACCATTGTCATCAAGGCTTTTATTTTTTGGGACTCCACTAGCCATTGCGGTAGGGCAACTAGCCCACTCGCTATCATCCTCGAGATTGAGGTATCCCCGAGGTTTAGTTTAGGTCCTCCCCTGGACATGTTTCCTTTTTTTTTTATGGGGTCTTCACCTGTATTTCCTTTCTCATTTTCTTCACCTCTCAGGGTATCATCCATTGGTGGGCTAGGTGGTGGTTGTGGTAAAGGCAAATCATTCAAGTCTACCTATTGGAATGTGGTTGTAACCTTTTCAACCCCTTGTATTAAATGGTGTTGGTAAGCTTTGATCAACAATTGGGCCTGGGAACACTACATCATAGCATAGGGCTTCTCCCAAAGGTCTATTTTCCTCCTTCCAATAATTGCTTCCTGGTTGATTCATCTTCTTGTTCTTCTTTTATCATCCTTTCTTCTTACACCTCTTTTGGTTGTGATCTATCATCTTCTTGGGTCATCCTTTCTTCATCTTTTATTCCTAGTTCTAGTCTATTTGCCAAAGTTTTTTTGGTCCTCATGCTTTTCTTTCCTAAAGCCATAAGTCTCCCAGTTTCTTGTAGCTTCCCAGTTGAAATTTTATAGGGTCTTCAGGTCAAAAATCCATGAAAAAGTACTAAACCTCGAAACCCTAGGTCTTGTTTTATAGGAAAAAATGAGAAAAACCCTAAGATGATTATCTTACTTCTATTTTGGCGTTACTTTTTGAAAATCACTTAAGTCATGTTTTTAAAGCCTGGTCGCCTAGTCGCGTAATCTGGATAGCATATTCCTTTTTTCTGAAAGACTTGGTGATTAGCTTATGTCGGGATGTCTCTCAAAGGATTGGAATATTCCTTTAGCTTTAAGAGACTTGGCGGAGCCCTTCAGTCGCATAGTCTCTAAATGAGAAGACAGGTCAGCAATTTGTGATAGGGCCCATAGATGAGTCGCGGTGTCGCGAGAAAAGACCAGCAGTTAGTAATTTGTTGTGAGACTTGGCGATTTCTTCATGTTGCATAGTTTCTGAACTGGTCTATAGTTAAATAAGTAATGCAAAGCTTATGTCACGTAGTCTCCAAATGGATGGCGGTTAAGGAAAAGATGCTAAGACTTGGCGACTAACCATTTGCAATTTTGAGAGATAACACAGTCGGGTTGTCGTGGGATTGAGATGATGAGTCAGCTTTCCATTCAGTGATACAAATACAAGTGATGAAGGAGACACATATCCAAAGGTGAGTTGATTAATAAGCTTGTCGCGTAGTCTCCCAATGGAAAAAGATCATTCAGCAGTTAAGAGACTGTGTAAAAACCTTTATTGTCGCGTAGTCTCCAAAAAATCTGAAGGTATAATAAATTACTCAGCAATTCAGCAGAAGCCGTCAGATGCAATAATTAAAGGATCTAATGGTGGTCGCAAAGTCTATGAATGAAAGAGTCCAAAGGAAAAGGTACTTGCAAGTTAGAAATAAGGATATGTCACGTAGTCTCCAAATGAACCAAAGGGTAAAAGGCTTGTTGCATTGTCTCTAAAAGATTTGTCACTTAACAGTTGTATTCAGTGATTAAGCGACCAAGGGTAGTCGCGGGGTCTCTTAAAGGAAAATAAAATTTTGGTGACATGGAGATAACCATAAGGGCTAAAGGTAACTGTCAGTCGTAGAGTCTCTAAGTAAAATATGAGTGAGACTTTTCATCCATCGACTTTGGTTTACATAGTCGCGTGATCGCCAGAAGTGAACTGTGTTTAACCAAGACAAAGAAAGTAACATGGTCGCTATATCTCTAGAAGAATCAAGGGTTAAAGACTTGGGTTAGTGAAAAGGAGATTATACATAGTCGTGTAGTCGCTAGATATGAAATCATAAGAAAAGGCAGCAATGGCTGACATGACAACATGAATCATTCAGCGTCCAATGAAAAGCTTGGATATTGATTACTGTGTAAAAAAGGGTAGCTGAGATGTATGCCAGAGAGCCAATCACATAGAGACATTTCATCACCTTTGAATTTTATAAGGTTTTCTTTGAAGATACACATATATGAATTTGATTTCCTATCACGCTCATGGGCTATGGCTAGGTTTTCAATTAATTCCACAGCATGCTGAATTGAAGACATGAATTGATGATTTTTCAAATGATGAGCCATGTACTTGGAACTATTACCATAAAGAGTCGATTGAACATTCATTTTAACTTATCTTGCTTTCATAATTTTAGAATGAAGAGGTGCTAGGTATTCTGAGAAAAGAGAAGAAATTAGATAAGTTGCAGAGTACTCAATTGATCAGAAGGCTTTGAATTTCTGAGAATTGTGCACAGAGAAGTAAAGCAAGTTTGAGGAGTAGATTTGCTTCAATATCGGTGAAGAAAAAGGGATTGAAACACAGAAAAGATGAGTAAAGCAGTTAGTCTAGCTTCTACTAGTGGGAGAAGTGAAGAGATAGATGAAGAGGCTAAGGGGAAACGAAATTACTTTGATGAATTTCTCAGATTGCTTCTGGGTTCAACTCAAAACAGGAGGGAAAACGCTAATGTGCTTATTGATGACCACTGTAACATCAAGGATGCTGATACTCCAGGATTGATAGGTTTTTCCCTCTTTAACTACTTCTATAAAAATTCTGATAAAGTCATCTGAGTATCAAACTCTTGGACCTGTGGTTTGGCTAGATTGATTGTTCCTGATGTTTACATATATGTAGATTTGATCTTAGGCCCTGCCAGTCATTATGATGTCTTGTCTAAGACAATTAAGAGGAATGATGGCATTGCCCTGCTCATCCTAAATAGAAATTCATTTATGCAAGCTTTTGACTTGTATAGTACTATGTCTACCAAGATTGACATTACTAAGCAAGAGGAGAGGTACAATTTGAAGCCTAATATTGCTAGGGGACAGTTACAGAAACACATGCTCAAGGAGATAAAAATACCATCTTTCTCCTATCTCTAGGACAACCCTGTATTACTTCAAGGACCTACTTTTCTACATTAAGTATGTCGCCTATGCCCTATGTAGAGTGCTAGGGATAGATGGGGATGCAGAGAAGATTAATGCTAGAATATTGATGATGGTGCTAGATTTACAAGAGGTACATTATAGCACCAGCTATGACTATATTCAACATATCATTGATAAGATGCATGAGGGATTTATAGAAACTCAGAAGAAAATGGAGGATCCTAAGGAGAAAGAACCCAAGTTCTTCCATTACTCCATCCTCGTGCATTTGCTGTTGCATTTTAATTTTGTGATCATGGATGTAAACAATTTGAGTCCTCAAAGGGTTTTTCATGATGGCCCTAATCCCATTCAATTTTGGGTAAAGGTTTGGAATTATACATCCAAGGACTGTGACTATTATGCATTTCAAAATTGGATTGTGTATCCAATAGTACAGAGCATGGGCATCAGCAGGACAAGGATCCCAATAAAGATCATGCAACTACTAAGGCCTAATGAATATTTAGATAAATGGGAGGGAGACCATAATTGGGGAGATTTCTTCCTAGAGGATAATTTTACCATAGTAAGGGTATATGGATGTATTCATCCACCTCATATCTTTCCTTACCATGTACCAACAAGAGTGGCTGCCATGGAATTTATATGGCAATTATTATTAACAGATAATGAGCACTTTGCACCACACAGGAAGGGGACCTTAACCCCTAGACAGTTCAAAATGTCCAATTTTACTATTGGCAAAGGTGTCATTGATTCAGTCAGCCAATGGTTGGAAAGTTGCAGAATGGGAGCTGCCTCATATAGATATATTGATCCTGAAGGTTTTATGGTAGGAGTCAGAAGGCTATACACACCCACAATCCCCAATACAAATGTTCATTGTGAATGTATTGAAGAGGATGCGACAAGAAACCTTCTTAATGAGGATGAGATCAAGACAAGGAGATCAAGGATTTAGGAATTGTTGAACCTACAGACACAAATCAAAAGAAATGGATTGGCTTTTGGAGGTTTCTACCCTGATTTGTCATATTTTGACAGAATAAAAGCCATGATTGACAATTTTTATGTGCTTTGTGAACAGCTTGAGACTGTTCTTGACAAGAAAGGAGCCCAAGAGCTAGACCATTCAGAGTCTGAGTATGATAGCAGTAGTGACAGTGACTATGCCTGTCCAACCAGATATGCTCAACCTCAGTAGAATGTTTCAGAGATGCCATAGTTGCAAGGAGCTGAGGGCCACATTGTTGATTTGACAGAGGCCACACAACCTAATGATGTAGAGGAGCCTTAAGCCAAGAGGCAGAAAATGGAAGTAGGCCAGCCTTCATTTGAGAGGCAAGAAAAGAAAAGGGATAAAGCAAGTGCCCTAGTTCCTGGAAATAGGTTATATGACCATAACCTAAGGAAATTAATAAGGTAGGGCAAGAAAAAGCAACCTGATATGGAGGAAAATGTTGAATTACCTCTCAAGGCTTGCATTGATGAAAGGTTGATACATCAACAACAATTTTTAAATGATGATAATTTCATCAAAACTGAGGAGTTTAAAGACTTCCTAAGGTGGTATAAAAAGGAGCAAATTAGAGCTATGTTAATTGTTGATGGGGAGGAGATAGTGACAAATGAGGCCCTAGTGACCCTACAATCATATGACCCAGACAGTGAGGACATCTCGCCTGATGAGGCTAGAAAAATGGTATTGAGTAGTGGCATATTGCTTGCCGAGGGTTGGGATTTATGCCTTCATAAATGATCAGATATGAAAGTAGCCATATTTGAAGATGGCAAGTGAGATGAAAATGTGGGATATGATTAAAGGAATTGGGTATAGCCCAAAATCTCAAGCCTTTTCCATGTGGAGCCTTTGCCCTAAGGACCAGAAGCCTCAGCTGGTAAACATTCAAGAAAACATGGTAGGAAACCAATTGGTCTGGACAGTACAGAATACAGGGGATTTGCAAATATCCCAAATCATGACACATTGGGCTCACTTAAATGAGGAAAAGACTAAACAGTTGTCTGATAAGTGTAGCACATTGATAGAGGAGACCGGTGCATTGGCCAAAGACTGAGATATGTGCCACATCAAAATACACCAACAAGGTCAGGTGATTGCAAGATTATTGAAGGAATTAGAAGAGAAGCCTGAGGTGGTGTATGTGCCTGCTCAACAACCTTTGCAAATTGAAGAAAAAGAAAAGTCAAAAGAAGTGGTTGAGAAGGAGGATGTAGGAGAGAAGAAAAATGAAATTGCTTTGAATGCATTTAGGGGCATTTTACAACATAGGATTAATATATTAAAGGATAAAACTGATGTTGTCCTTAATGCTTACAATAAGTTGCCATCTTTGCATGATGAGGTAATGGGGTATCTTGCTATTTTGAACTCCTATTTTACCAAATGGTCTACCAAGGTGCAGTTGTTTGAAAAGCTTGCTTCTTTGCAAACCCTAAGATCAGATTTGCCTGAGATAGTGACAGAGGTATAAGATGAGATCAAAAAGGTTAATGTTTCTCTCTCATTCTTCAAGGGAAAATTGAATCAAATAGAGGTAAAATTGAGCCTATTTTCTGTAGATTTTAATAGATTTTTTCCTTCCGTAAGAGGAGAAGATGATCAAGTAAAGGCTTTAGATGCCTAGAGGAATGAGTTTGATAGCAAGATGCCTAATAATGACGCATTTATTTTGGGATCAGATTTGTATGTTGAAGGATTTAATAAGATACTAGATGAAGCCTTCAAGGCAGAAACTGACATTAATAAGTTTCTAATGGATGTTAAGAGAATTACTGATGTTAGATGGGAGAGACAAAAGGCACAAGTACAAGGTACTCAAGACTTCAAGTGGCCAACAGATGATGAAGTGACAACATGGGAGTTGAAGACTAGGCCAAAGAAGAAGAAGACTATAATTGAAGAGGAAATTCTAGATGAAGAGTAGAAGGGAACACTTGGCGCCTGATCAATGAGCACAGGGAGGTTAGCTATAAATAGAGATGAGTGTAGGTTAGCCTGTATTGGAAGTCCCTCAGCCTTAATGTAACCATCAGAAGCTATCCTAAATACTGTCAGACAAAGGCACTAGATTCCATAAGAGACAAAGAATATCAGATCTATATCCTCTATTTTTGTCCTCCCACTACTTCTATATTCTCTTGTTTTGTCTTTTTCTGTTCTTTTAGGGTTAGGTTCCTTAAACCATCTGAAGCTTGTTGCATCCTAAATAAAGGATTCCAAGATGGTTAAGGACCTATATATAGGACCAAATTTGTAACTGTAAAAGAGAGATGAGATATAATTGAAGACAGACCTTTTGATTTATGTCTGTGTTTTAAGCTTTTTAAGCCTTTATATGTACTTGAAGCAAAATATATGAATAAAAATACAGTGCAATTTTATTCTACATTGTTGTTGTCTCTTTTCTTATTGTATGCACTCTTTTATGTTTAATTTGTAAGGCATGTTAAACATACTGGCTATAAGGTAGCTATTTAATTATTTGCAAGCTTCTTCTAAGGGGAGAATTAAACTTTGTGAGTAGTTTCAGAGAGTACTATAGTAACTAAGGATTTGATACAATATTGTAGAAGTGACAGGATAAGTTTGCAAGGCATTTTATCTGAGTTGTATGTAGGTTGTAAGGCATCCTACATTATTCCTATTCATATATCTTTGTGGATTTACATCTTTTGACTCTATTGCCCAAAGATAGGCATTGGTCTAAAGTTTGTCAAGAGATTCATCATCATCCAAGCATTAAAAACTATTTAAATCAATCAATTTCAGAGTATTTTGGTAAAATCAATTGTGTACTTAAAGGTCATAGTTGAAGTTTGTTGATTTCTTGAAGAGTAAATCAAATAGGTTATTCCTCCTAAATTCACAAGAATTGCAAAAGGAAAGAAAATGTATTTCTTGCTTATGTTGTTGTTTGCTATCATCAAGATATTGATTTGGATTGTCAAGCTTATCCTCAGAATAATCATAGTCATTTGTATTCTTATATACATTTCCTCTAAAATAGAGCATTCAGCACATAAATTTCAATCCACTCTAAAGATACTGTTAAGACAGTAATCAATCATAGGTAAAATCTGCCTGAGTTAGTGCATCTCAAAAAAGAAGGAGGTGGTAATAGGTATCCCCAGTGTTATCAAGAACCTCATCAATTAGTGTTTTTCCCTTTCTTGAGTCATAGTGTCAAAAGGCATTAAGGGGTCATAGAGTTGTTTAAGATTTTAAGTATCTTTCAGAGGCCTAGCAAGAAAAAACTTTAACAGGGTACGAGCCTTCTTAGGCTTCTTATAGATCTAGCCTTCGGCCAACATTTTGGCTAGTGATAGTGGGGCCAGCATTGTCGTCAGGGATTTTCTTTTTTGGGACTCTACTAGACATTGTAGTGGGACGACTGGCCCACTCGCTATCATCCCCGAGATCGAGGTATCCCCGGGGTTTAGTTTAGGTCCTCCCCTAGACATGTTTCCTTTTTTTATGGGGTCTTCACTTGTATTTACTTTCTCATTTTCTACACCACCTCTCGGGGTATCATTCATTGGTGGGCTAGGTGGTGGTGGTGGTAAAGGAAAATCATTCAAGTCTACCTATTGGAATGTGGCTGTAACCTTTTTGGCCCCTATATTAAATGGTTTTGGTAAGCTTTGATCACAAATTGGGCCTGGGAACACTACATCATAGCATATGGCTGCTCCCAAAGGTCTATTTTGCTCCCAATAATTGCTTCCTGGTTGATTCATCTTCTTGTTCTTCTTTTATCATCCTTTCTTCTTACGCCTCTTTTGGTTGTGATCTATCATCTTCTTGGGTCATTCTTTCTTCGGCCTTTATTAACTCCTCCTACTTGGGAACCTCAATCTCTAGTTCCACCATTTCCTCCATTGAGTTATATACCATACCCTGTAATTCCCCTAGATCACCCATTGGGAAGAAATCATCAATGTTAATCTGTGCTATCTCCAAGGGAATCTCTAGATGATCCTCATTGTTGGAGGAGGAGGAGATTACTTCAAAATTGGGTATACTCCCAGGCTCAAAGACCAGATTTCTACTTCATGTGGGTCTCTATGCCTTATATTTCCTTCTTCTCTTGACCAATGACCCAGAGTCTGCAACTGTTGCTATTTCTTTGGTCTCTGCTTCACATTATGTGCTCAACAATGTGGCCAAAGAGGGAGAATATCTTTGTGGGGGACAAGAACCTACCGGAGTGGCTCTGAGACCAAATGTCACTCTGGATTTTTCTACATCTAGTAGTTTACGAGAGTGCTCAAACTTCTCACCCAACTGTTCTATCAGGGGGACCAAAATGGGGTCTAAGACCTAAGGAGGGGTGCCACATTTTTTCTTACCTTTGGCTTTGGGTTTCTTGGCCACCCGAGAGCCTTTGGCTTCCAAAAATCAATTATCCAATTGGACACTCTTTGGGAAAGCCCTCATGAAATATGCATCATTGTGCTGAATCATTGTTTTTGAGATGGCCTCAATGCTCAAAAATTTTGGTGTGTCCCAATCTATCGGAGGGAGGTGCATCTTGTCAATACTTGTTTCTCTATACTCAGGGTCCTCAAGTGACCCAGTGTATGAAAAATTATATGGGAATGTCTAGAAATTTAGATGTTCCATCATTCTCTTTGGAATCCTAGAGTAATTCCACTTTTAGATGTCAAAATCATCTTGGCGTTTATCACAAAAATCCTCCAAGTGTCACTCGTGGGGGTTGATACCCTCAGGCATTAGCTTTTCTATTCACCAAAATGGATTATTCTTTATGAATGAATGAAAATTTAGCTAAGTTTGAGCTACTTAGCTCACTTTTTCCTTCCTGGGCCATGGTGAGGGAGAAAGTGTAGTTCTAGCACATAAATGGAAAATAAATGGAAGTGATTTTCTTGGCGGCGGTTAAAGCATGTGCCTCCAGAATATGCATACAAAATTCTAGCAAAATAATCTTATCCCCACAATGTTTGGGAAATATGTAAGGTTTCTTGGAAAATTAGGACACCCGACTATAGGTGTTCTAGGAGAATTGAATGAAATAACATCCCCACACATTTACTAAGGCCATGGCCTTTGGGGACATTCTGAATCCCTGATCACTAGTGATCGCCTTAATCCAGTGAAAGATGAAGGTGTTGTTGACTTTACAAAATGGGGGAAACTCTAGTCCCACTAAATCTAGGGGAAATAGTCCCATGGGGTGGCCTATGCATCTCCATCCTGAAGGACAACAACTATAGTTAATCCCTAAATTCTCGGGTTCTATCGAGAAAGTGGCCAGAGGATGTAGGAGGTCATATTGAATTTATCTTATGCCTCAACCTTCTTCATCTGGATGTCTACATGCTTGATGATAATGTTGGACCATTTGAAGAGTGCCTTGTTGGTGGTCATACCATATAAAAAGTAGTACATCCAAGGGGAGAATTCTCGAGCATGAGGTTCCCCAAAAATCCTACATAGAAATACTTCCTGCCTGGATGGTCTCCTTGAAGTCGGAGTGAGGGATATCCATCCGCATCTTATTAAAGTCCTAGGGTGGGCTCTTTAGCCATTAGGAGTTGAGGTGGCACATGGCTATTTCATCTTCTTTCTCAAACTAATTGAGCAAAGCAATCCTAGTGAGAGTAATAATGTCTGAAAATAACGGGATGTGCCAACTAGTGGTGGTGGCATGACAATCCAAGGAGACGATGAGCACCAGGTAACCAAGGGGGTTGGGAGAGACCAACATAGCAGATCTACTGCCTAGATTATAACATTTAGCTAGGAGAAAAATTAGTTCTGGTGCTTGCACTGAGCATGAAAAACCAGCCACTTGAATGATACTAGATGTCTCTAAGTTGACTGAAATAGAGTCATTGGCCCGTTGTTGTTGATGAACTACTTGAAAAAGGCCCTTCATTTTAGCCTAGGTACCAACATCTGTGTCGATGAACTCTTTAAGAATGGACTCAATTTGGGATGCCTAAATCATCTTGCCTTTATAATACTTATGGGTCAATGGGAGCTTTGTCGATACCCATTCTACTTTGTTCTTCTTAATGGTGCATGTAGAGGCATTCGAGAGTTTAGGGCTCCCAGGAGGTGACAATTTTAAAGCCATTTCTTGCTTACTTTAACCTATAACTACAAACCAAACAACCATTAGTACATAAATATTAAAAGTATTTCAGGTTACGGGGCCTCGGGCGTGATTTTATTTACCCACCTAAAACAGAAAATGTTAGACATCTCAAAAGAAATCATGTGTCTGGAGATTATTTCTGATACATGTAAATTGAAACAAATGAAACTATTCATGTGCACAAAAGATTGAGAATGATGAAAAAAAATTTAGATGGGGTAAATAATTCTGAATTCAATGAGACACCCAGAGTTAACTTGAAAGAACAATAACATTAGCGACAAGATAGGTGGCCTTACTGTCATACTCTAACATGCACATACCCACTCGGCTAAGTAATGACATTTAATGGACAGTTGTTCTAGCACGAGTGGTATGAATGCCACTTGGGACAAATTATAAATGCTCATGTGTGGAATCTAATTTTTCTATTAAGATGGAAGTGACAGAGGAGATATAAAAATTAATGACCTAATAGTTGTATGCGGTAAATTTGGCCTTGTTAATTCACCATACACTTCAACATAGTCCTTCTTCACCTGGTACACACAAGACTGAATATGAGATTATTCATCCTGTCTACCTGCATGATTCAACCTGTTGCCTTCTATCTAGACGGGGTTTTTGAAATCGCTCTCAGAACGAGAGTCTCACAACCGTGGACCAATCTAGGAATGAAGGATTTATCATGATAAATGCAATACAATGCAATATTATGCTAAGAAAATGAGAGATATGAGATAATCTAAGACATGATGATCAATGCAATTAATCTAGAAATTAAAGTTATTCTATTTCAAAATGATATTATTCTATATGAAGCTGTGACAATAATTTAGTATTCTAACAATGCATATTTTCTTCAGAAATTCAGGAGGTTTTGAATGAAGAATGAGAGATCTTTTATAGACTCTGAGATGATCAGAATAGAAACTTTCCTTTTTGAAATAAAACAGATAGAAAAGCCAGTTTAAAATAGAAAGCTTTATTCAAAAGAATATAATAAATTGTTTTCTCTCTGCTTTAACTATTTTCTTTCTCTTTAAAACCCAATTAATTCAAAGTTTCTATTTCTAAACAAAAGAAAGATTTTGTGATAGAATATATAAATATGACCTCATAATTGCTTTTTCTCAATTATCTAAATAATTAAATTCAATTATTGAAATGAGGATATTTATTTAATAATTAAATATTATTTAATTCCTTTTTCATGTGTCTCAGCTAAAGAGGGTGAATTTAATTTAATTAAAGTGCTAGGACTTTATAATTAAATTAATTTGATCATTAGGTTTTTTTAGCCAAATAGGTTTTTAGGAATTAAATATGATGTATGATTAATACAGATTTAGGATTTTCTGCATTTGACACTCAGGTCGAGTAGAGTCAGTGAAAACTTAGAATTGCCTATTACAATAGGACTTTGATGATTTAGAGGAGCGACAAATGCAACAAAATTAGTTAAGTTTGCAAGATGCCAATTTTGGGGTGTTACATTTTGCCCCTCTTTGAATTGATGTGTGAGCAGCGCATTGATTCAAAGAATAGTCTGATGCATGAAGCACAGAAGAAGGATTTGAATACCTAGTTTTGATTGTGAGGTACGAAAAAATGAACATGCCCCAAGTGATTGAAAAGCATGGAACACCCAATTTTGACCATGAGGTATGAAAAACTGAACATGCCCCAAGTGATTGAAAAGCATGGAACACGCAGTTTTGACCATGAGGTATGAAAAACTGAACATGCCCCAAGTGATTGAAAAGCATGGAACACCCAGTTTTGACTGTGAGGTATGAAAAACTGAACATGCCCCAAGTGATTGAAAAGCATGGAACACCTAGTTTTGACTGAGGTATGAAAAACTAAACATGCCCCAAG
>MU224691.1:2503990-2516131 GCA_018584345.1 Thuja plicata
ATGTCCAACTTTTCAAATTCAGGTATCTTGCGAGAATATCGTGTATAGAGTTGTCTCCATCTTTGGAGAAATGCCAAGAAGGATTCCCCATGATTTTGTTTCAAGTTGCAAAGATCTCGAATATGAACCAGATGTTGGATGTTGTGGGAATAATGTTGTAGAAATAAATTGGCAATTTCATCAAAGGTCTTGATGCCAGTTGGTATTCTAGAAAACCATTCCATAGCTGATCCTCCCAAGCTACATGGGAAAAGACGCATAAGATAGGTTGTGTCATGCATGAATTCCATGGAGAGCGCACCAAATTCTCTCAAATGGTCTTGAGGGTCAAATGTACCCAAGTATTTTTCATATTTAGGAAGTTCAACTCCTTTGGGAAAAGGAGGCATGTGAAGACCTTTATCAAATGGGAAAGGACAGATGATTTCCAATGTGAATTGTGTGACAGGTTTGGCTTTCTCTTTCAAGAGTTGAGAGAGTTGCTCTCGCATAGTTTGCATTTATTTTCGCAAGTGGGAATTTTAATTTTCTTC
Organism: Thuja plicata; assembly: GCA_018584345.1. Taxonomy (NCBI): domain Eukaryota; kingdom Viridiplantae; phylum Streptophyta; class Pinopsida; order Cupressales; family Cupressaceae; genus Thuja; species Thuja plicata. The sequence continues at coordinate 2,504,524 of MU224691.1, forward strand.
CTCTTTCTCAACAAGTGTTTCTAAAGCATAATTGGAAGGTAACTTAACCCCTTGATTGGCTAGTTCAAGAATGTATTTTTCTTTCTCTTCAGCTAGTAGAATTCCCATCATTTTATAGAAATCTTTGTTAGTACGATCTTTTTCAATATCTTCTTGAGTCATTTCAACTTCTACATCATTAGGGGGGTCTTAAAAATGGGACTTACCCCAATTTGTAAAGAGGTTAGTTCTGCTAACCTCACCACCTGATTGGTTATGATCTGCCATCTTGCCAGAATGCAAGGATTCAAGGTGTATAGACTTGGTATGAAAAGATTGAGTGTTCTCTGAATTTGGGTCTTCTTGGAAGAAAAGTATTTTGAACCCTACTAAGATCCATAGGAAATGACCATTTATTGTAAGGTCGTCGTACCAGGGAAGGAGATCAAGATGATTCATCACTAGATGTAGCCGGTAATGGTGTGGAAAGTACAGATTCATCTTGATTGATTGGAGGAAATGTTTTGCCACCTTGAGTTGTGACAGTCATAGACAAAGTTTTGAACAAGGAAAGTGAACTAGGATCAAACTTGAAACTATCTCTAAGATTGCACAAACATGCCAAAAGGTGAAGTATCCTTGGTGCAAATCATCTAAGATGAGGCTAAAATAAGCCAAGAGATGACTATTGCGACACAAGGCATGATGACATAGATGAAATAAATCAAAAGACATGAGACAAGACCAGTCTAAGAAAGAATCACGTAGTTCTTAACCCAAGAAACTAAGTTTCAGACTGTGTGAAGATAGATGGCAGAAAAATAGACCCATATCAGAGACCAGATTTGACAGAAGAACAACTAAATAGCATATTTTAGCTCGTTGTTTTGGACAAAGGACTACAGTTTTGCGCGATGAAATGCTATGTCGCGTGAAGATTCTCACCGAGTCGCATGAAGAAATGCTTGCTTCACGCGAAGAAAGACACCAGAGGATAGAATAATGGCTAAAAAAAAGTGGCACTATTGCCAAATGTTGCGCGATAGTGTAAAACATATCACGTGAAGATTCTCACCGACTCGCGTGAAGATTTGGAAATTTCACACGAAACTATGCAAATGTTGAAAAAAGTACATTTATAGAATCAGACAGTTAAGACCAGTTTGCATTTTTTAAGGTGAAATCATGCTATTTTCCGATAGATAGTTCAAGTTACAGATTGTTTTGGACATGTTCAAGATTGACAGTTTGTGTGTTTTGATGATAGTTTCAATTGTTCAAGTGATACACCCACGTAAAACACATTAAATAGAATGTTTGTAGTACTAGAACAAGCACATTACAATCCTAGGATAGCCAGGAAAATATCTGTTGAATCCCCACTTGAACTGAAGTTTAGCTATGCTTACTCTTAGTGGATAACTTAGAATCTTGGAAGCACGAGATCCTCCTTACATATGCACTCACTTCTCAGGCATACCAAGCTTAAAACCCCAAAGGAATTGCTTCCCAAAGGGCTGTTATCTCTACTAAAAGCCGTAAAAATGTGGGGTGTCTTAGTTGATCTCTGATCTTCCACGCCAATAGATAGAGGGTTTTTTGGAAAACTAGAACAACAGTTTGTAGTAAGGTCATCCATTCAGGTGGTTTTGATCAAGTCATTTTCCCAATAAAGGGGGCTCTCCCAATCCTTTCAAAGCAAGGTTTTCACCTTAACAATGTCAGGACTTTAATGCACCACTAGGGTATTAGAGGAGATTTTGGTTGCCACAAAAAATTCACACCTGTCTATTGTGACATTAATCACAATAGAATTTTTTGTATACCGGTTTGGAAGGTCTTGGCTTTAGCCTATTACCAGTTGGGCATCCACTCTCACTAGCTCTGCTAAAGCTCTCTGGAGGTAGCCACTCTAGAAGAATCACATGAATTTATCTTACACCCAAAATCCATAAAGGTGAGGGGAGAGGATACGTTCATGTAGTTCTTAGGATTACAATCTAAAAAACACTTCAATCATGCAAGACAATGATTCATTTTAAGCACCAACCGAAGTGTGTTTTAACTACTGAAAACATATATAAGAAGTTGTGAAAACATGCAAGGTCTTTGAAACATGTCCTGCAATAAAACCCATTAGTAGTTTTTAATGCCTTTCTTCATATCAGCGTCCTGCAACAAACATGTCAGAAGTTTGTGATGGTTTTTCTTTGTCTCAGCGTCTTGCAAACCACTGTTATGTTGTTTCAAAAGATAAAATCAGAGAATCACAGATGTTAGAAAATAGCAGGTGGTTAGAAAATTGAGGCAATGAAATATTAAAATAAAAGCTCTGGACTGCAATTTCGCATGATAAAGTATGATAGATCGTGCGAAGAAGTTCTCTAAGCCATGTGAAGAACTAGAAAGTTTACGCAAGATGAAAAGAAAGTTCGCGTGAAATTAAAACAGAACTTGTATGGAAGTACGGACAGAATGCAAAAATATGAAAAATATGAAATAAAATGAGGCCATATAGAAATATACCTGCCCCATGGTGGGTGCTAGAAATGTATGTGGTAAATTTGGCCTTGTTAATTCACCATACACTTCAACATAGTCCTTCTTCACTACGTACACAAAAGACTGAATATGAGATTATTCATCCTGTCTGCCTGCATGATTTGACCTATTGCCTTCTATCTAGATGGGGTTTTTGAAATTGCTCTCAGAACGAGAGTCTCACAACCATGGACCAATCTAGGAACGAAGGATTTATCATGATAAATGCAATATTATGCTAAGAAAATGAGAGATATGAGATAATCTAAGACATGATGATCAATGCAATTAATCTAGAAATTGAAGTTATTCTATTACAAAATGATATTATTCTATATGAAGCTATGACAATAATTTAGTATTCTAACAATGCATATTTTCTTCAGAAATTTAGGGGGTTTTGAATGAAGAATGAGAGTTCTTTTATAGACTCTGAGATGATCAGAATAGAAACTTTCCTTTTTGAAATAAAACAGATAGAAAAGCTAGTTTTAAATAGAAATCTTTATTCAAAAGAATACAATAAATTGTTTTCTCTTTTCTTTAACTGTTCTCTTTCTTTGATTTAATTCTATTTTATTTGAATTAAATTGTTTTCTTTCTCTTTAAAACCTAATTAATTCAAAGTTTCTATTTCTGAATAAAAGAAAGATTTTGTGATAGAATATATAAATATGACCTCATAATTGCTTTTTCTCAATTATCTGAATAATTAAATTCAATTATTGAAATGAGGATATTTATTTAATAATTAAATATTATTTAATTCCTTTTTCATGTGTCTCAGCTAAAGAGGGTGAATTTAATTTAATTAAAGTGCTAGGACTTTATAATTAAATTAATTTGATCATGAGGTTTGTTTAGCCAAATAGGTATTTAGGAATTAAATATGATGTATGATTAATACAGATTTAGGATTTTCTGCGTTTGACACTCAGGTCGAGTAGAGTCAGTGAAAACTCAGAATTACCTAGTACAATAGGACTTTGATGATTTAGAGGAGCGAAAAATGCAAAAAAATTAGTTAAGGTTGCAAGATGCCAATTTTGGGGTGTTACAATAGTGAGTTGGCCTCTACAACTAACATACCCATAACCTCTATGCCAAAATTTGCATCAACTAGAAAGGTGGATGCGCTTATTGGGTGGACATGGTCCTCAGACCTCGTAAAGAATTTGGAACAATGGTGTCCCTAGGGGTTATCTCCATAGGACCTATACTAGAGATGACTCTCATAGATAAAATGTCTCCTTAGAGTAGGAAGGCACAATATTTACCAACTCAACAATGTACAACCAACCGAAAATATTAACAACGCGCAGAGTGCCCAAAAATTTAAAGAACCCAACTCTAGCCTACAAGATGTGAAAAAGTTTCTACAAGGAGCTTGAAACACTTCACAGACCCATATCTAGAGAATTTATAGACTAAGGAGCTGGACATAAAACATTATTTACAACTAATAGAACAGACACCTCCCCTTTGAGTTGGACGAAACAAAAACAAACCAGAAAGAAAAAAACAAACAGAAACAAAAAAACAAACACAACAAAAAGTAAATAAGCCCAAGGGCCTACCTAAAACTTGAAATGCTAAAAGGGGTTATTATAAACAACCTCACTTTTTCACCTAAATGCTCCACAAGAATCATCAAAGACACTTCTTCACATTCTAGCTCACACACTTCATCTTGGAAAACAAAGCAATTTACTCTCAAGATAATTCACTAGAAGGTAATTAGTTCATGATAAGTGTAATAATGACAAGGTAAAAAACCTTAAATAATTCCTAGAAGAGTGCATTAGTTACCAAAATTACTTCAAGAAACAAGCCAGAAAAGAGAGTCTAGACCTTGAGACACCTAAAAATCATTTGTCTTCAAAAGAATGAGGAATGATCTATAGGTCTCAAGGGTTTGAAACCATTGGCTTTGGGAATGACACTCCGAGATCTAGATCCTGGAGAAAATGAAAGACAAAAGAAAAGACAAAGACAAAAGAAAGGGCAAGAGCCTAAAGAAGAAAGAGGAAAAATGAAGTGAAGGCAAAAGAAAGGGGGACTCGACATTTTTCACACAAAATGTAGGGATGGGTTTGTAGAGCATAACAATATTGTTGCATCTATTCACCCCCCCCCCCCCCACTCTCAGTACTTCCTAATCCTAACACCCTTATGACCCCTTAGGAACCATAAGATGCATTCTTAGGGTTTGTAGGGGCTCATAAGGGGTCATCAGACCGCTTAAGACCCCTTATGACTCCTTAGGATCCCTAGATGTATTATTAGGGGTCCTAAGGGGTTGTAGGACTCCTTAAGACCCCTTATGACCCCTAAGGATCCCTAAGATGTACTATTTGGGCTCCTAATGGGTCATAAGGGGTCTTAGGAGATATTAATATATCATAGGACCCATTATAACCCCTTAAGACCCATAATATGTGTTCTTAGGGTTTGTAAGGGGTCTTAAGACCCCTTAGGATCCCTAAGATGTATTCTTAGGAGTCCTAAGGGGTCATCAGGGGTCGTAGGACCCCCTAGAACCCCTTATGACCCCATAGGACCCCTATAAATACATCTTATACATCATAAGGGGTCCTATGATAGATTAATATATCTTTAGACCCTTATCATTTCCTAATTTCAAATAGTTCAAATCCACACTAGAGAAGCAAAGGAATGCAACATATTCTTAAGTCTTAAGTTAAGTACATCTTATGTGTCCTAAGGGGTCATAATTGGTCCTATGACATCTTAATATATCTTAGTGGTCATAAGGGGTCCTCATACATATTATGGGTCCTAAGGGGGCATAAGGGGTCCTAGGGGTCATAAAGGGTTCTAAGACCACTTATGAACCCTTAGGACCCCTCAGATGTATTCTTAGGGGTCATAAGAGGTCATAGGACCCCTTATGACCCCTAAAATGTATTCTTAGGGGTTGATAAGGGGTCCTAGGACACAATAATGTGTCATAAGACCCCTTATGTCCCCTTAGGACCCGTAATATGTATTCTTAGGGTCCTAAGGGGTCACAAGGGGTCAAAAGGGGACCTAAGGGATTATAAGGGGTCATATGACACATTAATGTGTCCTAGAACCCCTTATGACCCCTTAGGACCCCTAAGATGTATTCTCAAGGGTCATAAGGAATTGTATGACACATTTATGTGTCATAGAACCCCCATAAGATGTATTCTTAGGGGTCCTAAGGGGTAATAAGGGAAACTAGGGGTCATAAGAGGTCTTAAGGGGTCCTAAGACCCCTAATGATCCCTTAGGACCTGTAAGATGTAATCTTAGGGGTCTTGAGGGGTCGTAGGACCCCTTATGACCCATAAGTTGTGTTCTTAAGGGTCCCAAGGGGTAATTAGGGGTCCTAGGACACATTAATGTGTCATAGGACCCCTTATGACCCCTTAGGACCCATAAGATGTATTTTTGGGGGTTCTAATGGGTCAAAAGGGATCACAAGGGCTCATAAGGGGTCCTAGGAAACATTAAGGGGTCCTAAGAGGTCCTAGGACCTCTTATCACCCCTTAAGACCCCTAAGATGTATTATTAGGGGTCCTAAGACACCTTATGGCCCGTTAGGATCCCTAAGATGTACTCGTATGGGTCCTAAGGGGTTGTAAGGGGTCCTTAGAGACATTAATGTGTCATAGGACCCCTTAGGACCCATAAGATGTATTTTTAGGGGCCCTAAAGAGTCATAAGGGGTTGTAGGACCTCTTAAGACCCCTTCTAACTCCTTATTACCCCTTAGATGTATTATTAGGGATCATAATGGGTCCTAGGAGACATTAATTTGTTATAGGAACCCCAATATGTATTGTTAGGGGTCCTAAGGGATCATAAGGGGTCTTAGGAAATATTAACATATCATAAGATCCCTTATGACCCCTTAGAATCCATAAGATGTATTCTTAGGGGTCATAAGGGGTACAAGGAGTCATAAGGGATCTTAAGGGGTCCTAAGACCCCTTATGACCCCTTAGGAACTCTAAGATGTATTTAGTATGTTGTGGTAAGATGAAGCTCTATTTGAAAGGTATCGGTGATCAGTATTGGGATCATGTGGTTAATAGCTATAGTGTCACTTTAGGAACCCTGACTACATATCAATTGAAGGAAAGGTTAGAACATAATGCTACTATCGAAGCTATTGCTAGTACTCTTTTTGATGCAGGGTATGTTGATATCAAATAATTGGATACTGCTAATGAGAAGTGGGAAAAGTTGAAGACCATCTATGGTGGAGATCCACATGTGCAGAAAGAAAATTTTTATAGCTTGGGAGGAAAGTATGATGACATGAGGATGCAAGAAAATGAGAACATTGAGCAATACAGTCATAGAATCAAAGAATTTTTTCTTCCTATATAAGGTGTTGGTGGTAATATTCCTGAGGAGGATGTGGTAAGAAAAATATTGAGAACTTCATTGCCTTAGTATGATATTAGGGTTTCATCCATACAAGAGATCAGATCTCTAGGAACCTTTAGTGTTACTCTTGATGCATTAATAGGGAAATTAACTACATTTGAGTTAAGAAAATTTGACAATAGTATGCCTAAAGTTTAAGCTTCTTTAAATTCATCATTAACTCTTGCACCCTTTAGGAAAGGAAAGGAGATAACTAACAACTCTTTAACATGGTATCCTAATGATTATGAATCTATCTTATCTGAAGAAAGAGAATTGGAGGAATTGGAAGCTTTATTTTCAAGAAGGTTTCCAAGAGGGAAAGGCAAATATAAGGGTAAGTTACCTTTGAAATGCTTTGCATGTAACAAAATTGGGCACATTTCTTCTAGATGCCTTGACATTGACATGAAGGAGAAGCCAAGAAGATTCAAGGATAAAATCAAGAAATCATGCTACCTAGCTGAGGAAGGTGTTACCGATGAATAATCTGATGGAAGATTTGAAGAAGAAATTGTGTTTGATTTAGTAAGGAAGAACCCTCGGAGCAGGTGAGAAATCTATTGGTGCTCAAATCAAAAAATTGGATTTCCTATGGACTTTCCAATCCAATGCTGGGAAAACCAAGTGATTTGGCCAAGTAACAAGTTTCAACCAATGCAAGGTTGAACCTTCTGCAATTTTGGCTCTGCAATAACCAAGGCTGGTAGGCCTATACCTAAAATTATCCTTCAAATTACAAGGCTTTTTATATCATATAGGATACACTTCAAACTTCTCTCTCAAGTGTGGAAAGGCACCTGAAAGAAATCAAATTGTAATCAATACAACATAAAACTGCAAAACAGAATGCTTTGTGAGATTGTAAGAATGCTTTGAATATATGTATAAATGAATGAATGCTAGAATATCTCAAAAAATTTTAAAAAAATGAACTAGATGACTATATCCAACAATTAATTAGATCAATTCCTATATCAACTTGGGAAATAGAGTCAATCCTATGTACAACCTTGCAATACAGTATATGTTCCAATACTATCAACTATTCAGTTGCTATAGATGTAGAGATATTAAGTCTATTTATATCCTTATTAGTTCAAATGAATTTAACTCCTATGGTTGGGAGACCAGTTGAACAAGAAGCCTGAAACATTGACTTTTCAAAAATTCCTTGATAATCAAAAAATGATATTCAAGACATATAAAATATCCACACAAGCATTGCAAGAATAGAAATTAAAATTCCTTCAATAATTGAAAAGGACTAACTGAAATTAATTGAATCCTCTTACCACAAGTGAGACAAAAAAACACTTATCTTACATTGATTTTGAAAAATAGTACATTTGAGTCCATGTTGCAGTTGTGATCAAACTAGAAACATTAATAAAAATAATTCCCTTGTATTGATCATGGTATCCTTATTTATATAAAGTTCAAAGGATGTGTACAAGCTTCAGATCAATACATCCATTCATAACTAATACCTAATCCTAAGATCAACAACTGAACAATAGTAGTTACAATTAAGGAATGATAATTATCCTTTGGAAAATAGTAAGTTGATCAAACAGAATCAGAATAATGGTCACGAACAAATCACTTGTGAGTTATTAGAGATAATTCAAAATAATGATGGCTTATCAAGTCCTTAATATCATGTCTCATATAATAATGATTCTACATGTAGTCATCATGATACTATCATGATACTATGAGGTCCTACCCCAACCCATCATTGCACAACTAGTATTTTCATATTTTGGTTACCAGGATGATGTTTATTTTGATGATGCTAGGATTTACTTTTATATGCTTATAATACAATGATCTTGATGCTATGATATAGTAGAAGGATTTGGATTATGAATTCTATGTTTTGGAATCTCAATTATGTTATGTGGTAAATGAATGTGCACTCAAGATTTGAAATTTTGCAAATGGTCTTTTATAGTTAATTGTAAATGTTAGAGGAGATGTGATTATAGGATTTTGAGAATGATCTTGTATATACTTGTGGATGATCTAATTATGGAAATAATGTCTTTTAAATTTATGACTATTTAGATACATCAAATTGTTATTATTGTTATATATATGATTTCTTCCTTGGACTACTAATGCTATGATTGAGTGTGCGGGTGAATAGACCATGGATTCAAATAGGGGAAACAAGATTGGATTTATGTAATATGCATGTATGTTATTGTAATATGTTCAATGTGTAATTCCAACTAGTCATGCCAAGTGTTGTGTAAATGTGATATGTTTTTGTAGTGTCAATTGACACTTGTGCAAGTGAGTTGGCATGCCCATGGGAGTTAAGGGAGATTATATAGTTACCCTGGAGTCACCATGTAGTGTTCCCATGTAGGGTTACTTGTTTTTGGAGTCAAACCTTGAATCCCATCATATAATTTCGTGGGTTAACTCTTAGTGGGTTTTACAAGGGTTAGAAGGATCCCAAGGGAGTAGTTAAGGTTAAAATTAGCTAGCCCTATAAGTGTACTATGGGTTATGAGTTAATTTTTGACCATGTGAGTGTCCAAATCTCATTTATGACCTCCCTAAAGTACCCTTTTTCTAGAGTGGCGAAAATTAAAGAAAGACATGACCACCATCTTCTCCACAACTTTGGTCTTCCTTTCATTTATGAGGGGGACAAGGTGGAAGAAAAAGATGACTCAATTAATCTCTCATTATGATTAGTAGGTGGGGAGTTGGTGAGAGATCCCTTTTAGTGAGATTTTGGAGGAAAGTTTGTTTTCTTACCCACTATCCAAACTTGGAGATTGCTAGTTGAGTTAGTGAGACTGGGAGATTTGACTAAGGAGAGGAAAAGCTTAAGGAAAAAAAAGGCTCAACTTCATCTCATTTTTCCATTAGCTTGGAGCAAGGTTAATGCTCTCAACCCAAAAGAAATATCATATGTTATCCATTTCCAATATTGCATTGTTGCTCTTGGTAGATTTTTTATCATGTTGTAGCTAAGTGTTGTGTTGAGGATTTCATGAGTTTTTCCTTGTTCTGTTGTTATTGTATGTATGAGTATTGTGTTGAGGATTTCATTGCATTTTCCTTGCTTTCTTTCCGTGTGTGATGTTTGGGGTGTGAAAGGATAGAATCACCCTTGGGAGGGTAGAGAGCCTTGTGGGGTGAAGGGTCTTGGGAATACCTCTCAATGTAGAGTCTCTTCTCTAGGAGAAGAGGGATAAGGCATGGATGTATGGGCTCCATGTGCCATTGTTTTTCTCTATCATTTGGGGTTGATAAGGGGAGAAAGTTTTGTGAGAAAGAATGAAAGTCTTTTGTTAAATTTTGAGAGCCTTGTGAAGGCATATGTATATTTGGAATTCTATGTTTATGGCATCTCCTAAATGCTTCACTTTCCACTTTCACCCCTTATATGGGTCCAAAGGTGACCCAATGTGTTTATAAGCTTGGGAGGGTGTTCTATGTTGAAATACATTGTTGTTGTTTTTATGTGTGCATGTGTGTCACCGAATCCACTCTTGTTTCCCCTAGCTCGGGGGTGGTCTCATAGAGACCTAGGATGAGAGGTGAGATCCCATGGTCTATTCAAAACCCCTTCTTATTTGCAGGTTTTGTGGATACCCTAGTCCTTTGGAAGGATGGTCAAGCTTTTGGAAAAGAGAGAAAGTAATGATGTTTAAATTTGCAAGTTTTTTATGTAAAACCTTGGGGCTAAGGTTTGTAATATTATTTGCAAAGAAATATTGTAAGTTTGATAGATTTTGTATTCTTGTTTCAAGAAATTTTGTAAGACTTGCAAAGTTGTATTATTATTTTTAAGTTATAAAGTTCTGGATTTGAAGAGATCTTACATTTGGTCTTATGTTCTTTATTATGAATACATCAAATAGAAAATGACAATGGTGCTTTGCAAGTAAAAGAAAATAACAAATTTCCTTGTATATGTAAGATGAAATAAAATAGACTATATTGTTTTCTACTTGCAAATGTGTAGACTCAATTGTGAATAGAAATTTATATGAAATATGATGAACCAAAAAAAAAGAAACATTTAAATACATTTTTATACTCTTATGTAAAGAAGCCACATTTACACCTTCATACTTGTATTTAAATGTCTTTCCAGATTGTTGTTTGTTTTATAAAATACTTACTAGATGATCAATATTTTTTGAAGTATTTAAAATTGTAGTTAAAATATATATTAGTTTAATTATACATCCATGTTTTATTTTCTCTTCATGTTGTTATTTCTAATCTAGAAATATTTCCTATATGTGATTATATATATATTCTAATTTCTTTCTTTAAGTGCAAATTTAATTAGAAAAATTGTCATATATTATTTCAGTTTAAGCATCGATGTGAATATCACACACACACACACACACACACACACACACATTAGAAAAATTTTAAACAAAACAAATATTGATAAAATAAAACAAAATGAAATGAAAACAGATTGGAGAGGGGAGGTTGGGCATAGCCTGCTTCCCCCCAACCCCCGTGGCCTTCATTGGTGGTTAGGAGGGGAGACCACAGCTACTCCCCTCTGCCCATGGTGGACGCAGCCACCATGCTAACCACCATAGCGGCGGCAGTGCCACTGACTGTGGTGGGTTGTGGGTGGTGTTTCCACCACGGGGGGGGGGAAGGTTCGAGCCC
>MU224691.1:2516256-2566083 GCA_018584345.1 Thuja plicata
TATATATATATATAAGCATCTATGTTCTCTATGGAATCTTGGGCAGACCTGCAACCAAAATTAAACAAAATTGTGCTAGGGTTAGAAAGAAGATGTGGAAAGTAGATAATGAAGAAAGAATGGAAACACACCTCTTTTCTCATCTCATATTTGGAGCCCTAATCCTAATTTAGAAATAGGGTTAGGGTTTACAAAACTGGAGAGTTGACTTTTACTTTCTTTTATGGGCTTTTGGTGGGAATGATTTTGTTTAAAAAAAAAAATATGGAGAGAATTCATTTAATTCCTATTGTTAATGAAACTTTATCCCAAATTCACATCTAAACTTGATCCATTAGAGTTCAATATTAAAAGTTGGATTATTATTTGAACCCAACTATGATGTTAATTAATCGATGATTTTAATAAAATTTAATAGATCAAATTTATTAAACATTTTAATGTATAATATGTTGAGATTTAAAATATTAATGTTATGGAAATATGGTAACCTTAATTTAATTAGGTAACTCAAGGTATTTAACGTCGAAACTATCAAATGTGGAATATTATAATTCTTTAAGTTAAATTTATTAATAAAAAAACATTTTAGAAATATGATAAGATCAAGTTTAAACCTTGAAATATTTGTAGAGAAACATAATTAATTGAGATAGATTTAACTATAATATTTATAAATTAATCTTTGGATTAAATTAGAAATGTTATCATGGATATAAACGATCAAAATTTAGTTGGAAGTATACTTTCAACCGTAGGTTTAATTAGAAATATAATCATAGAAGGGTTATTACTTTTAATTAAATTGATTATACACCAATGATTAACAAAGTAAATTCTAATATGATTATTTAAGGAAATTTAAATATATTTGACATAAAACTATTGTAAAATGAAGTTTAATTAAATATTCCAATTAAATATCGGATAAGTTATGTAAAAGTTTATCTATAACTTCCAAAAGATTTGGGTTAAATGGTTTAGGAAATTGTACAATTAGATTTGATTTAATTTTTTTAATAAGACCTTATTAATAAAGTTAAATGACAATACCTCACTTAGTAGGTTGTTTCCTAGTAACGAATGTTGTGAGATAATTAGGTGGAGTTTAGGACTTTGCTAAAAAAATAAATAAGCTTAACATTGTAATGACATCGTCATAGTCTTTGTCATTGGATTAAAAGATAATATTAAATATTCGTCACCTTCAAACTCTATTAGTAAACTGGTTAGAAAACCTATTGTGATAAACTGTAAACTTTGTAACCCATGGGTTAAGGGACATTGGCTCACATCATGATCCCCCTTAACCCTAATGACAACAAATACACTTAACCTCATAACCTAAATCATATTGTAACCTTGTTATCTCAGAAACATTTGTGTAGTAAACATCAGTTAACTGTTTGCATCATCCCTCACCAATTAGTGGATTTTAAAAAAATTGTTGTGTTTTTGCATGCCATTTTTGGGCATGACATTTCTGGTGTTAGAGCTAGGTTTCAACCCATGGAACCTAAACCCATTATGTTTAACTCATAAATTTTAAAACTTTGTGTAGGATGCCTCTGATCACCTATAATGCTTGCAGATGCGGGAGAGGTCATACACAGACCTCCTCGACATGAGTGGATGTTGAGCCTGAGGTAGAGGTACTTGGAGGAATCAGGATCCCCTCTCAAACCCCCTTTGAATCTTAATCAAGATATTTTGGCATCTTTACAGAACCTTGTCGGTATCATTCAAGAGAGAGTGCCATTGGTTGTAGATCAGCCAGAGTCAAAAGGGCATAGGACCGCTATCAGAGAGTGGAGTAGGAGCCCTCCACCTAGTCATGTTGAGGGTCATGCTGACCATGAGGTAGAGTTAGTGAATATGCCAGTACCACTGTAATCACTCAAAAATGGTTTAGAAAACCCATGGCCCCCTTTTTCTCAAATATTTGGTCTTAATAAATCCTAAATCTAAGACATTATTGATAAACTCTAAATTATTGAGCATTTAATCAAACTTTCTTATATAATTTTAATCCTAACTTGTTGAATCAAATAATCAAACATCAAAGACTAAATCCAAAAATCATAAAACATTGGGATAAAATTAAAAAAAAATTCCTAAGTTCAAAAAGTGAACCCATTCACACATGGGTGTGCACTCAAAAATCAAATAAAACAAATAAAAGGGAGAAAATATCAATTTTTTTTTATTCTCCACAAAATTGACCAATCCAAATTACCTTTTCATCTCACATGGATTGAGAGGAATTGCATCTCCACCATTGATCAAATTCTTTTGCCTCTTAATCTCAACCACTTATTGCTTGGAATCTCTTATAAAATGGATAGCTCCCTTTTCTCATCACAACTAGAAGATTTGGAGTAGAGTTATTATGCTATTTTCACTCTAGAGCTTACTAAGAGAATTCATAGTCATTTTCTTTCATTAGTAGTTTCTTGTATTGTTTGAATTGTTAGCTTCATTTCTAAGCTTAGATGGCATTCTAGTTTCTTTCATGGCTTAATATAGATGCATTGTTCTTCTCATTTGATAGCTTAATCTTGCATCTTAGTTCTATTTCTCATAATATTATGCATTTAGCTTGTTAGTTCATGCATCTCCATTTCCAAGCTTTCAAGAGAAAAGTATGCAAGTCTATGCATCTTACTCACTCTCCTTGCATTGAATATTCCATTTTGGGGTAGTCAAGTCACCAATTTCTCTATGTCCAATTTGATGGACAACTATGAGAATCATACTCGCTTCAACTAGGAAGCAATAGGTCGGTTTCAAGGGTTATTAGTTTAGTGCTTTGAATCTCATGTTTTGCTAACCCACTTGATATAATGGTTTATTGAAGTGTTTGGTTGCAAATTTTAATCTCACATTTTACCACACACATTTTTGGCACCTACTATGGGGCAAAAAGTTGTGTTTTGCTCCATTTTCATGATTTATTGCATATTTTTGATGAAACTGCACTTTCTGTCATACTGTTCTCTGTTCTTTGTCGTATGAAAAATTTTAGATAGGTACTTTGTCATTTGACAATAGGTATATTATCGTATGAGATTTTATTCTCTACCTTTTGTTGTATCAGAGCATTATATTTGTCGTATGAGGTTTTGTGAAACTCTGTTTTGTCATATGACAACTGTTGTATTGTCATACGAGATTTGATGCCAGTCTATGTTTTGTACTTTTTCATTTGGAAAACAACAAGCATTTTTAGGGTTTCTCTTGAGCTAATTTTTGCTTTCTGATATTTTGCATGTCTTCTATGGTCCTTTTACTATCTGTTTTTGTAGCATAACTAGTTTTTGTAGAACGTTTTGAGGAAGACTCGCTTGACAAAGCCACATTTGCACACTATTTTGATAAAAATACTAATGTTTTGTACTTGTAGGACGCTTACCTAAGGAAATTTGAGATTACTAATGGTTATGTTTGTAGGTTGCCTTGAGATCACATCAACCAAATGATCATGCTTGTTAGAATTTTCTTTCATTTCTTAGGCACATAGATTAACTAGAGAGATCTTGTTTGTCTAATTTGAAGCAAGTGTTAGGGGAGTATGCTCTCTTCCCTTTTGGGAAGATCAAAAACCTAGACTCACTTATTTTCTATTGAGAAATTAAATCTTTGGGAAAGAACTTAAAGTGTGCCTTGTGTGTGTGTGGAGAAACTGATACTAGATAGGAGAGTATGCTTTATTCCCCTTGAGGGAAAATCAGAAATCTAGACTCCTTTTTGTCACTAATCCATTTACTTTTCGATTTAAACCTTTAGAGGGTGTGCCAAGGGAGAAATCTCTTAGGAATGACCTAAGTGGGGAACAAGAAAACCTTTCTACTTTCACCCCACTTTAATAAAATGCTTCCTTCAATCCAAAGAGAGGTAAGACATGGCTATTTCTATCTCTAATGCTTTCTCACTTGTAGGGCCTTGTTTCTCCAGTCTTTCTAAGTAAGAGCTACATTTGATTG
The DNA here is from genome assembly GCA_018584345.1 of Thuja plicata. NCBI lineage: Eukaryota > Viridiplantae > Streptophyta > Pinopsida > Cupressales > Cupressaceae > Thuja > Thuja plicata. The sequence goes on from MU224691.1 coordinate 2,520,240, forward strand.
AGTTCTTTAGGGCCTTTCTTGGTCTTAATCTTTTTTACAAGACTACGAGGGAGATACATTTGACTTGTGTAAGGCTGAGAGGTCTAAATTTTGCCTGCAAGACTATGCATTTTGGGTTCTTCTAGGGCTATATGCCTTAATTTTTCTTGAAAAACTACAAGGGGTAGTCATGAATGGATGAACTTACTAGACACCTTTTAGATAGAGGCTACCTAAGCTACCTCTGAAAGTATCATAATCTTTGTGCAAGAATTGATCCAAGTGGACTTTACCCATATCACCCCAAGATTTTACACCCAACATATGTATTCTCAAGGATGTTTAAAGCATGAATGTGGCATGGGGGAGCTTATGCAATTCCATCATTGAGTCTCTTTCCAAAACCCATAAAGTGCCTAGTCCCAACAAAATCCAATATCACTTTGTGTGAATCAAAGGAATATCAAGCGTGGGCAAAGATTGTGATACTAAGACAATTTGATTATAGGGTAGAAATTTTTTGGTTCTTCACACTTTGTGCTTGATGTGCTTGTACACCTTGAAACTTGACATATCCTTCAAAAAAAACACTTTGACAGCAGAAAATAGTACATATCAATATTTTCATCTCAAACACTAGACAACATTGTCTAAAATCTCTTTCACACAAGTGGCAAACTGTTCGAGAGTCCTTTTTTGTTTCATGCCACTGCATTTGTCATATGAAAGCACATCTAGAGGGAAGAAACTTGTATGAAGACCCTTGTATTTTCATTTGGGAACTCCTTTATTATCGTATGAGACCAGAGTGGAAATCAGTCCAACATTAAGATCTTTGTCATTTGGTCACAATCTTGCAACAACAACTATCATACCTTTTCACAGTCTTTTTAGCTTTCGAATCTGGTAGTGGGTTTTTCATTGTCATTTTTCCTAGTTTCTTGCAACTCCCTCAATCATATTGACTCTTTGCTCTTGGTTATTTATCAACTTCATCACAAGTGTCATCTAAGAAGGAATTCAAACCTCAAATGCATGATACCTTGTACAAGTTCAACAACCAAATATCTACTCCTTCATCAAACACATCCTCAAAGCTTTGACATTGACTTGACAACTTGGTCTTCTAGAGATGATAGTCACATATTGTCATACATAGTCCAAACAAGAAGTCAAAAATCCAATCTTGATTCCAAGAGAAAAGCTATAGATGACTTTTATCATGACCTGCCCTCTTGTCATAAACCCAAGACAAATCACAAGCTCTCATACAAGGACACTTCAAATCCACAACCGATAGTATCATTATTCAACTCTTCAACTTTGGTTGCACACAATACATCAACCATGTCAGCTTATGATTGGGGGTCCCAACATGACCACCAAAGTCAACATACTATTGCTTCTTATTCCATAGAGGAACCCACTTCTGAAGAGATTAGGAAGTGTCAGCAAGATAAATATTTTCAAAATATGATGCAATCCATCATGCAATTGGACAAGAAAAATTATTTCATGCATCTTGCGTCAACAGGTGTTAAGCTTCCACCTGATTTTGACATTGAGGGACTCGTACAACAACAAAAGGAGTCACCTATCACTATTCTCAACCAACAATTACAAGACATGAGATGCGAGTTAAGGGAACTAAAGAAAGCAAAGGAACAACCTCCTATAAAATACTCATTAGACTCCATATGTCCATTCCCTTTTGCTAAGAATTTTCACATGAAAAATTTTCCCCCAAAGGTTGAAATTCCTAAGTACGATAAATACAATGGGGAAGGTGACCCTCAATACCATGTGAGAGAATTTTGTGCTCTTAGTATATAGTTTATGCATGAGCGAACATATCTAATGTGACTATTCTGATGAAGCCTTAGTGGCCAAGCCTTGGCATGGTTCACAAAACTCACACCTAGCATACAGACATTTGACAAGATGATACAAATTTTTATACAACGCTACTCTTACAACATATTACACACGATTACTATGCTCAACCTTTGCAACACCAAGTAACATACTGGTGAACCCTTTGTTAAATTTCTCCAAAGGTGGAGGAAGCTATTTGCAAGATACCATAGACAAATACCAAAGCCAGAAAAGATTGAAATTTTCATCAATAATCTAGTTCCTGAGATGAACTATGCAACACAAATGCAAAAACATACCTCCTTCAGTGACTTGGTTGACAGTGCTATGAGAATCAAGGATGTTCTAGTCAGAAAAGGGGATATTAATTTGAATAAAGACATCAATTCTTCAAACAACAACAATAACAAGGAAAAAAGTAAATACTAGAATAAGAACCGTAACGTGGTTAATGATGGTGTATTTGACTCACCTGAGACTAAACCCAATGAGCCAATATTTCACCTTACTACTAGCATATAGGGTTCCAGTCAAAGTTTGATTACTCCCAACACTTCTAAAAACATTGAGGATGCTCAGAAAGACAAAGCACCATAGATCCCTCGACCCAAAAAAAATTTCACTCCTCTTGGATAACCTTTGGAAGATGCACTAAAAACATTGGTTTCCAAAAAGATCATCACAATTCCCAACTCAAAATTGTGGGAACCCGAGGTAAAAACCAAATGGTGGAATGACGATCACCACTACAAGTTTCGTAAAAATAAAGGACACTTGACAAATGACTGTATGAAACTAAAGCATGTGATACAAGATCTAATTGATAAAAAAACTATCATAGTTGGTACTCATGGCTCAAATGATGATCATAAGGCTTTCAAGCAACCTTTGTCATCTTATTAGAAAGGAGAATCCTCACAAACTATAGGAGTTGCGGTAAATCATACATATGCCAACATTCACAACATGATACACATGCTTGAACCCTTTGACTGATCTATTAATGTCATTATCATTAAGGATAAGGAACCCTATTCTGTTAATTTGGTTACTAGAGATCAATCCAATATCACACTTAAAGGAGTAACATATGCTTCTAAACAAAAATTTGCACCAACAGATAAACCCTCATCATCTAAGCAGGTTGCTACAAGCTACAACTTGATCAATCAATTACAACAAACCCCTACCCAGATCTCTATATTAGAGTTGCTAAAATTATCACCTTCACATAAAGAAGTCCTTGAGAATGCACTTTTTGAAACTAATTTTTTGAAGGACCTTGACGTTGGTCGATTCCAGACCATGTTAATCATCTAACTTCTGCTCACTATCTATCCTTTTCAGAAGAGGATGAAAAATATCTTAGTCACCCATACAATCAACCTTTGCATATAGATTTTTTTATTCACAAAAGTCAGGTTAGGCGTGTTTTTATAGATGGAGGCATTGGGTTAAACATTTGTACTCTCAAGCTAGTCACAAAAAGAAGAGTGATCATCCAAAGGACTCACGGTAATCCCCATAAAGGTAGATCCTATTGAAATAAATGTCACATGCCAAGTGCTTGATTTTCTTCTCACATACAATGTATTGCTAGGGAGACCATGGATCCATGATATGTAGACAGTCCCCTCCACATATCACCAATGTGTAAAATTTCCCTACAATGGGGTGGAAGTGTCCATTCCAGCTGACAACACCTACTCTTGTTACACTTTGAAGCAAGCCAATAGCATGGTTCCACACAATAAGGAGGCATTGCAAAACTCTAAAATAACTCAAAAGGCATAATGCAAATCTTTGAGGGAAAACTTAAGATTAACAACACAAGCATGGGAGAATACTAGCTGAATTCTCTTCCTGCTTCTCCCAGGTCTTATGGTATGCCATCCTCATCTTTCCCACCTTCAAATGGTAAACAAGTAGAAATACATGAGGGAACTGGAATGAAAGAATGAAGAAAAGGTTATTCTTGCATGGTTATACAAAGATGAAGAGAAAGATAAAAAAGTAAAACATGTGGAAATCTGCCCACATAAATATGGAAAGGGATATCATATGATGAAACAAATGGGATATATAGGTAAAGGACCCTTGGGAAAGGAGAAAGGTCTTATAGAACCTCTCCTCATGACTCTCAAAAGTTAGAAGATGATTCCACTCAGTGTGGAGTGGATCATCAAAGTGAAAACAATAACCACCTTAGTTTCCCAAGGACTCTTTCTCTCTTTTTGGAAAACAAAGATCGAGCTCCTATCCAATTTGATTATGGGCAAGATAATACTCTACAAGAATAGAATCCTAACTGGCAGAAAACTATGGCTCCTACACATATGTTAGATTTACCTCACTCAATTGAAATAGACTCTAATGATTATGAGTGGGACTCCTTCTTTGATGCTACTATGGATATCGAAGTGGATGTGGTTCAAAAGTTTGCACCCTATGTTCTACATGAAGACAATGTTCGCACCAATGAACCTTTGACTGAACATCCTGAACCAGAACCCATCCTTATTCCGAATGATGATTCTAAAGAAGAGGAAAGGTCATCTCTTCCACATAATACAACCTAGAATTTTGGGAGAGAACCTAATATTTCTCTTGAATCAGCTACTCAGGACTGGGATTCCGACCGGCGCTCTTGCCATGCCTTCGCAGCAACTAGAAACAAAGATAATCATACATTCACCAGTCACAGGAATAATCTTGCAAATGAACGTTGGGCATAATGGGATCATGATAAAGAGGAAAATGATGACACTTGGGATCTTAGAGACCTTCAATAAATTGACATGGCTCCTCCACCATGTGTTCCATCTAGGAGAATTCAAGTCATGCCAATGAGTATCTTTTTAGAGTGTGTGGCCAATCGAGAAGCATGAGAAAACACTTATGCTAGTTCAAATGGATTGAATCCTTGTACTACCAACAACAAATCCTCTATAAGTGTTAGGAAAAATCATGGTCTAGGAAACCCTTCAAAGAGTGCTATCACAGATCTTCTCTTACCCGTTGAAGACCTTGATCCAGATAACTCAATGTTGTAACACCCCAAAATTGGCACCTTACAATTCTAATCAATTTTGGTGCATTTTCTCATCATCAAAGTCCTATTTTACTAGGAAAATTATACTTCCAAATTAACTTTAATTGACTTAGTCTTAAATGCATAAAATCTAAATTTGCATAAATCTCACACTATATTTAATTCCTAAATTTTTAAGGTTTATTAGCTAAAAATCCCTATGATTAATTAATTTAATTCTAAAGTTCTAAGTACTTTTAAATTAAATTAATTCCACCCCCTTTAGCTAATACACATCAAAAGGCATTGAATAGTTATTTAATTATTTGAGTGGATTATCCTCAAAAAAGGAATTCCATAATTCCATGTGAAAAGTCACTCATGTGGCAATAATTCCTCCATTTAATTAAATAATTCTCTCAATTTTGTCTCATCTCCCTCCATGGAAATGAAGAGTCATCTATTTCTTTCCAAGAAACCCTTCATCCTCTTTCCAGTCTCTTCTATATTATGGACATCTTTTTCTTCATTTGAGAGGCAATTTTTTAGAGTATCAAAATTATAGTGATTTATAGTCTCAATTTTATCTCATTTCTAAGCTTTTTGTTGAATAATTAGCATAATTTCATCTAGAGTAGTGACACTTTGCATATTAACTTAGTTTTCTTATGTATCTAATGGTTTAATTCTATCATCTTTTCAAGTTCTTAGATTAAAACATGCATTTCCATTCTTAAATTGTAATTGCATCTCATATAGAATACATAGTATTTCAGTTTTTATAATGCTTTCAAATCCTCCATTTTAGCAATGGTCATGGTTGTTGGCTCTTGTTCTGAGAGTAAATTCAAAAACCCCAACTAAATAGGAGGCAATAGGTCACACCTTTTTTCTTTGTCATACCTTTCTGTGCTTTTGTACCTTGCAACGCGATAGTCACATCTCGGTTGTTCTAGCCATACTCTTGACGATTCATGCCGAGTGCACTTCACATATTGGTTGTTCTATCCTATTACCTCCTCTTCATTATTTCTAGAGACAAAGTTCTGAGCTGGATCCTAAGTTCTCTCTCATTTCATTTTTGTCTATGCCTGTTACAACTAGAAGCGGCAATATATTTCCCATTTGTGGTTCCAGAATGGGTAGAAGTAAACCTCGTAATCAAGGAAAAGATCATTCTGAACCCATTGTTCAATCTAATAGTCAAGAGGGGTCCTCATGTTCCTCCTCCCTGTCCATTATATATTCCATTCCGAATCAAAAACTAGTGTTCCAGTTGTGCTCCAATCCTTTGTTTCAAGATCAACAAAATCCATTTCTTTCATATCAACAAAGCTTCAAAAAATCACCTATTTGGGTTGATCCTATCAATGATCCTCGCTTCCTTAGTGATCCTTTTGAACATATCAATCGTTTTGATCCTATCAACCCCTTTTATCTGCCAAGAGTTACATTGACCACGAGTTATCAACTCAATACTCACACTCATAGTGAAGCTATGCACACAGCACAATCCCACATAAACGACATGGAAACTCCTTTTTATTACTTACAAGGTCAATATAGTGGGGTCAATGACCAATGTCAAGATGAGAAGGGTCAACAAGAGGAGTAGCATCACCATCACCCTCCTCCACATGACCAGAGTCAAGATCAGGGTTCAAGCATTTATGAGATCCATGTTAATGATGATGAGTCAATAACTCAAAATGACATAGATGCTGCAAAATCTAATAAAGCTCTCATCAAGATGATGGAAATTCTCCTTGCACAAGATAAAGATAAATATTTTCTAGATTTGGCAAAACAAGGAGTTAAGTTACCCCCAAACTTCCAAGTGGAAACACTTGTGGCTAAAGAAGAAGAGACTAAGACTACCAAATTGCATAAGGTAATACAAGATATGCAAAATCAAATTAGCCAACTTATGAAGGATAAGGACAAACCCACACAACAATTCACATTGGAGAGCATCTGTCCTTTTTACTTTTGATAGGAGTCTTCATATGCCACCCTTTCCCAAAGGTGTGGAACTCCCTAAGTATGATAAGTATTTGGGTACCACTGATCCTCAGGATCATCTGAGATAATTTGGGGCCCTATCTATGGAGTTCATTCATGATCAAACCTATTTGATGTGTCTCTTTCCCCAAAGTTTGGGTGGACCTGCCATGGAGTGGTTTTCTCGACTACCCCCTGGCATCAAGACATTTGATGAGATTGCAAATCTCTTTATACAATATTATTCTCACAACATACAATATCTCATCAACATTAGGGATGTTTTCAATCTCAACAAAAGACAAGGGGAGCCATTCCTGATACTTCTCCAAAGATGGAGACAAATTTTCACAAAGTATCCTCACAAAATACCCGAATTTGAGAAACTCGATATCTTCTTGGATCTCACTCTTGATTTTGGGTATTAGGTACAACTTCAAGGTCCCCTTAATTTTGATAGCATGATTAAGTAGGCTGTGAGGATAGAGGCATTTATGGTTAAGAAAGGTGAATTAACTTTGTATAAACACAACAAACAAGGTTCCTCCACTTCCAACAAAGATAAAGGGAAGTTTGTCAACAAAAATAGGGATGTTTTGAATGATGGAGTGGTTGATAATGTGATCCCAGCTCCTTCAAAACTAGTCTTCAATCTCACTTCTAGTATACAAGAAACCAAACCTATTGAAAAGGCTACAACAAATACTAAACCCCCTTCTATATTCTCTAGCAACAAACCTTGGGCCCCTCGACCCAAGTGTGAATTTACTTCCTTGGGAGAACTGCTTGATGTGGTTTTCAATACTTTGGTGCAAAATCAGATTCTCACTCCTTTGGACAAACATCTATATGATCCACAACCACAACCCCATTGGTGGAACGACAACACATACTATGACTATCACCAAAACAAGGGTCATAAGACTGCTAATTGTCTTCAATTGCATCATAAGGTCCAAGATTTGATTGATAATGAGGTTATTTTTGTGGAAAATCATAATAAGAATTCAGATCACCAGGCATTTAAAGATCCCTTTCCTCATCATGAGAAAGGCGAGTCTTCCAATGCTAAGAACAATAATGCCAAGGTTAACTACGCACATGCCACTTATGACAATGATATCAACATGATTGAGCCTATGGAAGTGGAGTATTGTAATGTGATTACTACCAAGGGGAGTGGGGATGCTCCTAAGCCTAAGACCCTATTTGTCTTGAGAGGCCCTGGGTCTCGCTCATCTGAATCTGAAATATCTTAGGATTATGCAAACATTGTTACTAGATCCCATGTTAAGATCACTATCAAGGGTCCTGACCCTCTAGCTACTACATTCGCACTGAAACAAACTGTGGATAAAGCTATTTTTGGCTCTGCCAGCAAGACCATGAAAGTGGTCCCCACACCTTCTACTGCTAGTTATAGCATTCTAGACTAGCTTCAAAGAACCAATGCTCAAATAACCATCTTTGAGTTGTTCAAGATCTCGCCTGCTCATAGGCATCATAGGCAGATTCTGGATAAAGTCCTTGCAGAGGCTAACATCCCCAAAGACATCAATCTAGATCAGTTTCAATCCATGGTGGGTCACTTGACTTCACCACACTATTTGTCCTTCTTAGAAGAAGATTATCACTCAATTAGTCACCTGCATAACGCTCCTTGGCATATAGAGGTCATGATTTTCAAACAACTAGTCCGCTGTGTCCTTATTGATAATGGTGTTGGTCTCAATATTTTCTCTGCTCACTTTCTCACTCAGCTAGGTTATTTTTAAGATTGCATAGATTCCTGCAAGAGAATTACTATCAAGGCCTATGATGAAGAAGAAAGAAAGTCTAAAGGTTTAGTTGTGCTACCCATTCGGGTTGGACCGATTGAAAGAGATGTCACATGTCAGGTATTGGACCTTCCTCTTTCTTATAACATTCTACTAGGAAGACCATAAATCCATGAAATGCAAGTGGTTCCCTCTATGTATCATTAGTGCATTAAGTTTCCTTTCCAAGGTGCAGAGGTGACAATTCTTGCTAGTATGGACTCTTCTTGTAATGCGCTCACATAGTTAGCTGAGTCTTGTTCCAACTAATAGAGAATACACAGAATTCTGTGATGCCAAGCTTAGAGACATGGAACAGACTTTGAAAATAAAAGTCATAGGCATGGGGGCGTATCAAATAGAACCTGTGCTATCATTAGCAGCTCTACCTCCATCTCCTTGTTCTTATAGGAGACCTTCTGAGAATTGTAAATCTTCTACTACTCCCCCTGAAATAGTTTATGATGGTGTCTTTGTACGAGCTTCAACACCACTAGAAGATGAAGATGAGGAAAGAGCTATTAAAGCTTGGCTTTACAAAGGAAAGGACATATCTAAACAGAGTGCCCCAACTCATGAACTAAATCCCAATAGTGAAGGTCTTAAGATTATGAAATGCTTTGGATATAAAGGGAGTGGCCCGATAGGGGTGAATGGTAATGGGTTAATTGAACCTATTAAATATATGGGTCAAAAGATGAAAGACACAAATAGTTTAGGCTTTAAGAAGATCCTATTCCATCTAGGGATTAACAAATTTGTGCCAAAACTGGATCCTCCACCAGAACCTAAAAGCACATCTACAGTTGACACTATAGAGGATAGCTGCAATGAGGATTGCTTTCCTTACCCCATTCCTCTAAACCTGGTAGCATTCTTTGATGAGCCAGATAATTTTGTACCACATTCTAGTATAGTCAAGACTGAAAGCAATTCTGATAAAACCACTCCATTTGATGCATTGACCTACGAACAATGGAAAGTGTTACAAGATCCTAGTTTCCAAGGTGAACGATACGTACCACCATAGTTTCAAGAGCAGTTGGCACAATAAGAGGCTGGTGTTACAAGAACTCCCAAACCTTCATGGTGCAAACATCCCAGTCAGAGTTCAGACATAGATTCTCATGAATATGAGTTTGACAGTCTTTCAGAAAGATCCTATGAGAAGCTTCTCGACATAGGTGAAGGGTCTAGTGAAAGGTCTAATGAGTCTGAGTCCATAAATCTTAACATGTCTTCTACTACGGTCACTGGGAGTCAGAAGGATTCAAATACACCTTTGGATGAGATCACTCTAGGTCTTAGCTTACTAGTCAGTGTTTTTGATGACTATACCGTGAATGCACTTGAGCCTGTCACTTCTCTTTCACTCCAACATCCCAAGCTAATAGACTGGAATTATCCTTCCTCATCCAATGAAGTCCTCACATTCTAGAATGACTATGCTCTAGCCTACTACCTTCACGCTGTTGAACTTGTAACATCCTCCACTAGTGAAGAAAGTGTCAACATGACCGAGGCTGATATCAAGTATCTTAGTAATAAAATTAAAAGAAGAAAAAATAGGCACTCTGATGGTGAAAACCGCATTGTGGGAGTGTCAGATCCAAAAAAAGTAAAAAGAATAGATGTATCCAAAGGTGAAAACCTCTCTGAGGTGCCTGAGGATGAGTTACTTGATGTGCTTCTGAGTCATTTCCAGGAACACTCATCGGTGCTAATTGAGCCAACTCAGTCAGTCAATCTGGCTACAGAAGAACATCCACACATTATTCATGTGGCCAAATCATTGTCTACAGAAGAACTCAAGGAATTCATAGATTTCTTCAAGGAGAAAAAGATAAATTTTGCATGGACATACTCTAACATGCTAGGTGTAGATCCTGATCTCATCATGCATCACTTGTCAATAGCTCTAGGTGTAAAACCAGTCAAGAAAAAAATTAGAAAGATGCATCAACATGTGGCTGTACTTGTCAAGGAAGAGTTGGAGAAACTTCTAAAAGTTGGGTTCATCAGAGCCATTGATTATGTAGAATGGATCTCCAACATAGTTCCAGTGTTGAAACATGACAAATCTATTAGAGTCTACACAGATTTCAGGGATTTAAATAAGGCATGTCCAAAAGATGATTTTCCATTACCCAACATTGATATGATTGTGGATATGACAGCAGGATACGAAATGTACTTTCTAATGGATGGCTTCTCTGGCTATAACCAAATAAAAATCGCACTAGAGGACCAAGAAAATACTACTTTTACTTGTGCATGGGGTACTTTTTTCTAGAATGTTATGCCTTTTAGTCTTAAGAATGTTGGAGCCATGTATCAGAGAGCAGTCACTACCATATTTCGTGACATGATGCACAAAACAATGGAGGACTATGTTGATGACACCCTTGCTAAAATTATGGATAGGAAAGCACATCTTACTGATCTAGGTCCTATACTGGATCATATGGAAAAATTCAGACTGCTTCTTAATCCTAAGAAATGTTCATTTGGAGTAACTTCGATAAAATTGTTGGGTTATATTATCTCTGTGAAAGGAATCAAGGTGGATCCTGCAAAGGTACAAGCTATCATGGAAATGCCTCCACCCCACAATATCAGACAAATTAGAGGTCTTCAAGGTTAGCTTCAATATATCCAGTACTTCATCTTGCAGCTAGCTAACAAGTCACAACCATTTACAAAAACTCTACATAAAGGTGTGACCTATGAATGGAACAAAGAATGTGAACAAGGCTTTCAACAAATCAAGCAATATCTAGCCAATCTACCTATATTAATGCCTCCTATCTATGGGAAGCCATTAATCTTATATATCTCAGCTACAAGAACATCTCTAGGTGCTCTATTGGCACAAGAAGATCAAAACAATAAAGAAAGAGCCATCTATTACATCAGTAGAACATTGGTCTCTTATGAAATGAATTATTCTGTCATTGAGAAAGCTTGCTTAGCGGTGGTGTTTGCTTCCCAGAAGTTACGACATTACATGCTTGCTCACACTAAAATTCTAATTGTAGATCAGTTGGCTGAGGCACCTATTATAGATCATCAACCATTAAGGATCAAATTCCCAGATGAGTCCATCATGCTTCTCACACATCAGTCATGGACCATGTTCTTTGATGGATCATTCACCCAGTAGGGGTCAGGTGCCAAAATTTTGTTCATTACACCTCAGTGATATTCATTACCAAAGGCTTACAAAATGATGTTTCCTTGCACCAATAACACTACTGAGTATGAAGCTTTGATTAATGGGTTAAAGATTGATATTGAATGGTGTGTCGATGAGCTAAAGGTCTTTGGAGATTCACAGTTGGTTATTAATCAGGTGAATGACATATATCAAACAAAAGATGAAAAACTAGTGCCTTATAAGAAGATGGTTGATGATCTTAAGAAATACTTTGCACATGTTACTTTCCAAAAAATTCCAAGGGCAGATAATAAAGTAGCTAATGCCATGGCTAATCTAGCTTCCATGTTACAAATGTCAGAAAATGACTTCAGACATGAATTCCTAGTGGAGATGTTATGCCACCCTGCCTATAATTCTCCTGAATCTTGGATGATCTATTCAGTCATTGGACATGACTCATCCTGCTACCATCATATATACTCCTACCTTTGTGACCAGATCATTTTGGACACTTACACCCAAAATGAGAAACGTCACTTAATTCACAGTGCTTCACAGTTTGTCATCATAGCTAACAACTTATATAGATGAGGTCTAGATGGTACCCTCCTTAGGTGTTTAGAGCCTGATGAGTCTAAGCATGCATTAGTAGAGGTGCATGAAGGCATCTGTGGATCTCACTCAAACGGTCTGACACTAGCTCGTAAACTTATTAGAGCTGGTTACTATTGCTGGATATGGAGAAAGAAGCTATACAATTTTCTAAATCTTGCAAACAATGTCAGCTTCATGGAAACCTGATCCATGCTCATGCCAAGGAGCTCATTCCTTTTGTCATCTTTTGGCCATTTCAGTAGTGGTCCTTTGACTTAGTGGGTCAAATACATCCATCTTCTTCAAGGGGACATAAATACATCGGCACTGCTATAGAATATTTTACCAAGTGGGTCAAGGTAGTGCCTCTCATCATAGCTGATGGCAAGTCTGTGGCTATGTTTATATTGAATTACATCATCTATAGATATGGTGTACCCTCCTCAATAATCACTGACAATGGGGGGAAATTTAAGAACAAGGATCTAACAGATGTATGCAATAAGTTCAGAATCATTCAGTACTGGTCCTCTATCTATTATCCCCAGGGTAATGGACAGGTGGAAGCTTCAAATAAAACTATTCTCAAGATTTTACACTGCACGATGCACAAATCTGGACAAGACTGGCATCTCCAGATTAATTCAGCTTTATGGGCTTACCGCACCAATATACAGACACCAATAGGGGCCACACCCTTTGTTCTAGTTTATGGTATCAATGCAGTATTTCCTATTGAGGTTGAGATTCCTACCTTGCGAGTCTCTCTGAAGGGCCTCATTACTGATGATGATATCAGAATATCTCAGCTACAAGAGCTTGAACTACTGGATGAACATCGAAAAGTGGCATTCAATCATCTTCGAGCATATCAAAAGATAATATCTAAGAGTTACAACAAGAAGGTTAGACCAAGAGAATTCCAATTGGGTGATCTCGTCCTAAGAGAGAACCCCAAGAATCAATAGTAGCGGGTCCAGAAAGGAAAATTTGAATCGAACTGGCTTGGTCCGTATGTTATCATTGCCATATTTGGGTCTGGCGCTTACCAGCTCTCTACCACAGAGGGTGAACAACTCAAAGATCCTATCAACACTCTTCATCTGAAGAATTTATATAGTTGAGATGTCTTATGAATGCTCATGTACATACTTCATTCTAAGAAAATCCTAAAAATTGCAAAATGTCCTAAAAAAATGATCATCTTAGTGAAAACCTAGAAAACAGGCGCTTTGATGTATCTATTATCCTGGTGAAAACCTGGTAAACAGGTGCCTTAATAATACCAAAAAAAATCAAAAATACAAAAAATACAAAAAAATTGAAAAAATGAGAAATACAAAAAAAGAGAAAAATGTGCCATTGATGAAAACCTGGTAAACAGGCGTCACGGTAGAAAAATAGAATTTCTGCCAAGATGGTGAAAACTTGATAAATAGGAATCTATTTTTCCACAATGTTCTATCTATCACAGCATCTCTTGCCTTTCTTGCAATTTGCTCTCATGCTTTCCTGCTTTAGTTTTCTTTCTTGCTTTAGTTTCCTCGCTCATGCATTCGCCCTCAGTACCTTTGAGATTTTGCTCAACTTCACATGGATTAAGACTAGTCACACTCGAGGGTATCTTCCTGGTCTAGGGGGAATTGTCCTATCTTTTGGAGTCTCTCTCCTCTTCACATTAGTCACCAGTGGTTCTCACTGAGTCTGCCTGCTGATGCCTAGATCTCACATCGATCTTTATGCTTGAGAATCTTCCTTGCGTTAGTCACCAGTGGTTCTCACTACGTCTACCTACTATCGCTGTACTACTGAGATTTCTCACATCAACTCACAATTGACATATTTGACATCAACACGTTTATTACTTGGGGGCATGGCTCCCCACATTGATCACATCTTTGGTTTACGCTTGATTCAGTAATCTTGTCAGTTCTAAAGGACAACTCTCTACTGGCACAAACTGGTGTTTCTCAAACACCCCAATCAAACAGTGTTTTTCAACACTATCTTTGGACAAATCTTTTTTTTCAACACACATTGGATACATCGCAATGTAAAAATCTCTTGATAGTAATCAAACACAATGCACTCACAAACACAATGGTGTTTTTCAACACCTCAAACATAGGCACATTCATAAAATTTGATATGTTCTGAGCTATGATTGACTCCTTTGTATGTTGTCTGTTCTCATGAATTTCATTGATATTTTCTTTGTCTTTTGCTTGTGGGTGTGGTTTCGATGATCTGACAGTGTCAAATAAATAAGTTGTATGTGATAAGAGCTACTACATTAAGGTGGGAAAGCCTCACATCCCTTGATCTTGTTTATTTTTATGCCAAGGGGAGGTTGGAACTATTTCCTTGACTGTTATTTCTCTATTTGTTTACTTGTGTACTCTTACTATATCAAACTGGAAACAATGTTCAGGTCATCTTGGCTTTTGTGCCCTGATGCTTATGTTTGTTTCCTACATTTTATCCGATGAAAGTCATATACACATCCTTATGGTCGTAGTGGCACCAGTGAGGATTGTATTGACTCTGATGTTCCAAAATACTCAATGATGATAATTATGCGGTGAGTCCAACAACCAAGTCCCAGGGTTGCATTTAGCTTAGGCTTGCATTTGCATTTTAGGCTTGCATCGCGAGAGTTTTGATGCTCTCTTCATTGTCTTCTCATTCTTCAAAGGTCCTCATCTTTTGTCCTGGATTCCTCTCGACTGCACAAGCATTCAGTCCTCTCTCTTGATCTTCATTCATATTCTTTTGGTTAGTACCTGTCGTATATTGCAATATCTTGCATGAGATGATTAGTACCATTGCATTTCCATACATTCATTTGCATTTACATATCCATAAACATGTGCATTCATTATAAGTATAAATCAAATCATACATAACATTTATCCATCTAACATCTATCATTGCATTATATTCATTCATACATCAATAAAACATGTGCATAAACATTTGCATAATCATCTATGGCATACATTTCTAATCCATACATCTAAGCATATAGGAAACATCTCACAAGACATACAAATTTGATGCAATATATAAACAAGTACAATGATGCCAAAATTGATCTCATATATATATATCGGTCAAATGTACAAGGGTGCTACTCAAGCATAGTATATCAAAATGGTGGTACAACAATGTATATCATATATCCCATCTATCCACCCCCACCTAGAGGAGGTGGAGGAGGTGGCATGCCCTGCTGCTGAGGAGGTGCCTGTGGAGTGGCTCGTACCCTAACATACTCTAAAAAGGGTGGAACCTAGTCCACTACCTCAGGAACTATGATGGTGTATGTTGCATAGTAATAGGTTGACTAAGCAACCTCATATCTTGTCTCTATCTGAGATCTAGATAGTGCCTCCTGTAATCCCCAAATCTCTCGGTCTTGCTCAACCACTCAGGTCTCCTGGGTGACCACCTGTGTACGAAAGTCATCTCGCTCCTTCTACACCTATCTCACTCTCTCTCGACTCCTCCTGAGAGCCTCCTATAGCTGTACTACCTATCCACCTGGTGGATTGGCTATAATAGTATCAGCCATAATGGTGTCCTCTCCCTACTCAGTGGCTCTCTCCTGAGTACCACTACTCCCTGCACCCGCATCTGATCCCATAGATCTAGAAGGGATGGGAATCTACACAGTCCTTGGTCATACTATCCTATCCTGCTGTAGTGGTGGTTGCTACACCTGCTGTAGTAATGGCAGCTATTGTTCTTGCCACTGTGGTGGCAGGTGTTGTGCCTGCTGCTATTGTGGTGGCTATACCACCTGTTGTACATGTGGACCCATGCCCACAGGATCTATAAATCTAGGGAAGGGGTGTGCTAAAATGTGATCCCTGTATGTAGGATTCACCCCTGCATTTTTCACCACTACCAAATAATCCCACTTGACTGGTGGTACCCGAGCATCTATCATGCTCCTACCTCGGTCTAGCTGTCTCTTTTATCCCTTCTTCATATCATCGATGAATCGAGCATATATATAATACTCTTGTGAGACGTCTTGAGGTCTCCCAAACTGTCACAAGACCTGTGTCAACAGGAAGCACTCTATGACACAGATGGTGCACCCAATCAAAGGACACAAGCAGAACATATGTGGCAACTCATGTCGTACATCATCCCAGACCTCGGTGGCTATCCAGGGCCGCCATATAATGGCTGCCATGTCATCCAGCTAAGCTCGCCACTGATCTATCTTACCTAGCACTGGCTAAGTCATAGGACCTGCATACCTGTATATATACGGCTCTAAGGGCTTCTGAGTGTCATGCAAAATCGGTTGACATATGCGAAGGTGCTCCCAAGAACAGATCTGTAGAATGATGACTCCTGCCGCCATTGTCCATGCACCCCGTTATACTATCTCATGCATCTCATGATACATCTATGTGAGCATACACTCACCCCATCTGAATCTCACTACTAGTGTAGCTAACATCCTTTGTAGCATACCTCCCTAGCCGCACTCCAATATGTGCTGACCTCAATCTGGTACCAGGTGGCAACTTAGGAATAGCACCAAGACAACTGCTAATGTGTGATCCACGTCATAGCTGCACATCAAATCCTCCCAAGAGATGGCCTGACCCATCACCAGATCATCCTAGAAGATCGCCCTCAGCTCCAGTGTACCTGTCTCAGCTGGGTGTCATACTCCATGCGAGCCCCGTGGAATGGTACTCTCAGGATCCTGTATATGTCCTTAGGAGTGACCATCATCTCCCCCTTTGGCAAGTGGAATGTGTTCATCTCTGAATGGAAATTCTCAACAAGGGCACCTTATAGACCGTGATTTACCCGAATATCGGGTGCATCATGAAGATATGATAAACCTAGCCCATCGAGATGGGCACCATCAGCATCTGATAGTCTCCGGAGCAGATCACCCATGACAGGATGATGAGACTGAAACATGATATCAGGAAAGTCAACCTACAAAGCAAGCAATGACATTGGATCAGTATCTCAACATGATGGTTTTTCAAAGTAATGACGACAAATGTAGCTATGTATCTATCCTAAACACATTTTTGAGGCATTCTAATCGGCTGACTATGCGAGATTAAGGATGATAATTTTGTGGACTGAGAAGGATTCCCATGCGAGGAAACACTTTTCTCGTGCGAGCTTTCTGCCTCATGCGAAATAGGATTTCTTCTCATGCGAGATTCCATCGCATGCGATGAAATCTCACACGGCATCAGTGCACACTTCGCATGAGCACGCGGAAGGGCCCTGTGCGAGGAATCCCTAACCCGCGTGAGGAATCTAATTTCTCACATGAGGGGCGACCTTAGTCGGCATGAGGGAACTATTTCCTCACACGAGACTTGATACAACAGACCTTAAAGAGCTATAATACATGCTAAAATGATCTAAAAAAGTGGTGAAAAATTGAAATATAGGATAATGTTTTGATTACTTATAGGTGCGTCATACTCCGGTGGCCGGTTGTGTCATCGAGAGTGCTTGAATCAATGTGTACGCACGGGAATGCTATCAATGTCAGATGGAGCTCTCGCCATTGCTAAAGTCAAAAGTGAATAATGATTTGAAAATGACCCCTCCAGGCCTTATATAGCTTTTGACCTAATTTTCAAAAGTGCTCTATTTTCTGCAAAAATTGCACCCTTGGCTAAATCAACCGTTCTGAATCAATTTTCATGATCAAAATCAAAATCTGACACTCCTAAGCAGCTCAAAATTGTGTTTTAAAATTTTGGGACTGACGCAATTAGACGCTTGTGCAGTCGACTCTTTGACATTGCTTCCTTGTCAGAATCATCTCTCATCATCATTTTCTCACTTTCTTCAATCTTTTCATCAAAGTCAACTCTATTTAATTCTAGTCAAAATTGGTCAACTATGGTCAAACCTAGTCAATAGGACCTCCTGATCACTTTAAATTGATTCTTCCTTCTCTTGATTTCCTCTGCTCTTTGATCTTACTTCTATCTGCAATATTTTGCTATCAATCATCATTATGACATGTCATCTTTCAACTTCACTCCCAAGGGGGCAGGATGATTGCATCATTGAATCTTTTCACATCATTCTCGAATCAGTCTGATCTGAATCAAAAGTCTCCATTGCTAGGGGAATCTCATCACTTGGGGCATATTCAGTTTTTCATACCTTATGGTCAAAATTGGATATTCCATGATCTTGAATCTCCTGAGGCATCTTGATGCCTCACATCTTTTCATCTTATCATATATTTTCTAGGTATCAGAGCAATCTAACTCGGATCCTCAAGGATCAAGCTTCATTCTGGAGATGATTCTTGAAATCTCATTAGGTATTGGGGCAATCTAACCCTAATTCTTGAAATTTATGCTTCGTTCTGAAGATAGCTCTCAAAAGCTCTTTTAGACCATTATCTAGGCAACCTAACCTGGATCTTGGAAGGCTAACCTTCTTATTGGGGCAATCTAACCCTGATTCTGGAGATATTCCTAAATCTTCATCAGCTATCAGTGAACATTGGGGCAATCTAGCCCTGATTCCAATCTTCTCTCAATTGGTATTTGGACCGTTGTCTTCATAATCTAACTTATACTTCAGAAAATCATGCTTCATTCTGAAGATGGTTCTGCTTCTTGATCTGATCGGTGTCTTGGCAACCTAACCTAGACTTTCAAAATCTTCATCTTCACATCAGACTATTCTTTGAATCAATGCGTTGCTCACACATCAATTCAAAGAGGGGCAAAATGTAACACCCCAAAATTAGCACCTTACAATTCTAATCAATTTTGGTGCATTTTCTCATCATCGAAGTCCTATATTGTACTAGGCAAATTCTCCTTTCTAATTGACTTAGTCTCAAATGCAGAAAACTTGAATTTGCAAAAATCTCACACTATATTTAATTCCTAAATTTTCAAGGTTTATTAGCTAAAAATCCCTATGATTAATTAATTTAATTCTAAAGTCCTAAGTACTTTTAAATTAAATTAATTCCACCCCCTTTAGCTAATACACATCAAAAGGAATTGAATAGTTATTTAATTATTTGGGTGGATTATCCTCAAAAAAGAAATTCCATAATTCCATGTGAAAAGTCACTCATGTGGCAATAATTCCTCCATTTAATTAAATAATTCTCTAAGTTTTGTCTCATCTCCCTCCATGGAAATGAAGAGTTAGTTGTTTCTTTCCAAGAAACTCTTCATCCTCTTTCTAGGCTCTTCTATATTATGGACATCTTTTTCTTCATTTGAGAGGCAATTTTTTAGAGTATCAAAATTATAACGATTTCTAGTCTCAATTTTCTCTCATTTCTACACTTTTTGTTGCATAATTAGCATAATTTCATCTAGAGTAATGGCACTTTGCATATTAACTTATTTTTCTTATGTATCTAATGGTTTGATTCTATCATCTTTTCAAGTTCTTAGATTAAAACATGCATTTCTATTCTTAAATTGTAATTGCATCTCATATAGAATACATAGTATTTCAATTTTTATAATGCTTTCAAATCCTCCATTTTAGCAATGGTCATAGTTGGTGGCTCTTGTTCTGAGAGTAAATTCAAAAACCCCAACTAAATAGGAGGCAACAGGTCGATTCAATCAAATTTTTGAAATGAACAATTCATGTTCATCTTTGCAAATTTGATGATTGAGCAATGACCATGTTGTGTTTGTGCCTGATTTAGAGGTCACTTTCACGCACACACAAGTGTTATCCCTTGAACCTATTGAATCCCTACCTCTTGTCCATTCTGAACTCATTGAATGGAACCCTGATGCGCCCTTAGACCTCATCTATGCTCCTAATGACTACACTTTGGCCTGCTACTTGAATTCCATTGAACCTCTCACCTCTTCCACCAGCACAATGAGCGTAAACATGAAAGAGGGGGACATCAAGTTCCTCAGCCTAAAGAGAAAAGATAAAAAGAAAAAAAGGTTTGATGGTGAAAACCACTTTGTGGCAGTATCATAACCAAAATAGTAAAAAAAAAAAGGCGTATCCAATGGTGAAAACCTCTCCGAGGCACCTGGGGATGGAGAACTTGACCTCCTTCCTAATCACCTTCAAGAAAGATCATCAGTGCTGATAGAACTGATGCAAGAAGTGAATCTAGGAACAATAAAGGCACCTCATCTCATCTACCTAGCACAATCTCTATCCGACCAAGAAAAACAAGAATTTTTTCAATTCTTCACAAAAAATAAAGTCAATTTTTCTTGGTCCTATTCAGATATGCCAGGTCTAGACACAGATTTGATTATGCATCATCTATCAATTGCTCTAGGAATCAAACCAGTCAAACAAAAGCTTTGAAAGATTCATCCTCATGTGGCATTATTAGTCAAAGCAAAATTAGAGAAATTACTGAAGATTGAATTTATTCATGGTATAGCTTACACTAATTTGATTTCTAATATTGTCCCTATGACTAAACATGACAAATATATTTTGTTATGCCTTGCATACCTGTCCCTACATTTTTTGTGCAAAATGTTGGGTCCCCCTTTTTTTTTTCTTTCTGCTTTTGGATCTTGCCTTGTCTTTTTCTTTGTTTTCCTTCTCTAGGGTTTTCTTCCCTGCGGTGTTGTTTTGTTTTGTTGGTCTCTCATGTCTCTGGGGCCCGGTCCCGGAGTTGGTCATCCTTTGTCGGGAGCCAGATTTTGGACTCCAGGATTCTTCACCGTGATGTCTTCTTTCCTTAAGATGGTATCGTCACATGGACTCCCTAGGCCTGGAGTCTAGAGGTTTATCTGTCTGAAGTTTGCAAAAGGAAAGGTAACTTGCTTTTTACCGTGGGTATAAATAGAAGTTACCTGTCATTTTCACATTTACCACGATTAAACACTTGAGCAATCTTAGCGATTTAAGAGAGATTTACAGTGATTTAGCGATAATCCAGTGCTAACCATTCCAAGCTGGTCTAAGTGATTGTGAGTGGTCCGTGGTGGTAAGTGGTGATCAATTAACGGTTGAAGCTGTTGCAGAGCATTCACAGCAGTTTTCTTTCCTTTCCCTGCTTCATTTATCAGGTTGGTGCCTTCTCTCCACTCGGCTTTCCTACTTTCTATTTTTTTTGTTTTTGTGTTGTCTCATTTTGTTGTTTTGTCTTGTGTTTCTTTTTGGTTCACCACCCATTGGTGGGTCGGCTCTGCTAGAGGGTTGTTCACCCTCTATGTAGATGTAGCATAGTCTGTAGATGGTGTAGAAAGTTGTAAATATTTTGTACATTGTCTGGTTTTTGTAAATGTTGGCTCTGCATTTTGTATATGTGTACATTTGATGTATATTGTTGTGTATCCTTTTAGTTTTCATGTATATACCCTTTGGCTCTATTGTACATTAGTGTATATTCTGTGTGTATTATGCCTGGTGGTATGTCGAGCTCACCGTGTTGCATTTATCTTTAGTTTCTAGTTTGTGAGCTCGCTCTATGCAGAATACCGCCTGGTTGAAACTCGACTCTCAGTTGGTTTCAACCAAGCAATTTTCTCTCTCCTCTATAAACCAGCCTGACTTACATTTATGTCCCATGTGTGCATTTAAATTTGTCCAAGTGGCCTTCTCTTTTCATGCATTCAGACAGTTGGCTCCACCGCCATCACCATAACTCCCATTTATTGCTCACCTACGTGGCGCCCATGTGGGTCTAATGGCTTAGTTTTTGTGCACACCTCCCAACAGTTACTTCCCCAAGCTCTGAGTCTCTTGCCATCACCCATCCTATGTCCTTCTTCTTCTGAGTATGAAGAATCCCCCGAACCTGGATGGTTAGTTAAATTTCTAAGTTTGCAATATATATATGCTTTCTCGAGCTTTTGAACTAATCTAACTTTTTAGGGGAAGCAAGCACCATGATGGTAAGATCTTCGGACCCCTGAGTGTTTGTTTATTTATACATTCTAATGGTCACCTTGCCTTGTAGTTTTATGAAACAACAAAATTTCAAATATGTCTGAAGCCTCCGCATCCTCACCACCCGGAAGTCTAGAACTTCCTTCTACGGCGGTTACTAGAGCAGCAATTAGATCCAAAATGAAAAAGGCTCTGGAGAAGCTACCCATGAGCCTAAAATACGTGAAAGACGGTGTCATCATGGGCTCAAAGATTGATTCCAAAGTCTAGCTCATCACTGACACCAGTGTCAGGCCATGGCCTAAAATGCAGGCCTTAGTAAAGATCATGTACATTTAGCAATAGGCCGGAGATCCATTGCCCATTCAAATCAGGAATTTTGGGATCCTTAAGGTAGCTTGCTTCCCATGCTCAGTGCAGTCACTGGAGCTTATTCTTACACTTGTAGCACACTACAACACATCTGTCCAAGTTGTTATGCTCGCAACCCCAGAGCCAATAGGATATCCTACTCCCATGGTGTCCCTCGACCCTGATACCTTCTAGAGGGGCTTGGGGATCCCCCAATTTGACAAACCAGCTGTAGTCACCTGATCAGATGCTTTGGCCCAATTCACTCAGTTGGAAGAGGCAGCCCGTATATATATGAACAATCATTGGCTCAAGACCCTGAAGAGGGATCCCAAGAGGATGAAGCTAGAAATCCCCAGGGCCAAATTTAAGGAAAGCATCTAGATGGGGATGATAGCACTATGTTGGGTCTTTGGGAAACAGCATGCCCGAGAGTTCTCCGGGTGAATGTATTAATTTTTGTTGGGTATCAGCATGGGCGAGGAATATTTTGACTGGGCTGCCATAATCTCAAACTATGTGGACTCCCAGTTCCTTCAATTGGCCAAGAAGAAGAAGTTTTATATGACTTCCTATGTTCTCTGGGCCCTGGCACAACAATGGCCCCACACCAATGGGTTACTCACAGAGGGTGTACTCAGGATCGGCCTAGGCCAGAAGGCCCCTTGGGACCATTTTCCACAAATTCAATAGGAGGCCAGCTTCCCCAATTTTTTCCAGGTAAATGATGCCTTCGTTTACTACCACCTTCTTACACCTACTCAGGATGCAAGATACCTGTTGTCTACAAAGGTGATGAATTTGGTCCAGAGTTACGGACATTACTATATACAATTTCAACAGCATACATACATTAGGGTGACCAGATTTTTTGGGAAACCCTACTTGTTGCCCAAACATTGTGGGGACAAGGCAATTCTCCTAGAGTATTGCAAGCAGATAATGGAGCTGCACACACTCTATGCCTTGAAGAAGGTAACAAATATTCCATTCCCAATCACTTGTGGGAATTATTCATGCAGTCTGGCCACCACTAAATAAGCAAATAATGAGCTTAAATGCTATAACCTGGTGGAATTTTACTTAGCGTGGAAATAGTTTGATCTGCATGGAAAGATTGCAATGGAACTTCCTCGGGCATTAAAGCCCCATCAATATCACATGGAGGACTTCTGGGAAGATTTTCAAGATGACACGGAAGTCTAGGGGTGGCATTATGTCAGAATGACCGTAGGAATGATGGAAAGATTGAAGCTTCAAAGATTCTCAGAAGACTTCTCAAACACTGGCTCCATGGTGGATCCCCAGGACAAGGCAAAGGGGATTGATAAATTGGCCCTTCCACCAGTGAACTGGGATGCCCAGGAAGGGCCCACTATTGAAGAGTTCACTTGAAATATAGTTGAATGCAACCACCTCTATTTCAAAATGGTTTGCCCTGGGAGTGTCCATCGGGCGGCCCAGCTGATACCAAAGTTAACCCCAAGGGCCGAGACTTCTTCACAAGGAGTAGATAAAGGAAAAGGGATAGCAAAAACTCTGACCTCGCAAGAAGTCCCCATTAAAGAATAAATAAAACAATCAGTAGCAGCCTCCCAGCAAATGTGGGAGAATCTGATCACGTGACTGGCTACTCTAGTGCTTATGGCCAGACCAATTCATCCTCCCTCCTCCCCTTCACTAGCAGCCTTGATGGTCAAGGCAACAGGGGTGGATTTGGTAGAGAAAGCAGAAATAAGGGATGTGGGGCCACCCTTGGTCACTAGAAGAAAGAAGAGGCTTAACCAAAAGCCTAAGGTAGAGCCAGATCTGGGGATGCCCCAGATCCCACAAGTTGAGATCCTTTCTTTCGACTCCCTAGAACCAAAAAGCGAACCAGAGCCTGCTGATGTCCCCGCTAACCCTCCCCCACACCATGAGTTTGATTATGTTTTGCAACTGACGAGTTTGATAATCTGTAGGGGGACATCAAGAAAACAGAGGCTGAAGTCCCAGCACAAGAAGAGGCTCTAGAACAAGAACCTACATAGGAGCAGGAAGAGCAGATGGAAGAAGAGAAGGAAATAGAGCAAGAGATCACCTCCAAGGTCCTAGAGATACAAAATATGGGAGTGGACCAACAAAAGCAGAGTGAACAAATGGCATCCGCTGAGGGAATTGGACCTACGGGAGCAACCGTAACCTCAGCCACCACGTTCCAAGTGCCACTACCTAGAGCAACCTTTGGGCAAGTGATAATTGTGGCTCAAATGTTAAATCTTGGCCTGAAAACTCCCCCATTACCAAAGGATGTACAAATGGAAGAAGAAATCCTGGCAATAGAGACTGAGAAACAAGAAGAGCAACAAGAGGAAGAAATCCCCGGGACAGCCAATGAGGGCCTAGATGAAGCAAAAGATGCAGAGGACAAGGTAGATGAAATAAACATTATCAGGGAAAATGTTGTTGACAAGGCCCAAGATGAAAGGAGGGGGCCAGGCGAGACTCACACCACTGAGGAGTAGCAGCAGTAAGATACCGGGGAAGAACCCAAGGAACAGACTCTAGCAAATAAGCCACCCCTATCACCACAATGGTTGGTTGAAAACAAGAAAATAAAAGCTTTGTCCACCCCCAAATCTCATCTCTCCCTGGCTAAGATGATGGCTTAGGTCCAAGACCCATCAAAAGAAAAGAAAGCCCAGATGGTTCATACTCTTCAAACCGGGCCAAGCGGAGAAATAGTTGCAATTGTGGCAACACCTCCCCCAGACGCTGATGAGGCAACTGCCAAAGCCGGAGATTATGATATCATGGAGATATCACTGGGAAAAAGAGGAAAATAGGGAAAATTGAACCTATTGAAAGAGGTGACCAGAGCCATGGAGACCCATTATGAAAAGGAGGCCCAAAGGTTCAAAGTGGAAAAGGAGAAGACAACAAACCTTATAGGATTGCTTACTGAGCTGGCCTGGCTTATCAATGCCATTCTCCTGGAGGCCTCCACATCTGACATGCCACTACCGTAGAGTGAAATAGACTCCCTGCGAGAAATGAAGAGGAAGGCCCAAGCGGTCGACAAGTGGGTCTCTCTGTAGATAGGAAACACGCGGTGCTTCCTGGTATCCACCCTCATGGACCTGTATATGGTCCAACACATTCTGCATCAGGAAGAAACCATTGTCAACATATGGGAGGGTGATATAGAAAATTATGAAGTATGGAAGGTAGAATTTGAAGAACTCCTCGGTCTTGGGGAGGAAATGGTCTCTGAGTCCAAGATTCTGGGAGAAGAATCATTCAATTCTGTGAGGACCCAACACTCCAGACTTGACCTCACATTGGAGGTGCTCAAGCAACTGGTAGGGGTTCTACATGATAAAACCAACATGGTCCAATATTCTTCAAATTTATATAAGGATTTTGTCACAAAGGTCTCCAGAGCTGACTCATTCAGCACAGACACATGCACACTGGAAGAATATGTTTTGGGGAAGTTTGATGAAATAATGGAATCAAGATATCAATCCCCAGAGGGAGTGGATGGAACTCAAATGGTGAGACTGACTTGCGTGATCCTTAGTGGTCATGATGCGGCAAAAGTGGCCGATGAATTTAACCGAAATGTTCCAGAGCTAGGAGAACAGATTGAGGTGGCCAAATACCAGTGGTCTGGCCTCAAAGAGATTGATGAGGATGGAATCTCCCACCTCCTTCAGACCTTCAACGATAATAAGCAACAATAAAGTTTCTCTGGGGGCCAGAGAAAACCCAAACATTTGGTATTCTTTATTCTTTCGGAATGTAAGTTCCTAGATCCTGAAGTCCCAGATCCTAAATTTTGTATTCGTTTGATTGATCTGTGTCCCGGTCCCCGAGGCCGACCAGTCACTTTCAAAAGTGGTTAATAAATATTTTTAGAGGATAGTTGGCTACATCAGGACACGTCGGATCAACAGTTGGTCTTCTGAGAGATGATCTTCTCGAGGTGCCACTTCAGATATACACCTGGCACATTGGAGACAGGGCGCCACATTTCCCATTTATGAGGCATATAGCCTCAATCCCCAGGGGATCAGATTTCTTCCTTCTCTTTCTCAGCTCTCTTCTCAAGGCCCTCCACTCCATCCTCTTTTCTTATTCTTCTGACATGTCAGACCTTCTCCATCTTGAGGTCTTTTGTAAAGTGGTACAGGTAGTACTGGCCACCAGATATTGTATTTTATGACAATGTAAAATAGGGTTAGGGTTAGGCTTAGAAGAAAATGTGCATAAATAGTAAGTCTGGCCCTTTTCCAAGGGTCAGCAAAATTGATGATTTTGCAGTCCATAGCAATAGACAAGCAGTATTTTCATTTCAGTTACAGAGCTCAATTCTCCTTGGTCTTTAATCTTTTAGTAGTTAGATGCTCCCTTGGAGCTGCCATTGTAGCACGCACCAGTGCTTGCTGGAAGGAATGTTAATGAAGAAGAGATGGTTTTTGCAATGATGTTGTTGGCACTTTGTCTTCCAAGTTAATGGTATTTTATTTTTAATGTTCTTAATGTCTTCTTCTCTAATATCTTAAGTAGATTAACGACCTCCTTTCCCTTGCTACTAATCAAATATGAACTAATGGTTGTGTATTTTGTCAGTATTTAGTGTAGTTTATCAGAGCATTATTGACGTATTAAATGTTTAAGCATAACTATAAGTAGATGGAATAATTCTAACCCTACAGGATCTTTTTCCATTTATTTGTTAAGTGTAGAATGCTTGGAGAAACCCCACCTTCCTGAATCCCCAGAGAGAACAAGTTGAAGAAACCAGATATCCCCCTCAAAAATAGTCACATCTCCCAACTGAGTCCTACATCGTCAAGACCTGACCCTCAGGTGCTTAGAGGCCTGGGGAATCTCATTTCCATGGACAACATTTGTAGGCAAATTTGGCCGGTACCCGGTGACAACTTACAACTGCTGGCGGACTCGGTCACCAAAGTCCCGTAAACATATTCCAGTTTGCACAAACTTTGGGTACCTAAACAAGGCTTTTCCTAAGGATTATTTCCCATTACCTAATATTGACATGATTGTGGATCTCACAGCTGGTTGTGAGATGTACTCACTAATGGATGGATTTTTTGGCTACAATCAAATAAGAATAGCTCATGAAGATCAAGACAAAACTATTTTCACCTACACTTGGGGCACATTTTGTTGGAACGTCATGCCATTTGGCCTCAAAAATACTGGGGTGACATATCAGTGAGCTATGACCACTATATTCCATGATATAATGTATAAAAAATATGGAGGACTATGTAGATGA
This sequence comes from Thuja plicata, assembly GCA_018584345.1. Classification (NCBI taxonomy): domain Eukaryota; kingdom Viridiplantae; phylum Streptophyta; class Pinopsida; order Cupressales; family Cupressaceae; genus Thuja; species Thuja plicata. The sequence continues at coordinate 2,548,211 of MU224691.1, forward strand.
CACCCTGGCCAAATCAGCAATACGGGCTACTCACCTAGAAGATTTAGAAAGGATTCTAGATAGAATGGAACAATTCAAGCTTAGATTGAATCCTAAAAAGTGTGCTTTTGGTGTAACTTCTGGAAAGCTATTGGGATACATTATTTCAGCCAAACAAATTTAGGTTGATCCTGAAAAGGTAGTGGCAATAATAGACATGCAACCTCCTCGCAACATCAGTCAAGTTAGGACTCTACAAGGCTGACTCCAATCTATCAAAAGATTCGTATCCCAACTTGCAGATAAAGCACAACCCTTTACAAGAACATTACAAAAAGGAGTTACATTCAAATGGGATGAAGGGTGTGAAAAATGCTTCCAACAAATCAAAGAATATCTTGCTAATCCACCTGTACTAATGGCTCCTATTCAAGGTAAGCCTCTTCTTCTCTACATCTTAGCTACTGACACATCCTTAGGAGCTTTGTTGGCACAACAAGATGAAATAGGAAAATAAATATCCATATATTACATAAGCAGAACCATGGTGTCCTATGAGCATAACTACACTATTGTTGAAAATTTTTGCCTTGCTATAGTTTTTGCTTCTCAAAAACTAAGACATTACATGCTAGCACACTCTGTTAAGATAATTGCTAAAATAGATCCTCTCAAGTATCCGTTAAGCAAATCAACTCTCACTGGAGGGTTGGCTAAGTGGGTTATGATCCTCAAAAAATTTGACATTGAATACATTGATAGAAAAGAAATCAAAGGACAAGTTATTGTTGATCACCTTGTTGATGCTCCTTTACAAGACACATGACCACTGCTGATAGAATTTCCTGATGAATCTATTTTTGCATCTCACAGAACATACCTAGACAATGTTCTTTGATGGATCCTTTACACAACAAGGATCCAGTGTTGGAACCATTTTTATCACACCACAAGGATATAAAATCCCAAAATCTTACAAAATTATGTTCCCTTGCACTAACAACATTGCAAAATACAAAGCTTTAGCAAATGGTTTAAAGATGACTATCGAATGGAAAATTGTGGAATTACACATCTATGGTGACTCACAGCTGGTAATCGATCAAGTCAATGACCAGTACTAGACAAAGGATGATAAATTTAAACCATATAAATGGATGATTGATGCTTTAAAGAAATATTTTGTATTTGTTACTTTCCAACAGATACCAAGAGAAGCAAACAAGTAGCTTATGCTATGGTGACCTTGGCCTCCATGTTACAACTTGAAGAACATCACTCTCACTATGAATTCCTAGTGGAAGCACTCATCTTTTCTACCTATGATTCCCTAGAATCTCAATTCATGTACTCCCTAGTGGGTACTGATTCTTTTTGTTACACTCATATCTGCTCTTACCTCCAAAATCAAACCTTTCCCAATGACCTATCTAGAAATGAAACATAAAATCTTATAAGGAATGCATCTCGTTACTTGATGATGGCTAACGACCTGTATAGAAGAGTTCTCGATGGTACTCTCCTTAGGTGTCTAGAACATGATGAGTCTAAATGCGCACTAGAGGAAGTCCATGAAGGTGTCTGTGGATCTCATTCGAATGGTCTTCTTTTAGCTAAGAAACTCCTACGGGTAGGATACTACTAGCCCTCCATGGAAAAAGATGCCATACATTTTTCCAAGACATGAAAAAAATTCCAAACTCATGGTAACCTAATACACGCTCCTGCATGTGAGATGTTACCTTTTATTACTCACTAGCCATTTTAGCAATGGTCCTTTGATCTGATCGGACAAATCTCTCCCTCATCCTCTGGTGGACACAAATTCATTATAATAGCCACTAAGTACTTCACAAAGTGGGTTGAAGTGGTTCCCTTGATCAAAGCTACAAGTAAGAAAGTATCCATGTTTATCCTCAATTATATCATCTACAGATATGGCATCCTTCATCCATTGTGACAGACAATGGGGGGCAATTTAAAAATAAAGACATGGATGAACTTTGTGAGAAGTTCAAAATCACCCAACACTGTTCTTCTACTTACTACCCTCAAGAGAATGGACAAGCTGAGGCCTCCAACAAAAATATTCTAAAGATCTTACACCGAACATCGAGTAAGACTGGGAAGGACTGGCACCTTCAACTCAATCCAGCCTTATGGGCTTATAGAACTAATATTAGAACACCTATAGGGGCAATGTCATTTTCCTTAGTGTATGGTGCAAAAAATATATTTCCCATTGAGACAAAAATACCCTCACTTCAAGTCAATTTGCATGGACTCATTACTGATGAAGATTATCAGATTTCCTGAGTCCAGGAGCTAGAACTACTTGATGAATGCAGAAAAAAGCATTCAACCATCTGAGGGTCTATCAAAAGAGAATGTCTTGAGGCTACAACAAGAAAGTGAGACATGGATAATTTCATATTGGAGACCTTGTGCTTAAGGATAATCCTAAGAATCAACAACATCGTGAACAAAAGGGAAAATTTGAACCCAAGTGGCTAGGTCCCTTTGTGATCATTGTAGCATTTGGCTCTAGGTCCTATCAATTGTCAACTCCAAAATTGGATACCATTATTGATCCCATCAATACTCTCCACCTGAAGAAGTTCTACACTTGAGAATTCTCTTTGGTCAGCAGCATGTACATACATATATGATCCTAAAAAAAATATCAAAAAAAATAGCAAAAAGCTAAAAATATCAAAAACATTTGGAAAAGGTCCTAAAAAAAGTGATTGTCTTAGTGAAAACCTGGCAAATAGACGCCTTGATGAGTCAATCAAAACAAAAGAGAAAAGAGAAAAAGTGAAAAATACAAAAATAAAAAATAAAAAATAAAAAATTAAGAAAAAGTGCCTTGGTGAAAACCTAGAAACAGGCGCCTTGGTAGCAAAAATAGAATCTCTGCCAAGCGGTGAAAACCTAAAAATAGGTGCCACTTGTAACTTAGTGCTCCATCTATCAATGCGAAGCTTGACTCATCTCATCTATGGGATGACCTTCATGCTCTTCTGAGATACCACATCAAATCTTGTATAGGCCTCCTTCTTTTCAACATCGTGTCAGTCGACCTATCAAGTCCTCACAATTGGTCTCCTTCTCTGGATAGTCTACCAATGATGCACTGGTGTTTCTCAACACTCCCATTTCAGAAAAATCTGTGTTTCTCAATACAACATTGGATAACATACACACAATAACATAGAAACAAACCAATATGATGGTGTTCATCAACACCTGCATCAAACAAGCTAAATAGACTGAATGATTGCTAACATTTTTCTTGTATGTTGTCTGGTATCAATGATTTCCTATGTTTTATTTGTTTTCTTCTTGTTGGTGTAGTTCCAATAATCTTTATGTGGATATAGTAGCGTGTATGTGACAAGAGATTTTGCACTCAGGTGGATCAGCCACACATCTCTCGATCCTACTCTATTGCACCATAAGGTGAGGTTGGTCCTATCTCCTTGCCTGTTATTCTTCTTGTTTCAACAAAAGTGCACTCATGGCTATCTTAGCTCTAAATTCCTTGATACTGGTGTACTTTTGTTATATCAACTAGAAATAGTGTTCAGGTCATCTCAGCTCTTGTGCCTAGATGCTTACATTTGTTTCTCACATCTGTCTGATGAAGAGTCGTATTCATATTCTTATGTTTCTATTGGTACCAGTAGAGAATGTATTGACTCTGGTGTCCCAAACATCCAAATCATGGAAATATTGTGGCTATATAAATTTGTGACTTGACTCGTGTCATAGGTTGTATTTCTAGGCTTGCATGATAGCATGGTAACATACTCCATCAGGTAATCTAAACATGGAGCTATTCCTTTAACCAATTTCTCCTCTAATCCTTTGCTAATGCAATCAAGTGCATTTCATCTCCTTAAGATTATACATCTGTGCACAAAGGGTCAATAACAAGAAAAAGAGCATGACATATATTCAGCACAAGATAAACAAAGCACAAATGATTTACATCTGTCATCTATGATCTAAGCTATAGAAAGCATACAACATCAAAATATTGTACAACAATGAGATATATGACAAGAGGTCAAGACAATACAACATATTGAGCGCCAAAAAGGATCACTGGATCTCCAAAATCAGAATGGGATAAGACAAAGGAGGTGATCAAGTCTCACTTCCTCCCTTGCCACCATCAGGCAGTAGGTGTGGAGGAACATTTGTGCTAGGTGGAGGGCCTTCTCCCTCAGATCATGCCAAGTACTATGAATATGTTGGCACCTGTTGTGCCATAGGAACCACTGTATTATATGCTGCAACATAGTAGGCTTCCCTACGGGTCTAAAATGTCACCTAGCTCTACAAATCCTGAACTCTCTCCTCATGACCTATAATCACTCGCTCATGCTCTGCGATCACTCAATCTCGCTCTACAATTTGAGACTAGGCTACTACTAGCTATGTCTGAGAGGCTCACAGTCATGTCCTCAATGACTTGATCACATCCTGAGCTATCTATGGATCTCTCTGAGGTAAAAACGGTCAAAAACATGAAAAAATAGACCAAAACAAGAAAAATTAACATGCAAAGATGAATTTTATCGACTACTTACAGGTGGTGGGTAATCTATGGGTCGTCCATGCCTTCACATACACTTGAAATGATGAGTAGAAATTGGGACCACCATTTTCGCTTAGAGAAGATTTTTGAAACTCAAATGTGGACAGTGAAAATGATTTGAAAATGACCCCTCTGGGCCTTATATAGCAATTTGACCTAATTTTCAAAATGCTCCTATGGACGCAAAAAATACACCCTTGGCTAATCAGAACACTCTAAATCCATTTTTGGGAACAAAATTGAAATTTGATGATGTTTTGATCCTCAAAAACACAAATTAACCTAATTTTTGCAAATGCAGTTGATTACTGACGCTTTCCTCATAGGATTCCAATTCGAGATTCCTTTTGATCAAATTTCTTGCGCATTTCTCTCTATAATCCAAAAGTCAACTTAAGTCAATTTTAGTCAAACTTGGTCAACCAGACCTCAAATAGGCTCGCATCTCACATTTCTCAATACTTTTTGATCTATTGGGCTTGTGCCTCCCCTTCTTTTGATTTTTTTCCCGAGGGGGCAGTATCACTATATCAACAATTTGATTCACACCAACAAGTTCAAACAAGGGACATCAGTCCTTGACTCAAATCAAGACCTAATAAAGTGACTCTCATCACTGCACATCAGATCTCAAGCTCTAGGGGAATATTATATTCATCGCACCATATCAATCTGAGAACTCCCCTCAATTTGGTAATTGGCTTCATCAGGATCCATATCAAATTAATTATCCTGATCAATCAATCAAATGGAAATAAGTCTCATCGCACCACATTAGGTTGGTTCATCATTCAAACTTAATCTTAAATAGAAAACTTTTCTTGGAGGACAGACATTTATTTTTATCGCTTCACATCAAACTGAATGCTCAAACTCTTCTATCAGTATTCACTCAATCAAGCTTGGAATTGATGTCTTCATATCTCCTTGTCATTGTTCACTCGGTCAAGTTTGGAGATGACCTCTTTATCAGTCTTCACTCAATCAAGTCTGGAGTTGATATCTTCAAAACCTCAAATCGATCTTCATTTGATCAAGTTTGGAATTGGTTTATGATCTGTGGGATAGTTTCATCGCTCATCAAGCTATTTCCAGATTTGATCAAACTTCAAATGTTCTTTGACCCAATGTATTCCTGGATCGATCACACATTAGTCAAAGAGGGGAAAATGTAATCACCCAAAAATGGTCTAGCAAACCCATGGCCCCCTTTTCTCAAATATTTGGTCTTAATAAATCCTAAATCTAAGACATTATTTCTAAACTCTAAATTATTGAGCATTTAATCAAACTTGCTTATATAATTTTAATCCTAACTTATTGAATCAAATAATCAAACATCAAAGCCTTAATCTTTTTGGGTCATCAATTTGAGTTCCATTCTGATCATTAAAGTCTTCAGTACATATTTAACCATCTAAACCTTAATGTACAGTAGAGAAGGTGGATGGAATTCCTTTGTGAGTATGATTTTGATGTTCACTACATCAAGGGAAAGGAGAATGTGGTAGAAGATGCTTTGAGTAGGAGGTGACATGAGCTTTCTTCCATGACTACTAGCACTGATTTGAGGGATCATATACTTTATTACTTGCATGAGGATGAGTTCTATTCAGAGTTTTTGTAGTTGGCCCAATCCCAGAGACCCCTTAAGGGGAAATATGATGGTTATTCCTTAGAATTTGATGGACTTCTTCACCATAGGGGCCACATTTATGTCCCTACTTCTAGTGGGTTGTGTGATTTCATTATACTTGAGGCTCATAGAGAACCATACACAACGCACCCCAGGGTTAAGAAGTTGCATGTAGATCTGAGGTAGCTTTATCATTGACTAGGTATGAGATTTCACATTGCTAGGATTGTGGCCAGGTGTATTAAGTGAGAGAGGGTTAAGGTAGAGCACATCCACCCTGGTGGGCTTCTTCAGCCACATGAGACACCCAAATGGAAGTGGGATACTATTTACATGGACTTTATTGTTGGTCTCCCTATGTCCTCTCATCGCCATGATGCCATCATGGTAACTGTTGACAAGTTCACCAAAGTTGCTCACTTTTCCCCTATTCGCATCACCTTCGCAACACCTGTAGTAGCACAGGTACTCTTGTGAGACATTGTTAGGCTCCATGGCATTCCTCATAATATTATATCTGATTGAGATTCTCTCTTTTCATCATCATTTTGGAGAGAGTTGCAGACAGCATTGGGCACCAAGCTCAATTTTAGTACAGTCTATCACCTTGAGATTGATGGATAGAAGAGAGGGTCAACCAGGTATTAGAGGACATGTTGTGTATGTATGTGATGGATCATCAATCTCGATGGAAGGAGTACCTACACTTAGTGGATTTTTCCTACAATAATGGGCATCACACGTCACTAGGTATGTCTCCTTATCAAGCCTTATATGGTAGGCCATGTAGGAAACCACTAAGTTGGGATAGAAATGAGTATAGAGTATCCATTGGGCCATCTTAGTCAGGGACATGGAGTAGCAAGTATATTTGATCAGACAACATATTAGAAAGGCTCAGGATAGGAAAAATAAATATGTAGATGTGAAGAGGGTTGATAGAGTTTATATATTTGGAGACATAGTCTTTCTGAGAGTGTTCCCGCATAAGAGTCCAATCCATTTTGGAAAGGGCTCTAAGCTCGCACCTCAATTTGTAGGACCTTTTGAGATTTTGGAGAGAGTAGGTCCAGTTTCTTATCATCTAGCCCTGCTACCAAGCCTGTCACGCATCTATAATGTGTTTCATGTTTTAGTATTGCAAAAATATATTTATGATGAGTCTCATATTATTGATTGGGATGCCTTATAGGTGGATTCGGATGGGCAGCTATCATAGGAGCCCATTCACATTTTGGCTCAACAGACATTGGCCCTTCAAGGTAGAGAGTTGGACTAGGTTAGGGTCCAGTAGGATTGTTATGATGAGGTCATGACATCATGGGAGGATATAGTACGTATGAGACAAGAGTACCCCTATCTTTTTTATGAACTCTAGGAGGAAGTTCATGTCTAGGGGGGTGGATGTGAGGTCCTAGCCCGACCCATCATAGCACAACTGATATTTTTATATTTTGGTTACCAGAATGATTTTTATTTTGATGATGTTAGGATTTAATTTTATATTATTATAATACAATGATCTTGATATTATGATATAATAGAAGGATTTGGATTATGAATTCTATGTTTTGGAATCTCAATTATGTTATGTGGTAAATGAATGTGCACTAAAGATTAGAAATTTTGCAAATGATCTTTTATAGTTAATTGTAAATGTTAGAGGAGATGTGATTATAGGATTTTGAGAATGATCTTGTATATACTTGTGGGTGATCTAATTATGGAAATAATGTCTTTTACATTCATGGCTATTTAGATACATCAAATTTTTATTATTTTTATATGATTTCTTCCTTGGACTATTGATGCTTTGATCGAGTGTGCAGGTGAATAGACCATGGATTCAAATTGAGGTAACAAGATTGGATTTATGTGAAATTTAGTAAAGAGTCAAGGTTAACTCTAAAGAGAGATATAACCTAGTTTCTTAGTGATTCATTTTGTAATTGTGAATGTGCAGGTATGTTATTCTAATATGTTAATTGTGTAATTCCAACTAGGCATGCCAAGTGTTGTGTAAATATGATGTGTTTTTGTGGTGTCAATTGACACTTGTGCAAGTGATTTGGCATGCCCATGGAAGTTAAGGGAGATTTGAAACTTAGCCTAGAGTCACCATGTAGTCTTCCCATGTAGGGTTACTTGTTTTTGGAGTCAAACCTTCTAGTCCCATCATATAATTTTGTGGGTTAACTCTTAGTGTGTTTTATACGGGTTAGAAGGAGCTCAAGGGGGTATTTAGGGTTAAAATTATCTATCCCTATAGGTGTACTATGGGTTGGGAGTTAATTTTTGACCATGTGAGTGTCCAAATCTCATTTATGGCCTCCCTAAAGTACCCTTTTTCTAGCATTGCGAAAATTGAAGAAAGACATAACCACCATCTTCTCCACAACTTTGGTCTTCCTTTAATTTATGAGAGGAGATAAGGTGGAAGACTAAGATGACTTAATTCATCTCTCATTATGATTAGTAGGTGGGGTGTTGGTGAGAGATCCTTTTTTTAAGAGATTGGAGGAAATTTTGGTTTGCTTGTCCACTCTCCAAACTTGGATACTGCTAGTTGAGTTAGTGAGACTGGGAGATTTGACTAAGGAGAGGAAAAGCTTAATGAAGGGAAAAGGCTCAAATTCATATCATTTTTCCATTATCTTGGAGCAAGGTTGGTGGTCTCAAGACAAAATAAATCTCATATGTTATGCATTTCCAATATTGCATTGATGCTCTTGGTAGATTTTTTATCATGTTGTAGCTAAGTGTTGTGTTGATTATTTCATGAGTTTTTCCTTTTTCTCTTGTTATTGTATGTATGAGTATTGTGTTGTGGATTTTATTGCATTTTCCTTGAATTCTTGCCTTGTGTGATGTTTGGGGTGTGAAAGGCTAGACTCGCTCTTGGGAGGGTAGAGAGCCTTATGGGTGAAGGGTCTTGGGAATGCCTCTTAGTGTAGAGTCTCTTCTCTAGGAGAAGATGGATAAGCTATGGATTTATGGGCTCCATGTGCCATTGTTTTTATCTATCATTTGGGGGTGATAAGGGGAGAAATTTTTGTGAGAAAGAATGAAAGTTTTTGGTTTCATTTTGAGAGCCTTGTGAAGGAATATATATATTTGGAATTCTATGTTTATGGCATCTCCTAATTGGTTCACTTTCCACCTTCACCCCTTATATGGGTCCAAAGGTGACCCAATGTGTTTATAAGCTAGGGATGGTGTTCTATGTTTAAATGCATTGTTGTTGTTTTTTTGTGTGCATGTATGTCACCCAATCCACTCTTGTTTCCTCTAGCTCGGGGGTGGTCTCATAGAGACCTAGGATGGGAGGTGAGCTCCCATGGTCTATTCAAAACCCCTTCTTATTTGCAGGTTTTGTAGATACCTTAGTCCTTTGGAAGGATGGTCAAGCTTTTGGAAAAGAGAGAAAGTAAAGATGTTTAAATTTGCAAGTTTTTCAGTAAAACCTTGGGGCTAAGATTTGTAATATTGTTTGCAAAGAAAGATTGTAAGTTTGATAGATTTTTATTCTTGTTTCAACAAATTTTGTAAGCCTTGCAAAGTTGTATTATTATTTTTAAGTTATAAAGTTTTGGATTTCAAGAGATCTTACATTTGGTCTTATGTTCATTATTATGAATACATCAAATAGAAAATGGCAATGCTACTTTGCAAGTAAAAGAAAATAACAAATTTCCTTGTATATTTAAGATGAAATAAAATAGACTATTTTTTTTCTACTTGCAAATGTGTAGACTCAATTGTGAACATAAATTCATTATGAAGAGAATTCATTTAATTGCTATTGTTAATGAAACTTTATCCCAAGTTCACATTTAAACTTGATCCATTAGAGTTCAATATTAAAAGTTGAATTATTATTTGAACCCAGTTATGATGTTAATTAATCAATGATTTTAATGAAATTTAATAGATTAAATTTATTAAACATTTTAATGTATAATATGTTCAGATTTAAAATGTTAATGTTATGGAAATATGGTAACCTTAATTTAATTAGGTAACTCGAGGTATTTAACGTCGAAATTATCAAATGTGGAATATTACAATTCTTTAAGTTAAATTTTTTAATAAAAAAAAACATTTTAGAAATATGATAAGATCAAGTTTATACCTTGGAATATTTGTAGAGAAACCTAATGAATTGAGTTAGATTTAACTATAACATTTATAAAGTAATCTTGGGATTAAATTAGAAATGTTATCATGGATATAAATGATCAAAATTTAGTTGGAAGTATACTTTGAACCATAGGTTTAATTAGAAATATAATCATAGAAGGATTATTACTTTTAATTAAATTGATTATACACCAATGATTAACAAAGTTAATTCTAATATGATTAATTAAGGAAATTTAAATATATTTGACTTAAAACTATTGTGAAATGAAGTTTAATTAAATATTCCAATTAAATATCAGATAAGTTATGTAAAATTTCATCTATAACTTCCAAAAGATTTGGGTTAAGTGGTTTAGGAAATTGTACAATTAGATTTGATTTGATTTATTTAATAAGACCTTATTAATAAATTTAAACGGATTAACTATGTAATCAGGGGTTGTGGCCTTTTTTGTTTCTCTGTCTGCTATTGGGACAAAATGTTTTTTTGTTGGTCTTAGTTGCATATCTTTTCTCTCTTTATAAAAGGGTTTCGGCGTCCCTTTAAAACCTATTGTTACCTTAATAAAAAAAAATAAAGTTAAACGACTATACCTCACTTAGTAGGTTGTTGCCTAGTAATGAATGTTGTGAGATAATTAGGTGGATTTGAGGACTTTGCTATAAAAAAAATCTTAACATTGTAATGAGTCGTAGTCTTTGTCGTTGGATTCAAAGATAATATTAAATATTCATCACCTTCAAGCTCTATTAAACTGGTTAGAAAACCTATCATGATAAAATATAAACTTTGTAACTCATGGGTTAAGGGATGTTGGCTCACATCATGATCCCCCTTAACCCTAATGAAAAAAAATACACTTAACCTCATAACCTAATCATATTGTAACCTTGTTATCTCATAAACACTTGTGTAGTAAACATCAGTTAACTGTTTGCATCATCCCTCACCAATTAGTGGATTTTAAAAAAAAATTGTTGTGTTTTTGCATGCCATTTTTGGGCATGACATTTCTGGTGTCAGATCCAAGTTTCAACCCATGGAACCTAAACTCATTATGTTCAACTAATAACTTTTATAACTTTGTGTAGGATTCCTCTGATCACATGTAATGCTCATAGATGTGCGAGAGGTCATACAAAGACCTCCTCAGTATGAGTGGAGGTCAAGCCTGAGATAGAGGTACTTGGAGGGAATCAGGATCCCCCTCTTGAACCCGCTCTGAATCTTAATCAAGATATTTTGGAAGCTTTACATAACCTTGTCGATATCATTCAGGAGAGACTGCCACCAGTTATAGATCAGCCAAAGTCAAAAGGGCATAGGACCACTATCAAAAAGTGGAGTAGGATCCCTCCACCTAGTCATGTTGAGGGCCATGCTAACCATGAGGTAGATTCAGTGCATATGCCAGTACCACCACCTGAGGTAGTACCTAGAGTGGATAGGAGAGCACCCCAAGATGTAGGAGATGTGATTGGGGAGTTACTTCAACTCAAGCCACCACTATTTATAGGATCAAAAAATAGGATCGAGGCTGAGGCAAGGCTCTTGAGTTTGGAGTGGTGCTTTGGGTTGTGCCCTTATGGGAGCAATATGAGGGAAAGATTTTATATTCATCTTCTAAGAGGGACAGCCTCTACATGGTGGAGAATAGAATAAATTAAGGGTAACCTGACTATGGACACCATCACATAGGAAACCTTTTTAGAAAGGTTCAGAAACTGATATCTATCAGATAAATTTAGGAAACTTTTCATAGACGAGTTCCATGATCTCCAGCAGAGAGGACTTACAGTGTTACAATATGAAAGCAATTTTCTCAAGCTCCTGCCCTATGTGGACTACATGAGATATGATAATCTTAGGGTCAACCACTTTGTCAAGGGGTTGAATGTTGCTATTTTAGGATATGTACATATGGCAACCCTAGTAAGTATTTGAGAGGTCATAGAGAAGACCTTAATACCAGAGGAGGTCTAGGGTAGACCTCATGATCGGTCGCAGAACTGAAACTCTACACCACAAACTTCTAGTTATCAGAGACCCCTTGGAAGGGGAGCCAGAGGCATTCATCAGGATCTTTTAGAACCCCTCAGTAGTAGACTCAATAGAGTCAGAGATATAGGCCACCACAGGGACAGTGGGGCTCTAAGCCTAAACAATGGCAGACACAGGGACCTAGACAAGATCAGAGATCACATGCACCTTTCACACCTCCATCTAGGACTCAGTAGTGCTCTAGAGGTGGATTTAGTGGCTCTAGTAGGACTGGGGGACTGTAATAGTCTAGGCCTCAGGGGATTCAGATTCAGGCATGAGGACCTTGTTTCTCTTGTGGTGCCATGGGTCATTTAGCTAGAGAGTGTCCATAGGGACAGACAATTGGTAGTCAAAGAGTGGATACTTCATAGCCTAAAGTGGGAGACATGGGGCATTCTCACAGAGTTTTTGTAGTGGTTGATAACCACCAAGATGAGCACAAGGCCATAGTTATTGAAGCTATAGGTACAATCTAAGGTAGTTTTATTACTATCCTATTTGATTTAGGAGCTACTGATTCTTTCATTTCTCCATTTGTAGTGAAGTGTTGTAGGCTAGTGGCAGCTAGACAAGTGGTAAACTAGGAGGTTGAGTTAGCTTCAAGTGCTAGAGTATTAGTTGATTCTGTAGTTAGAGCTTGTTAGATAAACATAGGAGACATGACCACTATGATTTATTTACACATTACACCTCTAGGTTCATATGATGTAGTTCTTGGCATGGATTAGCTTTGTGCCCACAGTGCAAAGATGGATTACAGACAAAAGAGGGTCAAATGTGTGGATGATTTTGGTACTCCCATCACTATAGTAGGAGTTCAGAGGCCCGTATATCTTTGTACAATCTCCGATATGCAACTTAAGTGGTGTATGTGTAAGGGATTCTAGTTATTTGAAATTACCATCAGTGATAGATATGAGGAGGAGAAGGGACCTTCCCTCAATGATCACCCGATATTGCAAGAGTATGCAGATGTTTTCCCATCAAAGCTACCTGGTATGCTGCCACCTAGGGAATTTGATTTTCATATAGACCTTGTGCCAGGAGATGAGCCAGTATTTAGATCCCCTTACAGGATGACTACTCATGAGCTCAATGAGCTCAATATTCAGTTAGAGGAGCTCTTGGAGAAAGGACATATTCACCCTAGTGTTTCACCATGGGGAGCACCCGTCATCTTTGTTAATAAGAATGATGGATCTCTTAGGTTGTGAATGGATTATATCGATTTGAACAAAGTAAAAATTAATAATCGGTGTCCACTTCCTAGGATCAATGATTTATTTGATCAGTTACAAGGTGCCCGTGTGTTCTCAAAAATAGATCTAAATTTGGGTACCATCAGTTAAGGATTGTGGACAGTGACATCCACAAGACAACTTTTCGTATGAGGTATGGTAACTATTGTAACCACCTGAATTTTGTTTGTTCCAACTATGGACCCTATTTCCCTGAGTGTGATCATACCCTCGATTATGTCAAAACAACCCTGTTACTACTTGGCATAATTCTTTAATCAATTTAATGTCCTAGGTGATTTTTATCACTGAATTATATTAACTATTATAGCCATACAATTCAAATCAATTCAAACCACTTAAATCAAATAAAAAACAAACATGGTTATAGTATTTAATTATAAAGGAATTAAATAAATCCCTAAATCAATTACCCACTTGCAAAATAACCCATTCCCCTAGCCTATTTAATTTAATTAAAATGGCTATAGTCCCCTTAATTATTAAAAAGCAATTTAATTATTTAAATAATTAAATTCCTATTTTTGAATGAATTAAATAAGTTTAATTCATTTAATTAATATTCCCTTAAACACCAACCTAACCTATCTCAACCACTTCTACCCTGGATTCTAACCCATCTCAACCCATTCACCCTTGCTAATCTAATCCTAATTCTAGTTCTACCCTAACCCATCTCCTAATGTTGTCACATTCCATTAGGGAATGATTAACAACTCAATCCACTTGAGAAAGTCAACTTTCTCAAGCATGACTTTCCTAAAGGACAAACTTGCTAAGTTGAACCTTACACCCTCCACATGCTTCTTTAAGGCTTTCATTAATGCATCATTAATGAAGATGCCTTAAGCCCATGTCTCCTCCATGCCTCATTAATTCTCAAGGCATTAATGGCTCTTACACCACCATTAATGAGTCCCTCAACTCATTAATGAGCCTTGTCTCCCCTCTCTCTCTCTCTTATTCTTCTATAAATAGAAGCCATTTTTTAGAGCAATTAAGCCTTCATCTCATATTTTAAATGCATTGTTATGTTGTTGGAATAGAATTAAACTCATTTTTCATTTCATAGTTTATGCTTACTCATTGTTATAATTATCTCCATTCTTAGAGCTAGAATGCATGTTTTCTCATCATTTAGCTTGTTTTAAATCAAATCTTTCATGCTAGGTTTTTTATGTCACTGGTATTTAGCATAAATCTAAGGGCTTTTATGTTATTTTCTACACTCATCCTAGTTGGAAATAAATAAGTCAAATTTATGGTTTATATGTTCATTAACCCTTGTTTTTCACTAACAGAATGACTTATTGAAGTGTTGTGTCACAGATAATAGGTGCCCAATATACACTGATTTTTGGCGCCCACCATGGGGCTTGATTTCCAACTTGGCCTCATTTTCTAACACTTTTTCACTAATTTGCATGCCCAGAATTCTGTTACAGGCTTCTTTTTGACCATTCAGGATAGCATCTGGGATACGCCATCACACTACAGAAAATGAGGCTTGCATATAGGATTTCCCAGATCATTTTCAGTTCAAGCTCACATTTGGTAAGCATGGAATCATATCTGGTAAGGAAGATTGCATATAGTATGTTGCATCGCATTCATAAAAATTTTAGGCTCGCATCTAGTTAGAAATTTTGTGCATTTCGTTTGCCTAACTCTAACATTTTGACAAAGTTCTGTTTTCAGTATCTTGCAGCCTAACAAGTGTTTACAAGTTATTCTTGAAGGTTTTTATGGGAGTTAACATAAATAGATACTAACTCAGTTTTTTAGGTTACCCAACCCCCATCTTGACTTCTATTTACTTGCTTTCCAAATTAAGATACATATTCCAATCTATCACTAAACCGACTAGAGGATTATGCTCTTTTCCTTTTAAGGAAAATCAGAAACTCATACATCAGTTTATGGATTGAACAGAATTTGGAGTTAACTAAACAAGCAAACACATCACCTAATTCTTTTTGGATTAGTAAATGAACAACACAAGTCACTAAATATTACAGTTCAATGAACAACTACATCGTATAAATTCTTTTTGGATTTAGGAATTGGACAATCAAAGCACTAAATATGTGGGATCAAAGAACAAGTTCAATCATTTAATTCAATTTGGATCAGTAATTGGACAAGAAACTCACTAAATTTTGTGGCTAATTGAACAAGGCAACTTTCCTTTTCGAGCATCCTATTTTTCTTAAATAGGAATAAACTAAATCGAGCTCAAAATAGCTTGAAGGAATGAACTTTTCTTTATGTGTTTTGGGAGAAAATGGTTTAGATTAGGAGAGTATGCTCTTCTTCTTCAGAAGAATCAGAAATCCAGACATCCAAAGCTCTCCAATCCTGGTTACATATATTTAAACAGTAGAGGTCCTGCTAGTTGAGGAAAAAATCTCCCAGGAATGACCCAAGTGAGGACAAGTTTTACACCAACCCTTCCCACTCACTATAAATAGTTGCTTCCTGGTAGGCTAAAGCCTCAAAAGATGGATCTGGTTTTGTTCATGGAATTTTGGCATCATTTCTTGAAAATATCTGCATATATGTAGAGCAGAGCCACTTGAATCTTGCTTGTGAGACTACATATATTCAGGTACTCATAAGGCTATAAATTTTTCCTTGTGCAATTCTATGGGGGATGGTTTTGAATGGATTGCCCAATAATCTACAACAAATTCAACTGAAAGAATTCTTGATTCATCCCCAAAAGGGTAATAATCTTTGTGCAAGGCAAAAATTAATTGCCCCAAGACACTCATCATATTGTGCCCTCACTTGTGTTTAGACTCGGCTAATACAGCATCATGAGTGGAGCCATTGTGTGCTTGATGATGGTTGTATTTTGATTAGCATTTGAGTGTGTACCTGAGTCAATAAGCAAATATTTTCATCCTCCACCTAGAGAATAGGAAAAGATGAGTGTTTGTTTCACCCTCCTAATAAATCAAATCTGTCTGACGTGTTCAAAAGATCATTGAAAAGATAAGCTCCTCAAAATAATCCACAAATTTCAAACCCTAGAGTACAAGTGTTTTTTCACACATTACGACACCTCCTAACATAATCTGGAAACAAGCAACTTCACGCACTTCAAAAAAAACTTTTCAGAACTGACCAAAATTGACAAAGACATCATAAGATCGCATCCTAGATTTCTTGAGTCGCATGCAGTATTTAGGATCAAATTTGGTATTCTGGATCACATTTAGTCAACACATAGTCGCATCCAAATTCTAGGCTCACATCTGATATCATCAGAGGCTCGCATCTAGGAGCTCGCATTCAAGACAGTGGGTACTTGTAGAAGTTTTTCTTAGAAAGTCCCAATTGATTAGGATACCCTTTTAGCTATTTATCTAGTTCTTGTTGTCTCTTTTGGTCTCCCTATTGTAATTTCAAAAGACTTTCAAAATGTCCATCTTGTATGCTTATTCATTCTTTCACAATCAGTTCAATATGTGTGGTCTACCCACTTTCTACCAACAACTTGGTTCCCATCTCACTATCACACTAGTACAAAAACAACAATATATGACCAAATAAACTACCAAAAATTGTAGATAAATGACCAAATTTGGTCACATGATCAGTGATAGTTTATTGCCGGTCATTTATCTCGCGACCAAATTTATGACTAAACTATTTTAGTCATTTATTTGGTTATTTATTTAGTCATTTATTTGGTCATTTATTTGGTCATTAATTTGGTCATTGATTTGGTCATTGATTTAGTCATTTATTTGGTCGTTCATTTGGTTGTTTATTTGGTCATTGATTTAGTCGTTTATTTGGTCATTGATTTGGTCATTGAATTAGTCATTTATTTAGTCGTTTATTTAGTCATATATTTGGTCATATATTTGGTCATTTATTTGGTTGTTTATTTAGTCATATATTTAGTCATTTATTTAGTCATTAATTTAGTCATATATTTAGTCATATTAGGGCACGATGGAATTGAACCACCATCCTCCTACTTGTAAAGTAGGCGCTCTTCCATTGAGCTAGTACCCTTGAAAGAATAATCATACCGTGTATAATGATGTAGCTAAATTTTGTACAATAAACTCAAAGAATTTGATGGTTTTTAAATTTTCTTTATGGGCCATATAATAAGGACTTATGTTCTGTTTATTCTGAGAAATTGAAAGTAATCATTTTAAGGCAGTCTAGTGGTTATAGCTTTTAGAA
>MU224691.1:2566183-2592436 GCA_018584345.1 Thuja plicata
CTAAACTGAAATATTTGGTCATTTATTTGGTCATTTTGCCCGATGACCAAATTGGTCATTTTACTCGATGACCAATTTGGTCATTTATTTAGTCATTTTACCCGATGACTAAATTGGTCATTTATTTCGTCATTTTAGTAGTGATTTTACCCGATGACCAAATTGGTCATTTATTTAGTCATTTATATTTGTGAATTGCAAAACATGGGTAGAACATGATCAGTTTTAGTCATGTGACTAAAAATTTTAGTCACGTGACTAAAAGTTTTAGTCACTTGGTCATTTATTGCCCAAATTCTACTAGTGTCAGGGTATTCTTACCCTCTGACGCTGAAATCATTTACATCCACCAATAACAAACAATTACTTCTACCTAGACACACCTACTTGAACAATCTGAAACTCTCACTTGCACTATTGGGAAATGTTAACAAAGTTGAGGAACAACTTCATGGTTAACACAAGATGCAACAAGTAAACATCTAAAGGATCGAAAGTGCCTCCTAAAACACCACACTTTCAAGGAAAAGATTCTCGTAGTTCCCTTCTCGATCTAGATTCCCCTCAAATGGATAGTGATTCTTGCAGATGGAGTGAGGCCTTTGAGTAATATAACAATGCAAAACATCAAAAACCCAAAGATACTGATGAAGAAGAAGGACCCAAGTTTGAACGTCCTTTATTTGAATCCGATAGTGAGGATGAAATCACTAAAGAAGAATATGAAAAACTCAAACAAAGAAAGAGGTTTCACCAGATAATGGAAAGAGTGATTGATGAGGATAAGGAAAAGTACTTCCTTCATCTTGCATCCATAGGTTTCAAATTACCTAAGGATTATGATGTAGAAAAACTCAAAGAAAAGGAGGTACCAAATCTGATATCTATTCTCACCAAACAACTCAATTTGATGCAAACAGAGCTCACAAACCTCAAAAAAGAGAAGGAGAAACCTGAAACACAATACTCTTTGGATGCTATTTGTCCATTTCCTTTTGAAGAGAGTATCACTATGATCCTATTTCCCACCAACATGGCAAGGCCAAAGTATGACAAATACATGAGAGAAACTGACCCACACGACCATGTAAGGGAATTCTGTGCTCTTAGCATAGAATACATGCACGAACCCACATACCTCATGTGACTATTTCTAGGAAGTCTAGGAGGTAATGCCATGGAGTGGTTCTCAAAACTAAACCCCAAGGTCAAAACATTTGAGGAGTTGATCCAACGGTTCATTCAACATTACTCCTACAACATCCAACATGATGTAACTATGATGGACCTATGCAACACCAAACAATGAACTGGAGAATCATTCACACACTTCCTACAAAGATGGAGGAATATTTTTGCATGATATTCAAGGGTCATTCCAGAAATAGAGAAGATGGAAATATTTGTTAATAATCTAGTGCCTGAATTGAACTATGCTCTACAAATGCAAGACTCTCCTAGTTTCGACAGAATGATTAAAAATGCCCTCTGTATTGAGGAAGTCATGGTCAAAAGGAGAGAGATCACCCTCCAAAATGAAAACAAGACCAACAACTCCAACTCCAAGCCTAAATGATGGAAACAAAACAAGAATGTTGTTAATGACAGAGTGGTTGATGCCTCTAACATTAATCCTAAACTTGAGGTATTCAATCTAACTAATAGCATGCAAGCAAGAAAAGATGCTAAGGTTACACCTCCTATACCCAAAGAAAACAATGATAATAACAAGGGATGAACATGGACTACAAAACCCCAAAGAACATTCACTCCTTTGGGAAAGCCTCTTGAGACCTCATCAAAGGAGGTAAGATCAAAGTAGATAAACATACTACCAATGAAGATCATACAACATTCAACAAACCCTTTCCTAATTACAATCAAGGAGAGACATCTAAAGGGAAGAGTAATGAGGTAAACTACACCTATTCCAAAAATGACAATGTGATCAATATGCTTGACATCAAAACCAAATCCATCAATGTGGTCATAATCAAAGGTGTCTCATTCCACTCAAATGTTGTGACACAGAGCCAAGCACAAGTTACAATCAAAGGACCTCCAAAATTGACATCAACATCAACATCTAAGGTTCCTATTGTAACTATTCCTAAATCAGAAGGAAAACACATGCTTACTATTCCTTGAGCAAAATATGACTTGGTAGACCAATTGCAATGAACCTCTGCCAAAATTTCCATTTTTGAGTTTCTCAAGATATCCACAGTGCATAGGGAAATTCTAGAACAAGCTCTACATGCTACTAATGTTCCAAAAGATATTGATATAGACAAGTTCCAAGAAATGGTCAATCACATCTTGGTGCCACACTACCTCTCCTTTTCTGAACAAGATGATAAGTCATTGACACATCCACAAAATCAACCCCTCCATATTGAAGTCCTTATTCATAAATCCCGTGTTAGACGTGTGTTGATAGATGGAGGCGCAGGGTTGAATATCTGTACCCTGGATCCTATCAAGAAACTGGGTCTCTTAGAGAAAACAATTGACTCTATAAGAAAGGTAACCATCAAAGCTTATGATGAGGAAGCAAGGTCCTCTAGAGGCCTTATTGTTCTACCTATCAAAGTTAGACCGATTGAGATGAACGCCATATGTCAAGTTCTGGATCTACCATTGGCCTACAATATCCTACTAGGGAGACCATGGATTCATGAGATGCAAGTTGTACCATCTAATTATCACTAATGCATAAAATTCCCATATAATGGGGTGGAAGTGATGATTCCTGCAAATGCTAACCATACATGCAACAATATCAAAGCAGGTAGCATGATCCCACACAACAAAGAAGCTATGGATGCAGTTGCTCCTGAAACTACAAACGACATGGTTATGAAGGGTTTTAGAAAAACTTTGAAACTTGAAGAAATAGGTATGGGAGAGTACAAGCTAGACCTGACTTCTTCATTAACAAAACTTCCGGTGTCACCGAGATCCTACAGCAAACCTTCCTCAATATTCACACCTATAGAATCCAAGGAGCCAGAAGTACACAAAGCAACTGGCATGGTAAAGGCATCCACATCTTCTTCAGATAACATAGAAGAATAGGCAATCTTGGACTAGCTTT
This sequence comes from Thuja plicata, assembly GCA_018584345.1. NCBI lineage: Eukaryota > Viridiplantae > Streptophyta > Pinopsida > Cupressales > Cupressaceae > Thuja > Thuja plicata. The sequence continues at coordinate 2,569,281 of MU224691.1, forward strand.
ACAAGGGAGAACTGGTGGAGGCTGAAATAAAACATGTGAAGATACCCCTAGAATAGTATGGAAAGGGATATGATTTCCTCACACAAATGGGTTGCAAAGGAAAGGGACCTCTAAATGACATAGGATGAGGGCTTATTGAACCTATACCCATGGAGTTTTGGAATACTAGAGATAAAACAAGACTGAGCTTCAATACTAAAACTAATGAGCCTACTTCAAAAGATGGTCTACACACAAATAAAGGGAGTGATGAAACAGATGAACTAGAGCAGTAGTCATATGAAAGATTGGTACATGTTGGTGTACAAGACCCTGACTACCAAGGAGAATGCTATGTACCCAGCTTTGAGGTACCACAGGATCTTTACACCACTTTACTAGCACAACCTCCCATTCAAGAGGTAGGGGACACCATAGCAACAATTACTCAAGAGACACCCCGGCCACTGAATTTACATCCTAACTGGGAAAAATTGGTGATAATTTCACATGTCCTTGATCTACCCTACTTTGATCTATAAGTAGCTAACCAAGTACATCAAATAACCATTACTGAATACTTAAACAGATCTGATGATGATGTCACAGACTCTCATGACTATGAATGGGATCGGCTATCTATCATTACTGAAGATATTGGAATAGATACAATTACATGTTTGTGGCTCCTTCAATTCCTAGTAAACAATCTAACACTCCTCCCAATGATACTGATCCTCCTCAAGCAGAAGAAGAGTTCCTTCCCCTGATTATTGATGAAGACACAAGTCTAGAAGAATTTTATAGGCTACAAGCAAGAAGTCTTCTTTTACAGAGAGATGATGATGATATTTCTACTGACGAGTCTCTAGATTTTGGTCCACATATAACTAAAAATGACCCTTTTAATGATGATCTCACTCTTGTTGATCTAAATATTGAATTAATTAACTTAACAGATCGTGTCATGTCAGTTAATGGTCTTGATGCAAACACAATGCTATCCTTCCTAGTGTCTAATACCCTAACATTGGTACTTCCAGACCTAATTGATTGGACTGAAATAGGTCCTACTCCTATCCTCAACTTTTCCAATGACCACACCCTAGCTTGTTATCTCAATGCTTGTGAACCTTACCCTTCTTCCACCAATGCAAGGAGCGAGAACATGTCATAGGAGGATATCAGGTTTCTTAGTCAAAAACTAAAAAACAAAAAGAAAAAATCGACTGATAGCAAAAACCACTTTGTGGAAGTATCATATACTAAAATAGTAAAGAAAAAAGATGTATCCAATGGTGAAAACCTCTTTGAGGTGCCAAAGGATGAGACTCTTGATATCCTCCCTGAACACTTTCAGGAAAGATCTTCAGTACTTATTGAACCAACACAGCTAGTAAACTTGGGCACTTTTGAAAATCCTCAAATAGTTCATCTTACACAATCTTTATCAGAAGAGGAGAAGGTACAGTTCACAGAGTTGCTAAAAGAGAAGAAGATTAACTTTGCATGGTCTTATATTGATATGTCAGGGCTAGATCTTAGTCTCATCATGCACCACTTATCTATAGCTCCTAGGATCAAACCTGTGAAATAAAAACTTAGAAAAATGCATCCTCATGTTGCATTATTAGTAAAAGCATAGGTAGAAAAGTTGTTAAAAGATGGATTTATATAGGTCATTGCCTATGCAAGGTGGATCTCCAATGTGGTCCCCATATCTAAATCTGATAAATCTATCAGGATCTGTATGGACTTCCGGGACTTGAATAAAGCATGTTCAAAGGATGACTTTCCTCTACCAAACATTGACATGATCATAGATCTTACAGCTGGCTTCCAGATGTATTCTTTAATGGATGAATTCTCGAGCTATAATCAAATCAAAATTAACCCCAAGGATTAAAGAGAAAACTACATTCACATGCGCATGGGGCACCTTTTGCTGGAATGTCGGTGCAACATATCAAAGAGCCATGAAAACAATATTCCATGACATGATGCACAAGAACATGGAGGATTATGTAGATGACACATTGGATAAATCCAAAGAAAGAGGTACTCACATTTCTGACTTAAGAAAGATCTTGGATCGCATGGAAAAATTTCAACTTCGACTCAACCCAAAGAAATGTGCCTTTGGGGTCCAATCAGGAAAGCTCCTAGGATTCATATTATCAGCAAAAGGAATCGAGGTAGATCCTGCAAAGGTAAATTCTATTCTAGATATGACTCCTCCATGAAAGATTAGTTAAATGAGGACACTACAAGGGATACTTCAGTCCATCATGAGATTCATGTCCCAACTTGAAGATAGGGCCCAACCCTTTACTAAGTTTCTACATAAAGGGGTTACCTTCAAGTGGGATGAACACTATGAAGAAAACTTCAGAGAATTGAAAGGATACTTGGCAACTCCACCTATTCTTATGGTGCCTATTCATGGAAAGCCCCTACTCCTATACATTTCAGCCACAGCTACATTCCTAGGAGTATTGATGGCACAAGAAGATGAAACAAAGAAAGAAAGAGCTATATACTACATTAGTAGAACACTGGTCACCTATGAGCTTAATTATAGTATTATTGAAAAAGAATGCTTAGAAGTCATCTTTGCATCACAAAATTAAGGCACTACATTCTCTCTCATATAGTGAAGCTCATCACTAAGATTGATCCTCTAAAGTACCTTTTGAATAGAACAGCATTAATAGGACGTTTGGCAAAATGGGTCTTGATTCTAAGTGAATTTGACATTGAATATGTATAATGGTGAGCTATCAAAGGATAGGTCCTTGCAGATCAATTGGCTGATTCACCACTCTAGGACGATGAACCTTTACTAATTGAATTTTCTGATGAAGCAATCATGCATCTCACTAAATATCCATGGAAGATGTTCTTTGACGGTTCATTCACTCAACAATGATCTGGAGCAGGGGTATTATTTATAACTCCTCAAGGATACAAGATTTCCAAATCTTACAAATTGATGTTTCCATGCACAACCAATATCTCAGAATATGAAGCATTGGTCAATGGCCTCAAGCTAGCTATGGAATGGAAGATCATAGAGTTACACGTGTATGGTGACTCCCAACTAATTATCAATCAAGTAAATGGGGAGTCTCAAAAAAAGGATGAGAAGTTAATGCCCTACAAGCAACTAGTTGATTACCTAAAGAAGTACTTTGTCTTCGTCACTTTCCAGCAGATACCAAGATCAGAGAACAAAGCTATGAATGCTATGGCTACCTTGGCCTCCATGTTACAACGGGAAGAACATCAATTTTTCTATGACTTTTTGGTGGAAGAAATATCCTATCTTGCCTTTAATACCACTGAATACCAGGTAATATGTGCCTTGAATACCCCAGATCAATCTCGGTATGCCAATATCATTGCTTACCTTTCTGACCAAACCATCCCTACCAATCTATCTAGAAATGAGAAAAGATCCCTGATTAGGACAACATCACATTACATCCTCATAACTAACAACTTATATCAATGCAATCTCGATGGTACACTTCTTAGGTGTTTATAACTCAAAGAGTCTGATCTAGCATTAAAAGAGGTCCACGAAGGTATATGTGGATCACACTCGAACAAATTTTCATTAGCTAAGAAACTGCTTAGAGTAGGCTATTATTGGCCTACCATGGAGAAAGATGCTATTCAATTTTCAAAAGAATGTCTTAAATGCCAGACACATTGAAACCTTATCCATGCTCCTTCCAGAGAACTTATACCTTTCATAACACATTGGCCATTTCAACAATGGGCCTTTAACTTGGTTGGAGAAATATATCCCAACTCTTCAAATGGACACAAGTTCATCATTACGGCCACTAAGTATTTCATGAAGTGGGTCAAAGCCATGTCTCTCATCAAAGCCACTGGCAAACAGGTGGCTATGTTAATTCTGAACTACATTATTTGTAGATATAGGATACCCTCTTCAATTGTAACAGACAATGGGGCCCAATTTAAAAATCAAGACATTAATGACCTTTGTGAATATTTCCATATCACTCAATATTTCTCCTCAATCTATTATCCTCAAGGTAATGGACAGGCTGAGGCATCCAACAAGAATATTCTCAAGATTCTACACAGAACTGTGAGCAAGTCTAGCAGAGACTGGCATCTACAACTAAATTCGGCACTATGGGCCTACAGAACTAGCATCCAAACACCAATTGGAGCCATGCCATTTTCTCTAGTCTATGGCATTGAGGTGGTACTACCTATTGAGTTTGAGATCCCATCTTTGCAGATATCTTTACGAGGTCTTGTTACTAATGAACAATACCGCATTAATCAGGTGAATTCTTTAGACCTACTTGATGAGCGCAGGCAACAAGTGTTTGATCACCTCAAAGTGTATCAAGAATGTATGTCCAAAGGTTACAACAAAAAGGTCAAACCATGCAAATTTTAAGTGGGAGATCTCATCCTAAAGGAGAATCCTAAGAGCCAGCCAAACAGGGAGCATAAAGGAAAATTTGAACCTAACTGGTTGGGACCTTATGTTATCACTGCTACTTTTGGGACTGGAGCTTATCAATTGGCTACATGTGAGGGAGATGTTCTTCTAGATCCTATCAATACTCTAAATTTGAAGTGGTTCTATGCTTGATGTTTGGATAGTAGAGCCTGTATAGCAAAAAGGTATCACAAAATACCAAAAACATTCAGAAAATTGATCCTGAAGAAATCCAAAAATAGTGGAAAAGGTGCTACAGAAAGGGTATCCTTGGTGAAAACCTGGTAAACAGGCGCCTTGATACTACAAAAATATTCAAAAAAGAAAAAATTGAAAAAGAGAAAAGTGCCTTGATGAGCACCTGGTAAAACAGGCATCTTGGTAGCAAAAAGGAAAGAAAAGATCTTGCCAAGTGGTGAAAACCTGGCAATCAGGTGTCACTTGTGTTCTATGCTCCATCTATCAAAGCACTACTGATACTAGGCCTTCATAATTATACCTATACTCAAACGCTGACTTCATTTCCTAAGTGACTATCTTATCCTTTCTTGGGATTTGTCTGCATTTACGTCTTAGGAATAAGTCATTCCGCACTGGGGGCATCTTTGCTAGTATGGTAGGTTAAGGTTTCTAGGTTTCTCTAGGATGGTTTGCCTCATGGACACAATGTTTCTTGATACATGCAAAAAAATATCACTTTCCAAAACAAGGGTGTCTTTTCAAACATCACATATCCAAACATGACATTTACTAGTGTTCCTACGAGGCTATATTGGATCGCAAACATGAATGAATTATCCAATCAATGCACAGACATGGAACACCATGTTTCTTGTATTCCAATTTTCTGATTGATGAATCTCCACTATGTTTGACATATGAATGAACAAGTACTATCTAAACACAGTTTGATATTGGTTTGATTATGGTTCTTTCATGTCCTGATGATGTTTTCAACTAGGGGCATCTAAGTAATTATAAATTTTATTAGCTTGATTCACAATTGATGATTTATTATGTCTTCTTAGTTACTCAATAATGCTTGTTCAAAGACACTATGGTGATTGTTCCAAATGATCCTATAAATTTCACCTAACTTGGATGTTTATGGTAAGAGCTACCACTCTGGGTGGATAGCCGCATATATCTCGACCCTCGTTATGTGTAAACTACGGTGAGGTTGAAACATTTTCCTTGTCTATTTTCTGATCCAAGTTCTTACTTAGGTATATGAATCATAATTTACCCAAGGATATGAATTTTCAAGGTCATTGTGGGTCCAATATCTTGCCTTAATCAGAATCTGGTATATTAAAAGGAAGGTGACTATTTTGTTATCTTGGCTTCTATGTCTTGATGCCTAAGTCTATTTTTGACATTTCAATAAAACATAGTATTCATACTTTCATATCAGTGGGTATTAGTGATGGTTGAACTATAAGGTGGTATCTATCCCAAACAATGCCCAATGATGATAAAAAGCTATATATTTGCATACCAGTGACAAAGTCCTAAGAGTTTGCATATAACTACATTTAGAGATTGCAGGATACATAAAAGCATAAGGAATTTTGAGCTCAAAAATCATTTCTATCTTCTTCTCAAAACCAAGTTAAATACATCATCCACATTACTATTATCAAATATTATTGTACATCCACAGCATACATTTTGCATTCATTGAAAAGAAACAACAGAAAAATACAAAAATAAAGCATCCATGTATTGCATTTATACTTTTCATCCTAAAAGTGCATCCATACATCTATTTTGCATAAAGGAAAGATCCAAAGCAACATACATTTGCATTTTCACATATGTATCATTCAAAACATATTTATATTAGTAATAACTCATCACATCCTATCATAAAATGATGTCATCATCTAATTCTAACTCATCAAAGAGACCAAGATATCATCACATGTGCAAGATACATTTACGATGTTTATGAAAGCAAAGGGAACTCATAAAACATGTCAGAATCAGGAAGTTGCATCAAATATATATATCATCACAACATGGTATAGATCAAAATATGGAACAGTATGCATAAAGAGTATCAGAGTAACAGTGAGCCAAAATGAATCAGATATACATGTATGAATGTCATATACAAATGAGGGATCTCAGCAGGATCCAAATATACAAATGTGATGTCAAGATATACATATAAATGATAAAAAATATCAACTCTGTCCTGCCCCCTCTCCCTAATCAGGAGGAGGAGGTGGTACAAAAGGAGCTACTGGAGGTGGCATGGCCCCCTCTGACTGTTGAGTCACTCCTGAAAAGGAAGGTGCTCTCTGACCCTCAAGCACTGTTGCATGATACAAGGCATAATAATAAGTGGCCCTCTGCCCCTGATGAACTATTGTTTGAGCATGTGGGTCTCTCTCGGATCTGAGCATATCACCCTGCCTATCCCTCTCTGCTCTTAGCTACTCAATCTGTGTATCCCTGTCCGCCAATAAGGCATCTGCAGTGGTAACTCAGGCCTCCAATGTTGTAATCCTGGCTCGGAGCTGCTCCCTCTCCTGCTCACATCTAGATAGAGGATCTTTGTCTCTACCTATATCCTACTCCTAGGACCTATCCTATCCTCTATCCAGTGGTCTATCCTATGACCCCTTCTATCTCTGTCTCTACTGATCCCTAGTAAGGAGCGGACCAGGATCTCTTTGCGGGGCTAAAAATCTAAACCTCTGGCGCCTACCCTGCCTACTGCCACTGGCTCCACCTGTATCCACTACCTCACCACCACCCCCTCTATCATCTCCATCATGACCATCATTAGGAGGAGTATGCCTAACATCTCTACCATCCCTACCACCATGTTGCCCTCCATGCCTATCGGGAGCCCTGTCTCTGTGTGCACCGCCCCTACCACTAGTTGGTCGATCATCAGGATCATAGTCTAAGGGCTCCTCTATGCGAGGAATGATCTCCTCAGGAATAGTGAACCAAGGGAAGGGGTACTAAAGCATCTTAGTAGTGTATCCATTAGACACACTTGCATCAACTACATCAGGATGAAGATCCTAGTCTACTACCACCATGTCACGGATCTCCTGGTGAGACATCTCATACTGTAATTGTGCCCCCATAATGGTTTCTCATCTCTAGTCTGGGTGTATATAGCGATGTCCTCTGTCCTACCCTATCGACGACCATACTGCCTCAGCTCTCTGGTGATCACAAACCACTCTATAATATATCTGGTCCTGCCAATGAGATATCAGCTCTGACATATAAGTAAGGGACCTACCATACATCTGAGGTCCACACCTCACAATCTAAATATGGCCGCCAAATGACCTTAGTCATATCATCGAACAAACGGCGCCAATACTCAACCTTTCCCAGATAGGGCTACTAAAGAAGACCTGCATACATATAAACATAGGGCTAATATGGTGCACTCTGTCTATCTATAATCAGCCATGTCACAGGGATGTGCTCCCAGGCCCAAATCTAGAGAATAAGGATCCCAATAGTCATACTCTGTGTATAATGGTATACTATCTCATGTAGCTCTCTATACATGTGGGATAAGATATAGCTACCCCATGCAAATCTCCGATGGTGGGTAACCATCTTCTCTATCATATCTACCCAGCCGACCATAAATCCATGTTGGCCTATATCTGGCATGAGGATGCCACCTACCAAACCTGCTAAATAAATAGATAATCGATCATAATGATTGGCCATATAGTCCTATGACAGATATCTCTGATCTATGGTGTCATCCTGGAAATATCTATGCACAGCACCAATGGCCATGGCTCCCATTGACTCAAATCATACCTCATGCCTGATCATCAGCACCTGAAGTATCTACCAAACATCCTCTAGAGTCAGTGTAATCTCACCAGTTGGAAAATGAAAGGTGTTGTGCTCTAAGTGCCATCTCTTAGCTAGAGCAGTCAACAACCCACGGTTTACCTCGATCTTGGGTAAACCCATCAATGAACGCAATCCACATCAGATCATAGTAGTCTTCTCATCATCTGACACTCATCCAGACAATTCTAGCATATGACCAGGGTAAGTGCCACAAAATTTGACTACCTCAAACTAGGTCTATTTTGGACAAAAATGACAAAATATCAGTATCCTATCTCCAACAAAGGGGCAAGCTCCTAATCAGATGAGTAATTCAAAAGTTTGTGGCACACAAACAGGTCAGAAAAATTAAAATTCTAAGTCTCCTAACCAAATAAGATTCTAAAACAGAAGGGTGCGATCCATTTTTACAGATGTGATCCTGGAAATTAAGGATGCGACTGAGTTTACAGGATGTGATCCCCGAAATACGAGATGCGATCCTAAATGTGGGGTGCGACCCTAAGCAAATAGGGTGCGATGCACTGATGGGTTTTCACTACAAACATGACAAAAACAATGAAAATAGCTGTGATCCAAGGTATCTTGGATGCGACGCAGAAATCTAGAAAAACCAGATGTGATCCGGGAAAAATTGGACGCAACACGGGATTTGCAGGTTGCGATCTGGAATCTCGAATGCGATTCAAAATTGGAAGGGATATAAAAGCTACAAAAATGCATGAATTTTAAATTTGAAAAATTCACACGATAGTTTGTTGAGCACTTACCGGTAGTGGGTACTTGGCTGGGCGCTGATGTCGTCGGCTCATCTCGAAACGGTGCTTCCTCATAGGGACTACCATCTTCTCTACAGATCTCTCTGAATTACTATGGATGAAAGTGAAAATGAATAGTGAAATGGTAAATTTGGAGGCTTATATTGGTCTTTTGAGCCATTTAGGAGTTCTAAAACTCCTCCCAGACAACTACAACTAAATTTCTATTCTCTTTCTGATCAATCAGGAACCAAATCGAAGGTGCATAAGATGTTTTCAGTAGCCCAGTACCATTCTTACAATAGTTTTGAAAACTGTAGATTTGCTTCATTTCTTCCTAGAATCTGTCCAACCACACATTTTATCATACATCTTGGTCTAACATCATTTTATCAGTCTTATAACTCATATTTTCATGTAATTAACTTGGTACTCATATGTTTATTTTTAAACACACCCTCTTTTCTACTTCTTCTTCTCCATTCTTTCTTATCCTAACCGCTTCCTGCAAGTGATATGTTCTTTCAACTAAGGGATTTTATTCTTTTCCTTCGATTTCATTCCCGAGGGGGCATGATCACACTATCATCAAATAAGTTTTTGCTAAAAAGAATCAAAATGACTTCATTATCAAACAAACTAGGGGCATAACAATTTCCTTGACTAAAGTCAGAACTGTTGGATAGAAAGCTTTGGTTCTCATGAGCTAGATATCTTATGTTTTCTCATTTTAAAAGATTTTTATTAAACTCCTAGCAGCTTCATACTGGCTTTTTAGATGACAACCAAGTTCAAAATTAGTATTATCAATCTTTGGATGATAACCAAGTTCAGAATTGGTATCTTTAAAATATTTTATTGATCTTTGGATGACAACCAAGTTCAAAATCAATTCTATCAGTTTAGTTTGATCAAGTGTGAGACTAATCTCATCAACATTTCGTTCGACAACCAAGAACAAAATTCTCAATCTTTCTGAAGTACAACTTGAAAACTTTATTTGAATCAATGCACTGCTCGCACATCAATTCAAAGAGGGGCAAATGTAACCACCTAAATTTGGTCTATTCCAACTATGGACCCTATTTTCCCTCAGTGTGATCATACCCTTGATTATGTCCAAATGACCCTGTTACTACTTGGCATAACTCTTTAATCAATTTAATGTCCTATGTGATTTTTATCACTGAATTATATTAACTATTATAGCTATACAATTCAAATCAATTCAAACCATTTAAATCAAATAAAAAACAACCATGGCTATAGTATTTAATTATAAAGGAATTAAATAAATCCCTAAATCAGTTACCCACTTGCAAAATAACCCATTCCCCTAGCCTATTTAATTTAATTAAAATGGCTATAGTCCCCTTAATTATTAAAAAGTAATTTAATTGTTTAAATAATTAAATTCCTATTTTTGAATGAATTAAATATGTTTAATTCATTTAATTAATATTCCCTTAAACCCCAACCTAACCTATCTTAACCACTTCTACCCTGGGTTCTAACCCATCTCAACCCATTCACCCATGCTAATCTAATCCTAATTCTAATTCTACCCTAACCCATCTCCTAATGTTGTCACATTCCATTAGGGAATGCTTAACAACTCAACCCACTTGAGAAAGTCAACTTTCCCAAGCATGACTTTCCTAAAGGACCAACTTGCCAATTTGAACCTTACACCCTCCCCATGCTTCTTTAAGGCTTTCATTAATGCCTCATTAATGAAGATACCTTAATCTCATGTCTCCTCCATGCCTCATTAATTCTCAAGGCATTAATGGCTCTTACACCACCATTAATGAGTCCCTCAACTCATTAATGAGCCTTGTCTCCCCTCTCTCTATCTTATTCTTCTATAAATAGAAGCCATTTTTGAGAGAAATAAAGCCTGCATCTCATATTGTAAATGCATTTTTATGCTGTTGGAATAGACTTAAACTCATATTTTATTTCATAGTTTATTCTTAGGCATTGTTATTATCTCCATTCTTAGAGCTAGAATGCATGTTTTCTCATCATTTAGCTTGTTTTAAATCAAATCTTTCATGCTAGGTTGTTTATGTCACTGGTATTTAGCATAAATTTGAGGTATTTTATGTTATTTGCTACACTCATCCTAGTTAGAAAGGAATAATTTGAAGTTATGGTTTATATGCTCATTAACCCTTGTTTTTCACTAATAGAATGATTTATTGAAATGTTGTGTCGCAGATAACAAGTGCACAATATACATAGATTTTTGGCGCCCATCGTGGGCCTCGATTTCCAACTTGGCCTCATTTTCTAACACTTTTTCACTAATTTGCATGCCCTGAATTCTGTTATAGGCTCATTTTTTACCATTCAGGATCTCATCCAGGATACACCATCACACCGCAAAAAATTTGGCTCACATACGGGATTTCTCGGATAATTTTCAGTTCAGGATCTCATCTGGTAAGCATGGAATCGCATCTGGTAAGGAAGCTCACATACAATATGCTACATCACATTCAGTAAAAATTTAGGCTCGCATCTGGTTAGAAAGTTTGTGCATTTCATTTTCTTAACTCTAACATTTTGACAAAGTTGTGTTTTCGGTATCTTGAAGCCTAACAAGTGTTTACAGGTTGTTCTTGAAGTTTTTTGTGGGAGTTAACATAAACAGATACTAACTCAATTTTTCAGGTTACCCAACCCCCATCTTGACTTCTATTTACTTGCTCTCCAAATTAAGATACATATTCCAATCTATCACTAAACTGACTAGAGGATTATGCTCTTTTCCTTTTAAGGAAAATCAGAAACTCATACATCAGTTTATGGATTGAATAGAATTTGGAGTTAACTGAACAAGAAAACACATCACCTAATTCTTTTTGGATTAGTAAATGAACAACACAAGTCACTAAATATTGCGGTTCAATGAACAACTACATCATATAAATTCTTTTTGGATTGAGAAATTGGACAATCAAAGCACTAAATATGTGGGATCAAAGAACAAGTTCAATCATTTAATTTAATTTGGATCAGTAAGTGGACAAGAAACTCACTAAATTTTGTGGCTAATTGAACAAGGCAACTTTCCTTTTCAAGCATCCTATTTTTCTTAAATAGGAACAAACTAAATTGAGCTCAACATAGCTTGAAGGAATGAACTTTTCTTTACATGTTTTGGGTGAAAAAGGTTTAGATTAGGAGAGTATGCTCTTCTTCAGAAGAAGAATCATAAATCTAGACATCCAAAGCTCTCCAATCCTGGTTACATATATTTAAACAGTAGAGAGCCTATCGGTTGAGGAAAAAATCTCCCCGAAACGACCCAAGTGAGGACAGGTTTTACGCCAATCCTTGCAACTTACTATAAATAGTTGCTTGCTCATAGGCTAAAGCCTCGAAAGATGAATCCAATTTTGTTCATGGAATTTTGACATCATTCCTTGAACATATCTAGGTATATGTACAGCGGAGACGCTTGAATCTTGCTTGCGAGACTACATATATTCGGGTACTCATAGGGCTATATGCCTAAATTTTTCCTTATGCAATTCTATGGGTGACGGTTTTGAATGGATTGCCCAATAATCTACAACAACTTCAACTGAAATAATTCCTTATTCATCCCTGAAAGGGTGATAATCTTTGTGCAAGGCAAAAAGTAATTGCCCCGAGACACTCGTCATATTGTGCCCTCACTTGCATTTGGAGTCAGCTAATGCAGCATCATGACTGGAGCCGTTGCGTGCTTGGTGATGGTTGTATTCTTATTAGCATTTGAGTGTGTACCTGAGTCAACGAGCAAATATTTTCATCCTCCCCCTAGAGAATAGGAAAAGATGAGTGTTTGTTTCACCCTCCTAACAAATCAAATCTGTCTAATGTGTTCAAAAGATCATTAAAAATATAAGCTCCTCAAAAAAATCCATAACTTTCAAACCCTGGAGTACAAGTGTTTTTTCACACATTTTGACATCTCCTAACATAATTTGGAAACAAGCAACTTCACGCACTTTGAAAACAAACTTTTCAGAACTGACCAAAATTGACAAAGACATCATAAGATCGTATCCTAGGTTTCCTGAGTCACATGCAGTATTTAGGATCGCATTTGGTATTCTGGATCACATTTAGTCAGCACATAGTCACATCAAGATTCTAGGCTCACATCTGGTATCATTAGAGGCTCACATCTGGGAGCTCGCATTCAGGACAGTGGGTACTTGTAGAAGTTTTTCTTAGAAAGTCCTAGTTGATTAGGATACCATTTTGGCTCTTTAGCTGGTTCCTATTGTCTCTTCTGGTCTCCCTATTGTAATTTCAAAACACTTTCGAAATGTCCACCTTGCATGCTTAGTCATTCTTTCATGATGAATTCAATACGTGTGGTCTACCCACTTTCTACCAACAACTTGGTTCCCAGCTCACTATCAGGGCATTCTAACCCTCTGACACTAAAATCATTTACATGCACAAATAACAAACAGTTACATCTACCTAGACACGCCCACTTGAACAATCTAAAACTCTCACTTGCACTATTAGGAAACGTTAACAAAGTTGAGGAACAACTTCATCGTTAACACAAGATGCAACAAGTACATGTCTAAAGGATAGAAAGTGCCTCCTAAAACACCACACTTTCAAGGAGAAGCTTCTCAAAGTTCCCTTCTCGATCTAGATTCCCCTTAAATGGATAGTGATGCTTGCAGATGGAGTGAGGCCTTTGAGGAATATAACAATGGAAAACATCAAAAACCTAAAGATATTGATGAAGAAGAAGAACCCAAGTTCGAATGTCCTTTATTTGAATCTGGTAGTGAGGACAAAATCACTAAAGAAGAATATGAAAAACTCAAAAAAAGAAAGAGGTTTCACCAGATAATGGAAAGAATGATTGATGAGGATAAGGAAAAGTACTTCCTTCATCTAGCATCCACAGGTGTCAAACTACCTAAGGATTATGATGTAGAAAAACTCAAAGAAAAGGAGGTAACAAATCCGATATCTATTCTCACCAATAAACTCAATTTGATGCAAACAAAGCTCACAAACCTCAAACAAGAGGAGAGACCCAAAACATAATACTCTTTGGACACTATTTGTCCACTTCCTTTTGACAAGAGTATCACTATGATCATGTTTCCCCCAACGTGGCGAGGCTAAAGTATGACAATTATACATGCAAGAAACTGACCCACATGACCATGTAAGGGAATTATTTGCTCTGAGTATAGAATACATGCACGAACCCACATACCTCATGTGACTATTTCTAGTAAGTCTAGGAGGTAATGCCATGGAGTGGTTCTCAAAACTAAACCCCAAGTTCAAGACATTTGAGGAGTTGATCCAATGGTTCATTCAACATTACTCCTACAACATCCAACATGATGTAACTATGATGGACCTATGCAACACCAAACAATGAACTGGAGAATCATTCACACACTTCCTACAAAGATGGAGGAAGATTTTTGCATGATATTCAAGGGCCATTACCGAAATAGAGAAGATGGAAATCTTTGTTAATAATCTAGTGCCTGAATTTAACTATGCTCTACAAATGAAAGACTCTCCTAGTTTTGATAGAATGATTAAAAATGCCCTCTACATTGAGGAAGTCATGGTCAAAAGGGGAGAGATCACCCTCCAAAATGAAAACAAGACCAACAACTCCAAATCCAAGCCTAAATGGTGGAAACAAAACAAGAATGTCGTTAATGATGGAGTGGTTGATGCCTCTAACATTAACCCTAAACCCAAGGTATTCAATCTAACTAATATCATGCAAGCAAGCAAAGATGCTAAGGTAACACCTCCTATACCCAAAGCAAACAATGATAATAACAAGGGATGAACATGGACTTCAAAACCCCAAAGAACATTCACTCCTTTGGGAGAGCCTCCTGAGACTGTTCTAAAAACACTGTTGGATAACAAATTTCTTATAATTCATGATTCTAAATTGTGGGAACCAATGGTCAAACCCAGGTGGTGGGATGATAATTCCTATTGTGTCTTCCACAAAAACAAAGGACACAAGACTAATAATTGCCTCAAGCTCAAGCATATCATCCAAAACCTCATCGAAGGAGGTAAGATCAAAGTAGATGGACATACTACCAATGAAGATCATACAACATTCAAAAACCCTTTCTTAATTACAATCAAGGAGAGACATCTAAAGGGAAGACTAATGAGGTAAACTACACCTATTCCAAAAATGACAATGTGATCAATATGCTTGACATCAAAACTAAATCCATCAATGTGGTCACAATCAAAGGTGTCTCATTCCACTCAAATGTTGTGACATGAAGCCAAGCATAGGTTACAATCAAAGGACCTCCAAAATTGACATCAACATCAACATCTAAGGTTCCTATTCTAACTATTCCTAAATCAACAGCAAAACACATGGTCACTATTCCTGGAGCAAAATATGACTTGTTAGACCAATTGCAATGAACCTCTGCCAAAATTTCCATTTTTGAGTTTCTCAAGATATCCATGGTGCATAGGGAAATTCTAGAACAAGCTCTACACGCTGCTAATGTTCCAAAACATATTGATATAGACAAGTTCCAAGCGATAGTCAATCACATCTCGACGCCACACTACGTCTCCTTTTCTGAAGAGGATGATAATTCATTGACACATCCACATAATCAACCCCTCCATATTGAAGTCCTTATTCATAAATTTTGTGTTAGACGTGTGTTGATAAATGGAGGCATAGGGTTGAATATTTGTACCCTGGATCTAATCAAGAAATTGGGTCTCTCAGAACAAACAATTGACTCTAGAAGCAAGATAACCATCAAATCTTATGATGAGGAAGAAAGGTCCTCCAGAGGCCTTATTGTTCTACCTATCAAAGTCAGACCAATTGAAAGGAATGTCATATGTCAAGTTCTGGATCTACCATTGGCCTACAATATCTTACTAGGGAGACCATGGATTCACAAGATGCAAGTTGTACTATCCACTTACCACCAATGAATAAAATTCCCACATAATGGGGTGGAAGTGATGATTCCCACAAATGCTAACTACACTTGCAACAATATCAAAGAAAGTAGCATGATCCCACACAAAAAAGAAGCTATGGATGCAGTTTCTCCTAAAACTATCAAAGACATGGTTATGAAGGGTTTTAGAAAAACTTTGAAACTTGAATAAATAGGTATGGGAGAGTACAAGCTGGACCTGACTCCTTCATTAATAGAACTTTCAATGTCACCGAGATCCTTTGGCAAACCCTCCTCAATATTCACACCTATAGCATCCAAGGAGCCAGAAGTACATAGAGCAACTGGCATGGTAAAGGCATACACATCTTCTTCAGATAACACAGAAGAATAGGTAGTCTTGGACTGGCTTTACAAGGGAGAACCGGTGGAGGTTAAAATAAAACATGTGAAGATATCCCCAGAACAGTATGGAAAGGAATAATGATTTCCTCAAACAAATGGGTTACAAAGGGAAGGGACCTCTAAATGACATAGGATGAGGGCTTATTGAACCTATACCCATGGAGTTCCAGAAAACCAAAGATAAAATAGGACTCGGCTTCAATACTAAAACTAATGAACCTCCTTCAAAAGATAGTTCGCACTCAGATAAAGGGAGTGATGAAACAGATGAACTAGAGCAGTGGTCATATGAAAGATTGTTACATGTTGGTGCACAGGACCTCGACTACCAAGGAGAATGCTATGTACCCATCTTTGAGGTACCACAGGATCTTCACACGCCTTTACTAGCACAACCTCCCATTCAAGAGGTAGGGGACACCATAGCAACAATTACTCAAGAGACACCCGGCCATAGAATTTACATCCTAATTGGGGGCAATTGGTCACAATTTCACATGTCCTTAATCTACCCCACTTTTATCTACAAGAAACTAACTGGGTGCATCAAATAACCATTGCTATAAACTTAAATAGATCTAATGATGATGTCATAGACTCTCATGACTATGAATGGGATCGGCTATCTATCACCACTGAAGATATTGGAATAGATACAATTCACATGTTTGCAGCTCCTTCAGCTCCTAGTAAACAATCTAACACTCCTCTCAACAATACTAATCCTCCTAAAGTAGAAGAAGAGTTCCTTCCCCCGATCATTGATAAAGACACAAGTCTAGAATAATTTTATAGGCTACAAGCAAGAAGTCTTCTTTTACAGAGAGATGATGATGAGATTTCTACTGACGATTTGCTAGACTTTGGTGTACATATAACTAATGATGACCCTTTTAACAATGATCTCACTCTTGTTGAACTAAATATTGAATAAATTAACTTTACAGATCATATCATGTCAGTTAATGGTCTTGATGCTAGCACGATGTTGTCCTTCCCAGTGTCTTATACCCTAACATTGGTACTTCCGGACCTAATTGATTAGACTAAAATAGGTCCTACTCCTATCCTCAACTTTCCCAATGACCACACCCTAGCTTGTTATCTTAATTCTTATGAACCTTACCCTTCTTCCACCAATGCAAGGAGTGAGAACATGTCATAGGAGGATATCAGGTTTCTTATTCAAAAACTTAAAAATTAAAAAAAAAATAGACTGATAGCGAAAACCACTCTGTGGTATTATTAGATCCCAAAATAGTAAAGAAAAAAGACATATCCAATGGTGAAAACCTCTCTGAGGTGCCAAAGGATGAGACTCTTGATATCCTCCCTGAACACTTTCAGGAAAGATCTTCGGTACTTATTGAACCAACACAGCTAGTAAACTTGGGCACTGTTGAAAATCCTCAAATAGTTCATCTTGCACAATCTTTATCAAAAGAGGAGAAGGTACAGTTCACAGAGTTCCTAAAAGAGAAGAAGATTAACTTTACATGGTCTTATACTAATGTCAGTGCTAGATCCTAGTCTCATCATGCACCACTTATCTATAGCTCTCAAGATCAAACCCATGAAATAGAAACTTACAAAAATGCATCCTCATGTTGCATTATTAGTAAAAGCAGAGCTAGAAAAGTTGTTAAAAGTTGGATTTATACAGGTCATTGCCTATGCAGGGTGAATCTCTAATGTGGTCCCCATATCTAAATCAGATAAATCTATCAGGATCTGTATGGACTTTCGAGACTTGAATAAAGCATGTTCGAAGGATGACTTTCCTCTACCAAACATTGACATGATCATAGATCTTACAGCTGGCTTCCAGATGTATTCTTTAATTGATGGATTCTTGGGCTATAATCAAATCAAAATTGCTGCCAAGGATCAAGAGAAAACCACATTCACATGTGCATGGGGCACCTTTTTCTGGAATGTCATGCCTTTTGGGTTAAAGAATGTTGGTGCAACATATCAAAGAGCCATGAAAACAATATTCCATGACATGATGCACAAGAACATGGAGGATTATGTACATGATACATTGGCTAAATCCAAAGAAAGAGGTACTCGCATTGCTGACTTAAGAAAGATCTTAGATCACATGGAATAGTTTCAACTTCAGCTCAACCCAAAGAAATGTGCCTTTGGGGTCCAATCAGGAAAGCTCCTAGGATTCATAGTATCAGCAAAAGGAATCAAGGTAGATCCTACAAAGGTAAAGGCTATTCTAGAGATGACTCCTTCATGAAACATTAGTCAAATGAGGACACTACAAGGGAGACTTCAGTCCATCAGGAGATTCATGTCCCAACTTACAGATAGGGCCCAACCCTTTACTAAGTTTCTACATGAATGGGTTACCTTCAAGTGGGCTGAACACTATGAAGCAAACTTCAGAGAATTGAAAGGATACTTGGAAACTCCACCTATTCTTACGGTGCCTATTCATGGAAAGCCCCTAATCCTATACATTTCAGCCACAGCTACATTCCTAGGAGTATTGCTAGCACAAGAAGATGAAACAAAGAAAGAAAGAGCTATATACTACATTAGTAGAACACTTGTCACCTATGAGCTTAATTATAGTATTATTGAAAAAGCATACTTAGCAGTCGTCTTTGCATCACAAAAATAAAGGCACTACATGCTCTCTCATACAGTCAAGCTCATCACTAAGATTGATCATCTAAAGTACCTTTTGAACAGAACAGCATTAACATGACATTTGGAAAAATGGGTCCTGATTCTAAGTGAATTTGACATTGAATATGCAGAATGGTGAGCTATCAAAGGATAGGTCCTTGCAGATAAATTACCTGATTCACCACTCCAGGATGATGAACCTTTACTAATTGAATTCCCTGATGAAGCAATCATGCATCTCACTGAATATCCATGGAAGATATACTTTGATGGTTCATTCACTCAACAACGATCTAGAGTAGGGGTCATATTTATAACTCCTCAAGGATACAAGATTCCCAAATCTTATAAATTGATGTTTCCATGCACCAACAATATCTTAGAATATGAAGCATTGGTCAACGGCCTCAAGCTAGCTATAGAATGGAAGATCATAGAGTTACACATGTATGGTGACTCCCAACTAATTATCAATCAAGTCAATGGGGAGTATCAAACAAAGGATGAGAAGTTAATGCCCTACAAGAAACTAGTTGATGACCTGAAGAAGTACTTTTTCTTCATCACCTTCTAGCAGATACCAAGATCAGAGAACAAAGCTGTGGACGCTATGGATACCTTGGCATCCATGTTACAATTGGAAGAACATCAATTCTGCTATGACTATTTGGTGGAAGAAATATCCTATCCTACCTTTAATACCCCTAAATACCAGGTAATATGTGCCTTGAATACCCCAGATCAATTTTGGTATGCCAATATCATTGCTTACCTTTTTGACCAAACTATCCCTACCAATCTATCCAGAAATGAGAAAAGATCCCTGATTAGGATAGCATCGCATTACGTCCTCATAACTAACAACTTACATCGACACGATCTCAACGGTACACTTCTTAGGTGTTTAGAACTCGAAGAGTCCTATCTAGCATTAAAATAAATATATGCAACTCACCCTAGGGTTATGAAGTTGCATGCAGATCTAAGGTAGCTTTATCATTGGCTAGGTATGAGATTTCACATTGCTAGGATTGTGGCCAGATGTCTTGAGTATCAGAGAGTTGAGGTAGAGCACAGACACCCTCGTTCGTGGGCTTCTAAAAGAACATCAGATACCCAAATGGAAGTGGGATACTATTTACATGGACTTTATTATTGGTCTCCCTATGTCCTCTCACTGCCATGACACCATCATGGTAATGGTTGACAAGTTGACCAAAGTTGCCCACTTTTCCTTCATTCGCACCACCTTCACAGCACATGCAGTAGCATATGTATTCTTACAAGATATTGTTAGGCTCCATAGAATTCCTCATAAGATTATATCTGATTGAGATTCTCTCTTCACATCATCACTTTTGAGAGAGATGTAGATAGCATTGGGCACCAAGCTCAATTTTAGTATATCCTATCACCCTGAGACTGATGGATAGACAGAGAGGGTCAACCAGGTATTGGAGGACATGTTGTGTATGTATGTGATGGATCATCAGTCCCTATGGGAGGAGTACTTACACTTAGTGGAGTTTGCCTACAATAATAGGCATCACACATCACTAGGTATGCCTCCTTATCAGGCCTTATATGGTAGGCCATGTAGGATGCCACTAAGTTGGGACAGAAGTGAGGATATATTATCCATTGGGTCAGACTTAGGTAGGGACATGGAGCAGCGGGTAGATTTAATTAGAGAGAATCTTAGAGAGGCTCAGGATAGGGAAAATAAATAGCCAGATGTGAATAGGGTTGATAGAGTTTATATGGTTCAAGACAGAGTGTTTTTGAGAGTGTGCCCACATTAGAGTCCTATCCATTTTTGAAAGGGCTCTAATCTTGAACCTCAATTATTGGACCTTTTGAGATTTTGGAGAGAGTAGGTCTAGTTTCTTATCATCTAGACCTGCCACCTAGCCTGTCGCGCATCAACGATGAGTTTCATGTTTTAGTATTGCAAAAATATATTTATGATGAGTCTTAAATTATTGACTGGGATGCCTTACAGGTGGAGTCAAAAGAGAAGCTGGCTTTGGAGCCCATTTTCATTTTGGGTCAATGGACATTGGCCCTTCAAGGCAGATAGCTGGACCAGGTTAGGTTCTAGTATGACTATTATGAAGAGGTCGCGGCATCATGGGAGGACACAACATGTATGAGACATGAGTACCCCAATATTTTTGATGAACTCCAGGAGGAAGTTCATGCCTAGGGAGAGGATGTGAGGTCCCACTCTAACCCATCATAGCACAGCTGATATTTTCATATGTTGGTTACCAGGATGATGTTTATTTTGATGATGCTAGGATTTACTTTTATATGCTTATAATATAATGATCTTGGTGTTATGATATAGTAGAAGGATTTTGATTATGAATTCTATGTTTTGTAATCTCAATTATGTTATGTGGTAAATGAATGTGCACTAAAGATTTGAAATTTTGCAAATGATCTTTTATAGTTAATTGTAAATGCTAGAGGAGATGTGATTATAGGATTTTGAGAATGATCTTGTATATACTTGTGGATGATCTAATTATGGAAATAATGTCTTTTAAATTCATGACTATTTAGATACATCAAATTTTTATTATTGTTATATATAGGATTTCGTCCTTGGAATACTGATGCTTTGATCGAGTGTGCAGGTGAATAGACCATGGATTCAAATTGGGGAAACAAGATTAGATTTATGTGAAATTAAGTAAAGAGCCAAGGTTAACTCTATAGAGAGATATAACCTCATTGATTAGTGATTTATTTTGTAATTGTGAATATGCATGTATGTTATTGTAATATTTTCATTGTGTAATTCTAACTAGGCATGCCGAGTGTTGTGTGAATGTGATGTGTTTATGTGGTGTAAATTGACACTTGTGAAAGTGAGTTGGCATGCCCATGGGAGTTAAGGGAGATTAGGCACTTACCCTAGAGTCACCATGTAGTGTTCCCATGTAGGGTTACTTGTTTTTGGATTCAAACCTTGAGTTCCATCATATAATTTCGTGGGTTACTCTTAGTGAGTTTTATAGGGGTTAGAAGGAGCCCAAGAGGGTAGTTTGGGTTAAAATTAGCTAGCCCTATAGGTTTAATATGGGTTAGGATTTTATTTTTGACCATATAAGTGTCCAAAAGTCATTTATGGCCTTCCTAAAGTACCTTTTTTCTAAAGTGGCGAAAATTGAAGAAAGACATGACCACCATCTTCTCCACAACTTTGGTCTTCCTTTCATTTATGAGAGACAAGCTGGAAGAATAAGATGACTCAAGTCATCTCTCATTATAATCATTAGGTGGGGAGTTGGTGAGAGATCCCTTTTAGTGAGAGTTTGGAGGAAATTTGGGTTGCTTTCCCACTCTCCAAACTTGGAGACTGCTAGCTGGGTTAGTGAGACTGGGAGATTTGACTAAGGAGAGGAAAATATTAAGGAAGGGAAAATGATCACCTTCACCTCATTTTTCCTTTAGCTTGGAGAAAGTTTGGTGCTCTCAAGCCAAAAGAAATCTCATATGTTATGCATTTCCAATATTGCATTGTTTCTCATGGTAGATTTGTTAGCATGTTGTAGTTAAGTGTTGTGCTAAGGATTTCAATATTTTTTCCTTTTTCTCTTGTTATTGTATGTGTATCATCTTAAAATGGAAGCAATTCCATGATAAGAGTGTTTATCCCTCCTTAGGGGACATTTTTGACCTCCATCATATCATCCTCCTGTTTCTGCATCATCTCATGCTTTTGTGATGGTTCAGGACCCTGATTGGGCCTCTCCGGGCACCTCCTACCCCACCTGGCATATTTTCTAGGGGTTTTGACCCCCTGGATCAAGGTCAACCTTGACCCTGACCAGGGTCCCCCTTTCAAAATAGGAAGCTTGTTGGCTACCGGGGGTCATCAAAAATTTAGTTTTCTCACTTCTGGGTCGGCTATTTCGGGTTCTGAAGCATTGATTCCTAAATTATATTTAATATAGGTCCTCTCCTAGGGGTAAAGGCTTTAATGGGAATTTAATCATCCTATGTAGGCCTCCTTAGAAGATTGTGCCCTAATTTCATATAAAAGGGAAGCTTTCT
>MU224691.1:2634308-2649637 GCA_018584345.1 Thuja plicata
ATATTCATTATAATCAATCTCCATTTGAACAAAGTCTCATTCTTATTCCTCTAAATTGAAGCATGAAACAATGAAAAAATGAACATGTTAGATTACTATGTTAAAATCTCATACAACTATTATTCAACCCATAATTCCTCTTGTATAATACACTAATTGGATAAATCAATGCATTCATGTGGATTTCAAAAAAAAATAAGAAAAGAAATTAAAGGAAAAATTCATACATTTGCAATGACATCTTCCAGATTTTTAAGAGCATAAACTCTCTGGATTTTGTAAGGGAAGGAAATTATTCTCTTACCACAAAGAATATTCCCTTCCCTTTTCATTATACTCCCCTAATTAGAATTAGTAACCTAAACCCCCTATCTTACCCATGCTATTATCAGCTAACCCTTAATTAATAAAGATCTATAAAACCCATATTACTTAAAGGCTAGTGGGACCCACAGGAGAAGTGTGAATAAGATGGAAGGCTAAAATAAATAAATTCTATCACCTTGCAAAAAGGGGGCTAAACTACTTGGGAATCTCACCACCCTTTCCTTGTTGTCCTTTCTCCCCAAGCAAGTATTCTGACATGTATGATGCCTTGCACCCCAAGTCAACCTTTCCCCTTCCTCCTTTCAAATTTACTTGGGAGATGAGATATTTTCCATCACCTTTCTCCTTGATAAATGTGCCACCTTGCTTCCCTTTCCTTGCTTTTGAAATTTTGAAGTGGATGGGTTAGTTTGGTGGTGGGGCCCCAAGACAAGTCAACTCACCTCATGTGAATGTTTCTCTTCCTTGGGCTTTGCTTGGAAAACTGCCCAACATATGCTGCTCTATCCCCATGCAAAATCCCATGCTCAGGGATGATGAGACATGTGGTGGGTCCCCCCCTCAATTCAGCCCTCTTCCACACAGGAAATTGATTTCTCTTCCCTTCACCCTTGCATCTATTTTTTCTTACTTTGCCTTAGGAAATATTTAGTGGGGTGTGTAGGTAGTGTGGTACCCCCCCCCCTGGATGTCATGTCTTTTTGTACTCTCCATTTTACCTTGTAGATTTCAAAACCTTAGCCTTATTTCATTTTGTAAAAAGGTTAATTAGTAGATTAGGTTATGGGTTTTTGTGTTGATAGTTTAAAATGTTATTTAGGATTAGTATGATTATTAGATAGTTAGATTAGCAATTAGTTAGTAAATATTAAATTAGTTTATATGATGTAATTCTTTTGTTTTAGATCTTCTAAGGTGTAATGTTTTAGGCATATATGTATATCAAATCAATGGGGTAGTTTCTTTGATTGTCAACTTTATAACCTTAAGTGTTTGATGATGGATGGGATTGTTAATAGTTTCAAATTTCTAATTTGAATTAGATCAACTCAATAACATAATGATGGTTCATTCTAAGGGTTATGTAACATTAGTGGTTTAGGTTAGTTTATAATTGTGACATTTATGAATCTAATTATTAGGGATTTTGTCTTAAGTATTGAGTATTCTATAGAGAGACAGAATTGTTTGTTTAAATTCAATTGTTTAGATGATGTTAAATTTGTATTCCTTATCATTGTAAGGGAGGGATTATATTGCTCTTGTGATCTATTTAAGGGTTATACTCGATTATAATTAAAAGTAAATTTAATGTTGTATTAGGAGATATTTCTATTGTCTAAGTGAAATGTTAAATTAAAGTCATACATTAGAATCGATGGATTAGAAAAGCATGTTGTTTGGTCATAGGAGAATGATTTTATTAATGATGTTTAGTAGGTTATGAAATCAGAATTTGATTATAGAATTAGATTTTAATTAATAGTACATTTATATAGGTGAAAATGATATTCAATCGCAATCTTGTCAATATCTCATTGTCTTATGTTAACTAGAATTAAACTTGGATAAATTAAGTTGCAATCTAGATATAAGGTTAAGTAAGGGAAACCCAGATCAACATATGTTCCTGAACCACTAACTACCATCATGATTTTTAATGAGGAATCAGACTTAGGTAAACCCAAGTTGAGGATTTAGATAACCGTGGAATAAGTTGATGCCCAATTTTGTGTCTATTGTGGCTTGACCCTTATTCTGTCTACACCTGTACCTTGTTATGCGAAGGTTAACTATACTTTGCTATTATACTTCCAACTCTCCCTCTGTTAGTTATACATACCTATGTTTTTAAAAAAAAAAATTGTGTGTGCGTTTTGCCCTAGTTTTGGGCATGACAGGAGGGAGAGGTGATTCCTTAATAGAGGGAAGAAAGGTGGATGCATGAGGTTAAAGGGATGGTATGTTGATAGTGCCAGCAGAAGAAGATTGGGATGAAAATTGGATGAATTCAACGGATGACGGGATTTCAATGGTCTCATCGGGTGTGCCAGAATGTAAAACATAAAATCTAGCTAATGAAGAAGGATTAGTATGTGTGAAGGGGTTGGGATGGGTTTGAACTTAGGGTTAGGTGGTTGGGATTGGTTAGGTTAGGGGTTAAAGTTATGAATCCATGTGCTTAAATATAATAGATTTAACTCTTTAAATCACAAGTGGAGGAAAAGAGGATAATGTGAATTAAATTAAATGAATAAATACATTCATTCAATCTAATAGGGGAAATTGGGAATTAATTAATTATTAGGCCATTAGTTGCCGCTTAATAATTATTCACACTATAGCCAATTAAATAAATTAATTAAGCTAGTAGGATAACATAGATCAATTAGTTAATGACTCATTACTTAGTTGATAATGTCCAGAAGGCACTAAATGCGATTAGATGTGTTAATTAGATATTTAAGTGTCTAAAAATAAGTTGAGATTTAAAATGTTAATGTTATGGAAATATGGTAACCTTAATTTAATTAGGTAACTCGAGGTATTTAACGTCGAAACTATCAAATGTAGAATATTATAATTCATTAAGTTAAATATTTTAATAAAAAAACATTTTAGAAATATGATAAGATAAAGTTTAAACCTAGAAATATTTGTAGAGAAACATAATTAATTGAGTTATATTTAACTATAATATTTATAAATTAAAATTGAGATTAAATTAGAAATGTTATCATGGATATAAAAGATAAAAATATAGTTGGAAGTATACTTAGAAGCGTAGGTTTAATTAGAAATGTTATCATGGATATAAAAGATAAAAATATAGTTGGAAGTATACTTTGAAGCGTAGGTTTAATTAGAAATATAATCATAGAAGGGTTATTACTTTTAATTAAATTAATTATAAATTCTAATATGATTAATTAAGGAAATTTAAATATATTTGACATAAAACTATTGTGAAATGAAGTTTAATTAAGTATTCCAATTAAATATCGGATAAGATATGTAAAAGTTTATTTATAAATTCCAAAAGATTTGGGTTAAATGGTTTAGGAAATTGTACAGTTAAATTTGATTTAGTTTGTAAGACATTATTAATAAAGTTAAATGACAATACCTCACTTAGTAGGTTTTTTCCTAGTAACGAATGTTGCGAGATAATTAGGTGGAGTTGAGGACATTGCTAAATAAATAAATAAGCTTAACATTGTAATGACATCGTCGTAGTCTTTTTCGTTGGATTCAAAGATAATATAAAGTATTTGTCACCTTCAAACTCTATTAGTAAACTGGTTAGAAAACCTATCATGATAAACTATAAAAATTTTAACCCATGGGTTAAGGGACATTGGCTCACGTCATGATCCCCCTTAACCCTAATGAGAATAAATACACTTAACCTCATAACCTAAATCATATTGTAACCTTGTTATCTCGGAAACACTTGTGTAGTAAACATGAGTTGACTGTTTGCATCATCCCTCACCAATTAGTGGATTTTAAAAAAAAATGTTGTGTTTTTGCATGCCATTTTTGGGCATGACAGATACTTCAACCACATGCTTATCCATAAGCATCAATATAAAATATGCATGATAATGGACATCTTTAGCATTAAGAACAAAGTCATCGATGTTGTCAACCATAATCTGGCATCCTCTATCCTCATGAAGATTCCTCAGGAAATGTTTGAATGTGATCATCCTCTCTATTCCATGAAGGTTGCAATGCTTTATCACTAGTCAGATCCATAGAACTCACCACCTTCGAAACCCTGCATGAGAATGACGATGTATCAAATAATAGAACAAACCATAATAGATAAAATATAATTAAAAATATATAAAATGAAAAAGAAAAGTCCATGTCAACATTGTCACCCACGCCTCTTGTCTTTTTGATCATCAGGGACACATTTCAAGATCATGCAATCCCTTGAAGGCTAAAAGATGTTCAATTTTCAATTGAGGGAATGTGCCAATTGTCGATGTCTTCCATCCTTTAACAATCACTTACATATCTCAGACTTCTGTGGGCCCTAGACATGTGTCACCATCTTGGAATGCCACAATCATTAAAGATTGTTCAATTCCTAATTGTGGGAATGCGCCAACCATAGATCTTCACCGTGTCTTAACCATTGATCAATCTTCAAACCTTTGTGAATAGTTGATCACCTTTTGATCTTGGTTAAAACACCATTTTTTATCTTACCCATGTGCTAAAATATGGGGGCTTAAGTAGCTCGCACTTTAACTTATTTTTATAAATGACTCATGTCCTCATCATCCTAATCGACCAATCAAAAACTGCCAATTGTATCCTTTTTGACCCATTATTTCAGACTTTTGTGGGCCCATGACACATGTCACTATGTCATGTTCCCTTGAAGACTAAATTTTGTGCATCTATACTTTGATGGATAGCACTAGTCATAAATGAGATCTTATTTTCATCAAATATTAACTATAGAGCTTCCCTAATTTCTTGTTTAGAAAAGGTGGGTCTTGGACATGTGGAGATCAAATGTAATCCCTTAATGAATAAAGGACATGCATCTTATATTTGCGGGATCATGTTGACCATAGATCATATCTAATTTTAACCGTTGATATTTGTTCTTCACCACTTAGAATTTAGTAGGGTTGGGAAACACGTTAGTTAGTCGCATTCTCTTAATGGTTAAAAGATCTGTAGCTTTCTGATCGAGGGATCATGCCAACTATCAGATATAGTCAAATCTTCTTTGAAGATTAAATCATCAGACAGATCTACCTAAAAGTATAAAATAAAAAAAACTCGCGAAGACATACATAACGGCTATAAATATGAATTTAAATACAAACATGCAGGCTGAGAGATGTAAGATTTAAACAATAGCATATATAAAACCATGAAATAGATAAATTATGAATGAAATGAGTATAAATAATACTTCTCTAATTTATTGAAATGTGCAAATTTGATTTGCAAATTTGGGTTCCACCAGTGGTCCTTTTTGGTGATGTGTGCTCATTCTTGGACACAGCAAGATCTCAGCTATCTCTGGAGAAGCTATCATTGTACATCATTTCCTAATTAGCTGACTTCCCTTTTAATTTTTGAATCAGAGAAGGATGTTTGCATTTCTCTTTACGTCTAGTTGTAAGATCTTTATTCACCCTCTGTGATGAATTATGGATTTTGCATTCGTTCCTTAAGTATTCTTCACACTCTTTTAAAAATCTATTGAGAAACCCTATCATTTTATTATTCCCTTCCTCCTTAGGAAAACTTTTTGAATCAAATTCATCAACATATTTAAATTCCTCATGATTTTGATTTCCTTTTTTACTTTGTGATTCAGTTTCTGACTGTGCACTTATCTTGAGAGAGATATTTTCCCAAGATCATTTTCTTCCTCACTCATGTCTAAAACTTTCATATCCATATTTCTGTTTAGATTCTCCACAGTTTCAAGATTTGAAACATCATATATTTAGACTATTCTTCTAATTATGACATCATACTCTCAGCATTATAGTATTTATCTTGAAAACTCAATATACTAACAATACTATTTGTACATATTTCACCCCTCTTATACAATGATTTTAAATATACAAAATAATCATCTCTGAAAAATTTATTACATTATTTAGCATGATCCTTTTCTATTGTTTCCTTATATAATGGATTTGAAGGAATTCTGAGATCATTCTTACATGTGTCCTCTCCTGTATGTTGATCATAATACATACTTTTACTAGATAGATCATCTTGTTGAGTGTCTTCATGTATTTCATCAACAGGCCAATATCTTAATTATCTTGATAATCTTTAGAACTTTCCTTCTCTTCATTATGTTTGGCTAATTTAATTTCATCTTCACAAGTTTGATACGACTCCTTCTCAAAAGATGAAATGAAAGATGTTTCACCTTCTGAATGCATATTTTGAGTTTTATCTACTTCAAAATCATCACTAGGCCTGCTACCTTCATCATGAAGTTGATAGATTTAGTTGTATATAAAATCTATTTCACATAATGGATTAAAGAACATAGAGAAATCAGGCACATCTTCTTTTGCTTCCTCTTCAAATAATGGATTCTGGAACATAGAGAGCTCGGGTATCTCTCCATGAGAGTTTTCATCTGAAACTTTTTCCTATTTATATATCACATGTTCTACTTCATATCCACTATTTGATTCTTGAAATTCATCATCTCCTTCATCTAGTACCCCATGAGTATGTGTTGATCTATCAACTTGTTTATCATGGTGGATTGAGAAAAACAATTTCACCATTTCTCTGAACATGTTTTTGATACTCTATATCCAAAAAATAAAAAATTTCCTCTGTATTGAGAAGGTTTTCTTCCTCACCATCATGGTCATTGATACATGTTTCCATACAAATCTCACCATGTTCAGATTTTTCTTCAATCTGATCTAAATTTTCTTCCTCCATGTCATCACACGTATTATCATGGTTCTCAAGAATGTGTGTTTCTTTATATATTGTATGACTAGTGCACTCATATTCCTCACTATGTAATTCAAACAAATGGTATGATTCTAGATTGTCAGATTCAACTTGTTGTGAAACATCCCCTTCTAGGTACACTTCATTTATTTTTTTGAACAAAATTTTCAAACTGGGGTCACCTGAGATTTTTAAATCATGATTTTTATTTAAGAATTTCTTGTGTGGAGGCATGATGTCTAGAGGTATTTCCTGATATATTTTTCCCATTCTTATGGACAAATTTGTTGCAGATTCACCCTCATATCTTTCCAAATGGAAAAATGCTTCCACTGGAGATATGTAAGGTTCCTTTTCCATAATGTAATTTTGATTTTCTTCCTATTTATAATGCATATTATCTTCTTCCCCACTAAGATAATCATCAAGCACAAGGCCTTGTTTAATATGATCATAAGCCTCCTCTTCTCTATCTTCATCATCTTAATTGAATTTGACATAGAGTACATGGATCAAAAGGCTATCAAAGGGCAAGTAATTGCAGACTAACTAGAAGAGGCACCAATACAAGATCATCATCTTATAGTGTCCAACTTTGTAGATGAATCCATTCTCATGGTACAACCAACAATAGAGGTTTGGAAACTATTCTTTGACAATTCATATGCAAACCATGGTGCAGGAGTAGGGATCGTACTCATTACTCCTTGAATAATGATGCAATTCCTAAATATTTTTTACTTAACTTTCCATGCACTGACAACATAGCATAGTATGAATCTCTAGTCATCGGATTGAAGACAACTATACAATGGGGGATAAAGAACCTAAAGTTCTATGGGGATTCCCCATTGGTCTCAGCAAATTAAACAATGACTACATGATAAAAAATGAGAAACTAATCCCATATAGAGAGCTGATGGACAAGCTATGGGATTCTTTTCATTTCATTGTATTCAAGAAGGTTCCAAGAATTTAAAACAAAGCAGCGGATGCGATGGTGACTATAGCATCCTTGATCAACATGCCAGGAAACGAGAAAAGATTCTAATATTTGGTAGATAAATTAATGATACTAGCATATCAAGCTCCAATCATAGAGTTAGTGTGCATCCTTGTTGGTCCTGAGTCCCCCTGGTACCATGATATATAAAATTTCCTCCAAAATAGTATCCTACCACCCAACCTGTCTATAAGCTAGGAACCAAAAGAAGTCCCTCATCTTCCAAGCCTATAGGTACACCCTTCTTGCTAGTATTCTATATAGAAGAAGTCTAGATGGAATTATTTTGTGATGTATCACTTCCACAAAATCCCAGAGAGCCTTGTATGAGGTACATGGGGGAATTTATGTAGCCTATGCAGGTGGCAATAGTTTGGAAAAGAAGATCATCAGAATGGGATACTACTGACCCATGGTAGAAATAGATGCTAACAAATATGTGCAAAGGTGTCGACAATTTCAGATTCATGGAGATCTTATCCATGCACTAGCCCAAGATCTCAACCCCATTACTTCACCATGCCCATTTTCTAAATGGGGATTTGACTTAGTGGGTAAGATTACACCAACATATTCTAATGGTCACAAGTACATAATTGCAACAATGAAGTACTTTACCAAATTGGTGGAAGTAATTCCTCTCACATACATTACAGGTAAGAAAATCTCCATGTTCATACTAAACAACATCATCTGTCGATATGGAATTCCTCAAACCATACTCACATATCATGGTACACCTTTTCAAAATCAAGATGTTGAAGATCTATGTGACAAGTTCCAAACAAAGCAAGGTTTCTCTTCATTCTATTATCCCCATGGGAATGGGAAAGTAGAAGCCACTAACAAAACTATACTGAAGATCTTAAAGAAAATTGTCAATGAATCAAGGTGAGACTGACATTTGCAACTCAGTCCCACACTATGGGCATACAAAACTAGTCTAAGAACCCCTACATGAGAAACTCCATTCTCACTAGTATATGGATTAGAGGAATTCCTACCCCTCAAATTTTAAATCCCCTCCCTTATAATCTCACTGAAGAACATCATTTCAGATGAAGACTATAGAGTACCAAGACTCAATGAACTAGAACTGTTGGATGAGAGAAGATAGAATGCACTCAATCACTTACAAGGCTATTAGAATCACCTTATAAAAACTATCACAAGAAGTTCAAACCTTGAACCTTTGAGGTAGGAGATCTTGTCCTTATGGAGAATCAAAAGAACCAAGCAGAAAGGGTTAAACCATGAAATTTTGAACCTAATTGGTTAGGACCCTACGTCATCATAACATCATGCAATAGTGGGGCATATCAATTGGAAACTCAAAAAGGAGATCAGTTCCATAGTTACATAAATAACATGCACCTTAAGAGGTTCTATGCCTGAGGCCCCAAGGTCAAGGGAATATATCTTAATCCACAAAATACAAGAAAATACAAAAAATATAAAAGGTTACCTTGGTGAAAACCTGGCAAATAGGTGCCTTGGTGAAAACAACAAAAAAATTCAAAAAAAAAAGAGAAAATTAAAGAGAAACACAATCACTCTCTTAGTGAAAACTTAGAAAATGGACACTATTGGGCAGGTACCTTGGTGAAAACCTAGTAAATAGGCACTAAGTGTTCAAACCTGCTTCACCATCAATGAGCTCCAAAATACTAAAGCTTATGCTCCCCGAATGCAAGATTGAGTACCCAAGCTTATTTCCAGAAGCACAATCCCCTTTGAGAATCATACTAATCCATGGTTTGTACTAGTCCACCAAACTAGGGGTAATTCTAAAAGTCATGAAAATATCCAAAAAATTGTAAAAAGTCATCAAAAATCCTAAAAAGAGCAAAATGTCCTGAAGAAATCAATCATCATCAAAAAAATCAAATATTGCAAAAATCTCAGCAATAAAACCAACCCTATTATCAACAAGAAAATGGACATCAAAAAATCAATCAAATATCAAAATCATGAGCTTCGCCAATCAACAATGGGCTCATATAAATCATCTTTATTAGCTATCCAATCTTCCAAACAATCACATAAATTAATCAGTCTTTAAATCAAACTATCGATTCTCTTATACAATTACATATATACTCAAAACTAGACAAATGAATCTTATATGAGTCATCCATTTCTAAAACCAGACACAATCAAGCATCAAAAAATCAAGCAATCAAGGAATAGTAAATTTTTGACTAGGTCATTCATGTTAGTCAGTTGTTAGTCTATCTTTTTCGATTATGCTCTTACGCTACTCAAAGATACCACTAGGTGGTGAGAGTAGCTATGATGGATCATGGTCTTGTTTTCTTTGATTGTTATTTGTGGACTATTTCAATTTGATTTTTGGGCAATGATGACTCAGGATAAATGTGGTAGGAGTTGTCACTTATCTGACAGCCACGTAGTTCCACAATCTGAGCTAACCCATAGAAAAGAATTAAGCAAACCTTATCTATTATCTGCTTGATTGTTATCAAGAAATCATAGCGGTATCCATTGATGACATGTAACTAATTGAATGTTTGATAATGTTAAGTTGAAAGATAATGCAGGTCATTAAATCAATTAATGAACTATATTTTCATTGATGTCAACTTGATATCATCTATATGGTCATGTACAAAATGCCAAAGACTTCAGAGAACCAAAGGAACCAAGGTTATGCTCTCAGCAATGCATAAAAGTCAAGTATTCACTAAGTGACAAACAACACCAACAAAGTGCACACCATCGGTCAAGGAAAATAAGAACAGTCATAGTGATACCCGACGATCAGAAGCATAGTGTTTCTCAATGAAGCAAAACCATAGAATTCCCGATGAGCAAAGTTAGAAGGTTGCCCGACGAGCTAAAGACTCAAAGTGCCCGAAAACCAAAGATGCAGAGTTGCCCGACGAGAAAAATTCCAATGATGCCCGATGGACGGAGATCACAAAGCTAAATGGAGTCTCATCAATGGATCAATTAGTTGTTGCCAATGACTAACTGAAGTGTTGACCGACAAAATAGAGAGTTTAGAAAATGAAAATATATCTAGCTGGCAAAGCTAAAAATAGACTTAACTGGTTGTCTACTTTGTTTTATTCGACTAGAGATAAGTGATTGATTTAAAGATGATTTGTACAGTTGGCAAGAAGATATCTACAAGACAAATCAGGAGTTATGCTTTAAATCTAATTGGCTAGATTTTTTATCATGCCAAGAATCAAGAATCAAGAAACAATGAATATTATGTCTATATAAGAGACAAGCTTAATTCATTTACGAATGGGATTAAGGGAAGTGAATAAAAAGAGGATGTTGAAGAGAAACTGATGAAGAAAAACTTCATGTAGTGCTGATCAAACAAGCTGAAGGAAGAGCTAAGGAATTCTGTAGACACCGATGAACAATGAGCATAGCATCACAAAGAAGAAAGTATGGAGCACAAGGATTAATTGATACATTGGTCAGAGAGGTAATGTACTTGAATAGATCTAAAAATATGCAATTCACGTTGCAATATAAACAAGTCATAGTGTTTCATTTTAACCATTGAAGCATCAATTCTCTTAATCGAGGAGGACTTAACAGTCTTCTCTATATTGAGGTACATCTTAAGGAGTGCCAAAAAGGTTGATTCATGAAAGTAGCATTGGACTTGCCCGATACCTATTGACATTCTAAGAAGGAGGAAGATTCAAGGATGGTAGCAATAGATGCCCGATACTAAGTGACAACCTCTATGTATAAAATCCTCTAACAAGGTCACACTTAACAGTGTGTTTGTAAACTTTAACAAGGTTGGCTCCTAACAGTGCTCACTTCAAAAGAGTAAAAATTTGGGGTACTAGTCCCAGTGGTTTTTTCCCTTAAGAGGGTTTCCACATTAAATTTCATGTGTTATGTGTGTATGATTCATTTCTTTGTTGTCTTGCATCTTACATAGCTAACTCTGTATTGATCAGTATACTCTGCTTATTTACTGAGTTTTGGTAAATAGTTATACTGCTTATTGGTAATCAAGAAAGAATAAGGATTGACTGAGAAAACTGATAGATAGTTAATCATTATTAGTATTTCATGGCATGCATCTTGTAGGGACATAATAATTTGAGATTTATTGATTGGTGGTTAAAGGATAAATTTTTGAGGCCATTGATTCACCCCCCCCCCTCTCATTTATTACTGATAGTTGTTATCAGAGATTGTGTACTTAGAAAGGAAGGTTTCAAGACCTATGTCAACATCACAAGATGAACAAATGAGATGTGCCCAAGTTGAACAAAGACAACTTTGCTTCATGGCAAAGCAGGATAAGACTCCACTTATCAAGTATTGGTAATTATGTTACTCAATTCCTAGATACTGAATATGTGTTTCCCACAAGAGTATTAATAGTAGATCAATTGAGAGATAAGCATGTGCACAACTGCATGGTCATAGATCTTTCTTCCTCACTCTCTGATGCTGAATTTGAAGATGTCAAAGATTCCAAAACTGCAAAGAAGATGTGGGACAAACTGAAGCTTGTACATGGAGGTGATACAAATGTTCTAAGATCCAAGGTAGAAAGCCTTAGAGGAAAGTTTGATGATCTTAGAATGAAAGAGGGAGAAAAAATCACATAGTATAGCACAAGAATCAAAGAAGTAGTCAATGCTATATGAGGATTTGGAGGTACACTTGAAGAGGAGACAATGGTAAGTAAAATCTTAAGAACGTTACTGCCTGTATATGCTATTAGAGTTTCTGCCATTCAAGAAATGAGATTAGTAGAAAACAATACAGTTACTCTTGATAGTTTAATTGGTAGACTGATTTCATTTGAGATGAATAACTTTGATAATAGTGTCTTACCAAACTTAGAGTCTGTATTTAAATCTTCTATGAGAATAAGAAAATCAAGTCATAGACACACATCTAGAAGAGATAGTGAAAGCGAAAGTGAAGAAGAAAATCTAGATGAAATAGAAGCACTTATGGCTAGAAGAATGCAGAGAGGCAAAGGTAAATACAAAGGCAAGTTACCACTTGTATGCTTTAATTATAAAGAGATTGGACACTTTGCTGCAAGGTGTCCTAACAGAAGAAAAGATGAAAGAGTTAACGATAGATCTTTTGAGAATAAATCTAACAAAGGTGATAACAAAGATTATAGAAGTTACCGCCAATCAAAAAGAAGAGATACCTGAGACTACAAGGACAAAGGAAAGAAAGCTAGCTACCTAGATTCTTGCAAAGATGAAGATACTGACACTGAACCTGATGAAGACATCGAGATGGTGTTTGTGGTTGTGAAAGATGATTCAGATGAAGATGAAAGGTATGTAGAAACTGCACTCATATCTAAGGTTAGAAAGAATGACATCTGGATTATAGATAGTGGTTGTACTCACCACATGACCGGTGACAAAGAAAAGTTTAATACTTTTGAGTATTATAATGGTAGTACAGTAAGAATGGGTAATGATACACCTTGTCCAGTTGAAGGTAAAGGAACTATAATGTTGAGTAACCTGATTAAATGTGAAAATGATTATTGGGTAAAAGGATTAAATTATGATATGTTGAGTGTTTCTCAGCTGAATAATTTAGGTCATGGAGTAGCATTTGAGAATAAGAAGGCAAAGATCTTCAATGAATCAGGAAGATTGAATGGTACCGGCGAACAGACAAAAGGTAACTTATTCTATCTGAATGATACTAACAACACTTGATTAACGGCTAGAAATGAAGACATATGACTGTGGCACAAAAGATTGTGTCATGTGAATTTTGACAACGTGATGAAAATAAGCAGAAGGAGAAATGTAAGAGGCTTACCGATGATGTCAAAGCCCGACAACATCATGTGCAAGAATTGTCAAAAAGGTAGGATGACAAAGTATAGTTTCAAAATTAAAACCCATACATTTGATGATATTCTAGAATTATTCCATACTGATCTATGTGGACCAATGAGGACAAAGAGTTATTATGGAGATAGATATTTTATTATCTTTGTTGATGATTACTCTAGAAAGATGACAGTTATGTTTCTAAAAGACAAATCTGAAGCATTCAAGATGTTTAAATGGTATAAGGCTATGGTAGAAAAACAAAGTGGTAAGGATTTAAAATGATTGAAATTAGATAGAGGAGGAGAGTTTATATCAGATGAATTGACTAACTTCTGCAATGAGCATGGTATAAAAAGATAGGTTTTTGTACCAAGAACACCACATCAAAATGGGATTGCTGAGAGAAGGAACATATCCATAGTTGATTGTGCCAAAACACTGATGATAGAGAAAGGCATCACCCAAATCTTCTAGAGGGAAGCTATCAGTATTGTTGTCTATACATTAAACAAAGTACAATTGAAGAAATACACAAAGAAGACACCCTATGAGCTATGGTATGGTAAAACACCCAATGTAAGCTACTTCAAAATATTTGGCAGTCTATGTTATATCTTAAAGGATGATAAAAATGGAAAGCTTGACACCAAGAGTGATGA
This sequence comes from Thuja plicata, assembly GCA_018584345.1. Lineage (NCBI taxonomy): Eukaryota > Viridiplantae > Streptophyta > Pinopsida > Cupressales > Cupressaceae > Thuja > Thuja plicata. Next base: position 2,648,606 of record MU224691.1, read on the forward strand.
AGGTATCTTTCTAGGGTGTTCCACCAAAATCAAGGCTTATAAATGTCTTATTAAGGCCTCTAACAAAATTGTTGAAAGTGCAAATGTAAAGATAGATGAATTTGCAAAAAAGAATGAGCTAGAAAGCACAAAAGAACCAGAGAACTACAACAAGTTTATATACTGTGAAGAACCCAACACTCTACCCAAGAAATAGTGCTTAATTCCAGAGCAATAGAATGTTGTAACCGACGGTCAGGCTACAAATACCGATGGTCAGGGTAATGATCAAAATAATGTGCAAGGTGATGAAGAAAAGAATGAAGAAAAAAATGATGATCAAACTGATAGACAAAGAGATGTACCTATGCTTGCAAGATATGTAAGAAGGAACCATCTAGAGATCCAGATCAGAGGAGATAAGAAAGCTGGTACAAGAACAAGAAGTAAGTCTTTAAATTCAAGTTGTTAAATTTATGACTTTGAGCCAAAATCTTTCAATGTTGCACTTGATAATGAAGAATGGATAAGTGCTATGAATGATGAGATTGAGAAGATTGAGAAGAACAAGACATGATCACTTGTGCAAGGACCAGAAGACAAAAATGTCATTGGTACAAAATGGATATTCAGGAATAAGCTAAATGAGAATAGAGAAGTCACAAGAAACAAAGCAAGACTAGTATGCAAGGGGTATGCACAAGAAGAAGGTATTGACTATGGAGAGACCTTTGCACCCATTTCTAGGCTAGAAGGTGTAATAATACTACTTGCTTATGCTGCATTCAAAGGATTCAAGGTATATCAAATGGATGTCAAGTTTGCATTCCTAAATGGAATACTTGAAGAAGAGGTATATATTGAACAACCAGAAGGGTTTGTAGATCCAAACAAGAGAAACATGGTATGTAGACTTCATAAAGCTCTGTATGGATTAAAACAAGCTCCTAGAGCCTGGTATGAATGACTTCATTCCTATCTTATAAGTATTGGATTTGTAAGGACTAGTGAAAATAGTAATCTTTATTTAAAGGAAGATACTGATGCTAACAC
>MU224691.1:2652437-2676008 GCA_018584345.1 Thuja plicata
AGTGACAACCTCTATGTATAAAATCCTCTAACAAGGTCACACTTAACAGTGTGTTTGTAACCTTTAACAGGGTTGGCTCCTAATAGGGCTCACTTTAGAAGAGTGAAAATTTGGGGTACCGGTCCCACTGGTTTTTTTCCTTAACAAGGTTTCCACATTAAAATTCATGTGTTATGTGTGTATGATTCATTTCTTTACTGTCTTACATCTTACATATCTAACTCTGGATTGATCAGTATACTCTGCTTATTTACTGATTTTTGGTAAATAGTTATACTGCTTATCGGTAATCAAGAAAGGATTGACAAAGCAAACCGATAGACAGTTAATCATTATTAGTATTTTATGGCATGCATCTTGTAGGGACATAATAATCTGAGATTTATTGATTGGTGGTTAAAGGATAATTTTTTGAAGCCACTAATTCACCCCCCCCCCTCTCAGTTATTACTAACAATCCATATGGTCTATATCTGGGTGCATTGGGTTTTCTCTTTGGTAATTTTCTTTTTCAACTCAGAAATCATAGTGGTATCTAGATGGTCAATATCTGGGTGCATTTGATTCTCCTTTATATTGGAGTTCATTGCGGTCTCTAGATGGTCAATATCTAGGTGCATTTAGTTCTCTTTCTTTTCATTCAAGATCATAGTGGTATCTAAATGGTCAATATCTAGTGCATTGGGTACTCTTTCTATTCAATTTTTCTACTTCAGGCTATTAGAGATCATAGTGGTATCTAGATGGTTAATATCTGGGTGCATTTGAGTCTCTTCCTTTTTGTAGTGCAATGATGAACAAAATTAGAAAATACAGTAGCAACTTGGTTTCATCACTATGTCTTTCATTCGGTCCCTTCCTATCACAGCTGAACTGTCACTAACTTTCTTCTAACTAACACATGCATTTACTCAGACACATGGTATATTTTAGGGTTGCATTCATTTATTGCATAAAGAAAAGAAAAGAAAAATATGCTTACATCATCAATGCATCATACAAATATGCATTCAACATAAGAACCATCTTGCATACATATGCCAGTATCATGGGAAAGAAATATCATACATCTAAGAGTCTACATAATAGAATCACATCACATGCATATAACCATAAAGCATCTCAAAGTGCATCAGCATATACAAAACATATAGAAATAAACTGCACATCATATAGAATCATGCCATAAATAGAGCATCTCATATATCATATGTCTGAGTACAATGGACAGACACAAGTCTCCAAAATGATGACCAACATAAATGTCTATAAATATCAGTACATCATGGATACAAAATCAGTATAACATCAGTACAAAATAGATACAAAAATGGTACACAAATGTACACAATGGATCAGGATACAAAAGTGTCAACAAGTGCTACCCCATCCTCACCGCCAGGTGGATGAGGGGGTGGCATATCAGATCCTAACCTTTTTTGTTGAAAAGGATCTCTGACCACACCACTGCTCTATGATCATTGCGCTCTACTAGATCTCTGTGAGGCACTATAACTTGAAACATGCTTAGTAGAAGGAACACCGCCCTCATAGTATCATTGCTAGTACTTGATCTCCCTTTGGGCCTCACAACCTGATCTCCAGAGCAGATCATGGGCGTCCCTCAAAGAAATATCCTGAACACTATCCAAATAAGCTCTAACATCTATACAAGCTTGTTTCTCCCTAGCCTTTGCAGCATTAACCTGAACCTCCATAGCAGTAACACATCTCTCAATAGTAGTGGCCCTACTCTCCAAGGATGTAGCCCATGCCTCTGAGGCCTCCAATCTAACCTGCAAGTTAGCTATCTCCTGGGTTAATCTCTCCACCTCCAATAGATCATCATCCTTCCCACCCATAGCCACATCCATATGACCCTCCTCCCCGATCCCTCTCAACCCCTCATCTATGACTACCCAAGAGTCCTCCTCGCTACTCTCACTCCCACTCCCACTCCCATTGTTATCACTATTGTCGCTGCTAGAAGTAGAGGAATCAGACCCAACCTCCTCAATATCTACCATCTCCACATCTTCTCTCTCCCCTTGTCCTCTACCATCTCCCCCATCTATCCCACCCCCCTGTCCTCCACCTCTACCATCTCTCCCCCATCTCTCCCTCCATCTCTCCCTTTGTCTCTGCCTATATCCCTCCCTCTACCCCATTGTCAATGCCTCCTCATGAGGACACCAATAACTGGATGTACCACATTTGTAAGGGAAACAGGCTGAGCCATTAGCCACCAAGCATCAAATTGTGGGGTCATGCTTGCAAAAAAACAAGTTCAGTATCAGTACCACATGGATAAGAAGCATAATAGAGAATCAGAACAAGATTGATATCAAATGAACCTAAAGAGATACATGTACCAAAAGGAAGAAAATAAAGAAAATATTAATCAAATCTTACAAGAGAATTGGGAGCTCCAAGGTGCAAAGTGACAAATGAAAGGGCCCACAAGATATTTATAAGAGATCAAAGAAAACCCTAATTCCTCAAGGAGCCCTATTTTATCGTCCCGTGCCCCGAAAACTTTTATAGCTGATATCATGAGAATATTTATCTATTTTCACAATCTACAAGATGCCCAAACAATCATTTTGCAATGTCAACAAATTAACGCTCTTGTCACAACTTTTCGCTTAAATTTGTTGAGGGGGCATAAATACACCGGCTATCGCTGGGGCAAGCAGGGGCAGGATCAAAATAGAAGATTCTTTGACACAATACAACAAGCCACAATGCATCAAAGAGGGACAAATGTAGACACCCTAAAATGGACATACTTGCAACCTTACATTAAAACACTAATCTTCATCAATTAATTAATGGTTTTTAATTCATTAATTAATCATCTATTTCTTTTAAATCCATTCCCCAAATCATTTAATCATTTCCCAAAAAATAATTAAATAATTAATTTTATTTAATTAATTAACCTTAATTAATTAATCTTCATTAATTAATTACATTCAATTTCTTAAAGTTTAAATTTAAATATTTAAACTTATTAATTAATTCTTCTCATTAAATTAATTTCATTAAATTAATTTAATTTCACTCAATAATTCAATTCTAAATTAAAAAGAATTCAATTATCACATGTTTGAATACTTTAATTACAAAAATCAATTAAATATTCAAATAAATCCTTTCTCAAGTTCAAAAAGGTAACTCGTGATCAACTTTTCAGTTAACTAAAAATTACCTCTTCTCTCCAAGTTGAAGATGTGGAGTTTACTAGTTGCTTATCAGTTAACTAAAACATTATCTCTTCTCTCCAAGTTGAAGAGGTGGAATTTACTGGTTTGTCCTTAGGTAAACTAAAACATCACCCCTTCTCTCCAAGTTTAAGAGGTGGAGTTCACTTGTTTCTCCTCGGTTAACTAAAACATCACCTCTTCTCTCCTAGTTGAAGAAGTGGAGTTTATTTATTACTTCTCCAATTCCTTTTGATCATTCATTTTCTAAACTCTGGGATCAATCTCAACCATTCAAATCATTTTCCATATTCTATATAATCAACCCTTCACAACCATTTGAAGGATCTAGTATTTCAATCTTTTGTGCACACTTACTCTGTAGGATTCTTGAACGAATCATCAAAGCATTCTTGTGATCATAATCAATATCATTTTCTCAATACTCCCAAGTCATAGAGGTTGTCGATACCAATACTGAGCACCACACACATAGCATTTTAGAAGGAGTAGAGAGAATCAATAGAAGCCTCAAGCATTATGGTTTGCATTCATTTGTTTTCCTCTATCTTTGCTTGTTATTCTATTGTCCATGGATTTGTTCTTAGTATTTTTTATTGCTTTCCCCCACTGCAAATTGGTGCTACTAACCACTCATTAATTCAAGTTTAGAGTAGGATTAGATCTACACACTTAGCCCCACAAACCAAACAATTTCTATACCCATCGTAGTTAATTTCATTTTTTTATCAAATGCAATGGATCTGGTTTAGTCTGTGTTGGTACTTGAAATTGTAGCCCAAAAAGTGATTAAACCGCATTTCTTAAGGGACAATAAGCTTAAAAGGGCCATGCAAAATATGATATTTGGAATAGTCATGCATTTGTTGGGGGCCTCTTTGAGCGTCGTCTACTCCTCAGTAAACACAAATTCATGGTTATCTATGACAACATAAAGCAGTCGCTGGAGAAACAAAGCCCATAATATGTGAAAAATTCTCTATACTTTGTGGGCCGCACACTAGGACAAGAGCTAGAAGAAAGGACCAAGCAGGTGGTATATGTCATGTTTGATTTGTTGGAAATTCTAAATTTACCAACAATGGTAGGTGCGGGTTTGTGTCTCCACACTCAGCCTCAGTCTCCTCGTATACATGTTGTCCCCGACCTAAACATCCAAATCATGGGCAATAAATCCTTTGGTGTAAGCAGGGCACAAACTGATATGGCGGCATGGGGCTCAATGTCCTCATCTGGGCTCCACAACAGTTGGGACTACGACAACTCAGGATGGGAAAGTGAACCGCAGGTTGCACCTCACTCAGATTGGGAGATTGGCTCTTCTAGTTGGTTCCCAAGCTTCCAACCACAGACTCATCCATGGAACCCCTCTGCTATGGAAGAATAATGCTCGGGCTCACGGTTTTGGTGAGTAAAGGAAGATTACTCCTCAGGTTGGCAGTTTTTTTGGGTAGAGATGATAGATAGAGAAAATTCAATCTCCCAGCAATCTCAAATCCATGGCACTCTGGGTCTGTGACAAATATCAGCCAATTTTTCACTACCCATGAATACATGTATGCGGTTATTAGGGTACTACTTTCAAACTTCTACTGCACTTCCACTTGTTTTTGAAATTGATTCAAAGTAATGGGCACATAAATGTTTAATATTTTGTCTTTAATTCCTATGGAATTCCCCTTGAAGGATAAATAGTCGTGTGAAGCCCGACAAATATAAAATGGATCTAGTCATAAATGTCTTAGATTTTTGGAGTTGGGTTTTGAAAGACTTCAATGTCTTCAATGTCTAGTAAAACATTACAATATATTGTAATAGTCTTTTTTATTGGTCAAGGATTCTGGGTTTTCTTCCTAGTTCTTTCTCAGATGAGCCTTTGAATTAGTTTATATTTTATAATTAATATATAGTTTCCTGACCACTTTTGCATTAAAAAAAATAATAAAAATCATAACAATAATCATAATAATAATCATCATAATCAAAATAATGGTCCTAATAAAAACCCCATTGCACTTATTGTGGGAAAGATGGTCATGTGACTAATAGTTATTTTAAAAAACAAAATGATAAGAAGCCTATGAATCAAAATAATCAAAAGGTTCATTATAAGAAGAAGAATGGTAATCAATCTCGTCATTCTTTTACTATTATTTATAATGTTTCTAACCCTTTATAATGTATTATTGATAGTGGTGCATCTCAATATGTTATATTTCATAAATAAGTTTGTGATTCTTTGCAACCCGATACTTCAAATATTCCTATTCAATTAGCTAATAATCATAGTTGCAAAGTTGAAGGATTTGGTAATGTTACTATTCCTAATGGAAAATTACATGATGTTCTTTATGTTCTTGATTTGAAATCCAATCATTTTTTTCAGTTGCTTAATTATGCCAATATTATAAGGTTGAATTTCATAAGGGTACATGCCATGTTATTGATCCTAAAATTGACAAAGTTGTTGCTAATGCCAAAATGGATCATGATAACTTATTTAAATTTTATGAGTTTGCCACTTCAAGGTATTCATTGCATGCTAATATTGAATTTAATGTATGGCATGAAAGGCTTGGCCATTTAAATTATTATTATATCTATTTGATGCAAAAATCAAATATGGTTGATGGATTTCCTAATACTATTCCTTCCAAAATTGTATACACTAGTTGCATGAGTGGTAAGATACACAGGGAACCATTTCCACATGGTCAATCTTGGAGGGCACATAATAAGTTATATCTCATTCATAATGACCTATTGGGACTCGTGGAGAATAAATTCATCTAAGTCTCAGGTTATGCACTTAATTTTATTGACGATTTCTCTAGAAGAACTTGGATCTATTTCTTGCATAGTAAAGATCAAGTTCTTGATATATTTATTGAATTTCATATGTTTTTTGAAAGGCAATTTGATTTTAAAATCAAAATTCTTAGAACTGACAATGGGAAGGAATATGTTAATAGTGCTTTTAATTTTTACTTCACATCTTTTGGCATGCAACATGAGCTTACCATTCCTTATACACCACAACAAAATGGTGTGGTAGAAAGGAAGCGTGGAACTATTGTGGAGATGGCTAGATTTTTTTTACATTATAAAAGTATGGATTATAAGTTTTGGGTTGAAGAAATGGCTTGTGCTACTTATCTCATTAATAGGACTCTTACAAAATCTTTAAAGGATAAAACTCCAGAAAGAGCTTGGTCTGGTAGGAAGCCCAGTTTGGAAAATTTAAGAATTTTTTATTCAATTGCTTATGTTCACACACCTAAATAAAAGAGGCACAAATTAGATGCTAAATCTTCACCTTATATATTTGTTGGTATGATGAACACACTAAATGATATAGAGTTTATAATCCTTCTACTAACAAAGTTCAAGTTGCAAGAGATGTTTGTATTGCAAAAAATGGAGTTCATGATTGCTCTAATGTGCAAGATACCAAATTTAGTGGAAGTAAAGTTGTGGTTGTGGAGGACCAACCTCCTTCTCTAAACCCTAATCCTAATGACTCTATTTATATTCCTTCTAGTGATAGTGATGATGATAATACTAGTTCCACTCCTAATGATACTTCTTCTAGTGATGAGTCTATTACTTCTAAGAGGCAAGCTATTTGGTTAAAAAAATTACTTTACAAAAGTGATGATTACATTACTAGAATGGGTGGACTTAAACCTAGAAGAGTTAATTATTTCAATTATGCTTTGATGTCTTATATTATGCATACTAATGATCCTAAATCATTTGAACAATATAAAATACAACCTCATTGGAAAAAGGCTATGAACGAAGAATATGATACTTTGATTTCTAATAACACTTGAGATTTAGTTAGTTTATCTCATGGTAAGAATTTGGTTTCATGCAAATGGTTATACAAAAAAAAATTAAAGGCCAATAATGAAATTAGTAAGTTTAAAGCTAGACTTGTTGCTACAGGATTTTCTCAAATTGAAGGTTTAGATTATACTAAGACATTTGCTCTTGTTTCTAAAATGCCTACTATTAAACTTGCTCTTTCTTTAGCTTCTAAAATGAATTGGCCTATTCACCAAATGGATGTTAAAAGTACTTTTCTTAATGGTGACTTACATAAGGAAATTTATATGGATCTACCTCCTGATTTTATTAAAGAAAGTAATGAACATTTAGTTTGAAAGTTGAATAAATCTATCTATGGTTTAAAACAATCTCCTAGAGAATGGTATTTAAATATTAATGCTTTCTTTATTTCTCAAGGTTTTATTAGAAGTAAAATTGATCCTAATCTATACATTAAACATAGTAAAGATGACATTGTTATTATCATTCTATATGTAGATGATTTGATTCTTACTTCAAGTTCAAACTCTTTAATTTCTGATATTAAGTCTCAACTTAATCAAAAATTTCAAACGACTAATTTAGGGATTTTACGTTATTTCTTAGGAATGAAAATTTGGAAAACCCGCAAGGTTATATTTCTATCTCAATCTAAATATGTTGATGATCTCGTAGAAATTTTTTAGATGAATGATGTTGTTCATGTTTCTATTCCATTTGAATTAGGAACTAAGTTAATGCTTTATATGAAAACTCCTTTAGTTGATGCTACTTTGTATATACAACTAGTTGGAAGTTTAAATTATCTAACCCTTAATAGACCTGATATTTCTTATAGTGGAGCTTTAGTTTGTAGATTTATGTCTAAAATTCAACAAACTCATTTCAAAGTTGCAAAAATAATTTTAAGCCATATTAAAGGCACTATTAATATTGGTTTATTTTAGGATAAAAATGTTGATTTTACTTTAAAGGAATTTTCCGATTCAAATCTAGGAGGAGATCCCAATGATGGGCAATCTACTTGTGGATATTGTTTCTTTGTTGGTTCAAGTTCCATTTCTTAGAAAAGTAAAAAGGAACATTCTATTTCTCTATGTTTTGTTGAAGCTAAATATAAAGGATGTATTAATGCCTCTAAAGAAGCTTTATGGATTAGAAGAATACTTGAAGACTTGGGTCTATCACAACAAGCTCCTACACCTTTGTATTGTGACAACCAAAGTGTCATTGCCTTAAAATAATCCTATTTATCATGCAAGGACAAAGCATATTGCTCTACAACATCACTTCATTAGAGAACAAGTTGAAAACAAGAAAGTGTCACTCATATATTGCAATGGATAAGATCAAGTTGCAAATATTTTGGCAAAACCTCTTTCCAAAGAGAAATTTCAAATTCATTGTAAAAATTTGGGTTTAACTCCCATTGATGTAAAATCCCAAGGTAAATATTAGGGGAACTTGTTTGTTTTTATTTGATTTAGTATAAACCAAGATATACTACATTTATTTAATTAGGATAATCGTATGGAATCCCTACACGTAGTTTGTCCTCTAGTCCAAGTGGGAGGACATGTCATTTGTTGTAATTCCTTTATTAAGGAAATTAGCTTATCCTCCTTAAGAGGATGTTGCCACTTTGCACACACCTAGTATGGATGTTGGCATTCGTAAATTGGTGAGTTACTTAGTAACTCCCCTCCTCATCTCTATTTAAGAGATGCTCCTCTCTCTCATTTCTACTCTATGAAGTTATTGTAAATGACCTACTTTATCTCTCTCACTCTTTCTTAAGCTTTGCCTCATTCATAATATCACAAGGGGTTTTCCTTTTCTTTTCCCCTTTCAAGATTCTTGTCTCCTTGTCTTGGCTCTTTTGGTGTATGCTCATAGTTTTTCATTTCTCATGATAACAATCTTCTCATCTAATACCTCTCTTAGATTATTATTTATTTCCTTGATTTTGTTATTTTTCCTTTCATATTTAAATGTTGTATTCACATTTAGAATTGAATATAATATTAGATTTAGTTGTAGTATTGTATTTAGTTTTAGATTTAGTATTTTAGTATTTAGTTTTAAATTTAGTATTTAGTATTTTACTATTTAGTTAATATTGTTTTAGTATTTTATTTGCATTAGATTTAGTTTTAAATATTATATTTTAATATTTTAATATAATAGGTGTACTAATGTTTGAAATAATGTTTTAAATGTGGAGGGAAATGCCACCATAGGGTAAGTGCACAAATATGGGGGACCAAAAAGGGGGTATAAGATGCCACTTTGTTTTTCTAAAATCAGAAAAATTTGAACTTCAACGAGAAATTGAGGATAGTTACACTCAAAATTTCAAAATGTGACAAAAACAAGAGTTTTTCTACTCCAAATCTTGTTTCTAAACTACTAATTTATTTTAGAAATGATGGAGATTAAGTCCCTCAAAAAGGGGGAGCACAAAAAGTGGTCTTGTTTTTTGTGAAAAAATATAACATAGCATCTAGTGTACTCCCCCTAAAATGTTAACTTTAAAAAAAAAACAAATCTCTCTAGTGAGAAATTAGCTAACACCACCTAGTTTATCCTAGATTTTTCTACTAATTTTTTTATGAAAGTATGATTTTTTAGAATTTTTTGAAGTGGACACATCCTGAAAACGTAAAATTTTTGTGTGCTCTCCCTAGAAATCATTGAAAACTTATCAAAAATCATAACTTTTTTTTTTAAAGTGTGTAGAATGGAGTCTAGTTTCTGAAAATGTAATTTGTTTAAGAATTCTACGGACGAGCCAAAACGTAAGCCCAAATGTATACGCGATGGTTTTTGACAAAAATTGGACATACTTACAAAAGAAATTAGTGATGAAAAGCTTAGCATAATAAGAATTCAAAATAAATTATATGATTAGATAGCTAATATAGAGATCTACAATATCAAGTCGTCTGATTTTATCATTATTGAGCCACGTGCAAACATGATAGGGAGCACACATGAAAACATGTTAATTTTTTGTAGGTTTGCAGGAAAACACATCTCAAACCTATTTGAATCCTCCAAGACTTTGGGTTGGATCTCCAAGGCAAATCCAAGCCTTAGGCTTGGTAAATTTAAAAGTGGTTAAAAGTGTGCACGCGCTATAGCATTTGCATGTTGTGAAAATTTATGGTTTACATAGTGCGTATGCGCTATAGTGTGTACGCGCTATGTAAACCATAACAAAATCCTTAAGGGAGGGAGACACAAAGAGTGAGAAGGTGGGGGAGGGAAACAGAAAGAGAAAGAGAGTAAGAAAGTGAGAAGGATAGGAGGAGAGAGGAAGATAAGGTAAGAGAGAGGGAGAGGGAGAGATAGGTAAGAAAGGGGAGAGAGAGATTAGATGTTGCTCTCTCTCTCTTTGTCTCTATCTCTCTCCACCTCTCTCCCTCTATGTGTTCAATTCTTACCCTTTCCCTCTCCTCCCTTGTCACCCTCTCACTCCCTTTATCATTTTTTGTTTCTAACATAGGGTGTACACGGTATAGCGTGTACGTCCTATAGCGCATACGCGCTATGTAAGAATACATAAAATGGAAACAAAGCAAAGAAACTCATGAAAGAGGCCCATAATTTAGTGTATATTGTCATATTTATACATTCTATTCAACAAATATTCATGTTTCATGGTTTTAAAGATCACAAAGAAGTATATTCTATCAATTTGCACCACCCTTTTGTTTAAAAATCAACATCAAAGTGCGAAAGTCAATCATTCTTCACCAAAATTGATCCATTGAGGTAAGTTTTTGTATTTTTTACATGTGAATTGTGAATAAAGAGTCTTTTTGTTTATAATTGATATGATATGTATTTGTTGAAGACATAATTTGACATATTGTAAGAGATTTATATTATAATTTGTCATACATTTATATTATATTTTGAGTTAATATAATTTAGATTGATGTTATAAAGTTTCACTTATTGTAATAGATTTATATAATAATTTGAAAGTTGTAATGAATTCATATGTAGAAATCATCATCATGCCAAGGAAATGATCAAATACTCTAACACTAGAAGAGCATGAAAGAGACAAAGAGAACAAAAGGGAAAGAATGAGACAACTTTGTGAACACAAAAAATTGCATACCATAGAAGAAGGTTTGCCTTTGGATGAGGAACATAAAACATCAATAGGAAGTAAGCAAGAATTGGGATTGGAAACAAAAAGGCAATGGATGAGAAACTTGCGTGCAAAGGAAAATTGAATTATGAATATGTGGGCACATCATCTATGAGCTCCCAAGTTGAAGAGACATCATCATCTAATGTTGGAGACACATCATTGTATACATTTGAAGGTGTAGGCACACCATTGTATCATGTTGAAGGCACAACATTATCTACATTCCAAGGTGTAGGCACATAATTGTATCATGTCAAAGGCACACCATTATCTACATCCAAAGGTGTAGGCATAACATCATGTCATGTTGAAGGCACACCATTAACATCTCAAGTTGGTGAGGATCCATATTTCACATATCAATTTGAAGGCACGTCATCTTTGGTTGAAGGTACACAATTCACACATAATGTTTTTTATGTTTCTAATGTTGAGGCCACTCAACAATTGAAAACACCTCCTAGAATTGTTTATAGAAAGCCAAAATATTTGATTGATATTGATACTAACATTTTGCAACAAATGCCTGACAAGATTCCCAAGCGTACTTGTCAAAGATATGTTATCCATATGTGGAGATTATATTTTGAGAATTTAAATATGACAGGAAGATGTCAACTATTTTTTGCAATGATGAGAAATCTAAAATTTATGCTCACCATGAAGATTCTTGGGCTAAGAATGATGGATGAGTCAAGTGAAAAATCTATTGTAAAGAATCTAATGACTACATATGAGAGTGTGGGTTCTACATCACGCATGACAAATAGTAATGTCACACAATCTGTACTTACATAAACAATAGTAAGCACTCAAATGAAGGAATATTGACTCATTAGAAAGACAAGAAAATCATTGAAAGTAAGTAGAAAGTCTCTAATGAGAGTTGTGGGAAGGCATCAAAGAGTGGAAGATCCAAATAACAATGAGTTATGGGAATTTTTCGTTAGACTAACACGAAAAGATAAAGAAATTTTTGAAGCTTTACAATCCTTTATTGAAGATTTTTGGAAGAATAACACGTGATTATCTCCTAATCAAAGAGATGTTGTAAGAAGGAGGATTGGTAGTCGAATCCGTATTCCACATCCAAAACATTTTTTGGATTCAACTCAGACACAATTCTTTGCAAAATTTATACATATGTATCCTCAATTTAAAATTAATCAAAGATATTTTTAAATGGCTAAACCTTTATATATGAAGATAAATCACACACGCACAACTTGTTGTTGTAGGGTACATATTGAATTTTCTAACCATTTTGATGTTTATAAGCCTATATGTGTAGATTTGCATTCTAACAATGTTTTACAGGATTGTAACATAAATGACCCACCTAGATCTTCAAGGGAATTAATTACTACCATTTTATGTGAAACAATGGATGGTCAACAATTTTACAAGCTCTCATGCTTGGATGGTACATGCATAGATTATGGTGGTTTGCAATATTTGCCAATTTGTTAACATATAGAGAGTACAAATGCAATAGGGAATGAAAAAGTGGATTTTGGAAAATATAAGACCATGGAATATGCTCTAAAAGATGGAAAGTAGGCTAAAAGATGTGATTTAGTAATTGAAAAGATTCCAGTATATCCGTTCATGGATATTTTTCATGATAACATTGTGTATGAGTATGAAAGACATACACATAGAGCACGATGGTTGGATATGCAATTCAATTTTCGCAAGGACACATTCCCATGTGAGACCATTGTTTTAGTTGTGGACTTCATAGAGAACTACACTTTACAACCACAAAATGAGGTGCAAGCAAAGTATTATAGTTCTCAATAGGTTTCTATATTTGTTCATATAGCATTTATGCATTCACCTGACAGTATAGAGGTGAGTAGGAATATATTGAGGGAGTATCATTTTTACATCAACAATGATCGTTCACATTCTATAGAGTTTTAACATGGTCACTTTCATCTATTTTATAGTGATTTGGGTAGTAGGGGCATATCATATCATCGACACATCATATGGTCTGACAATTGTGCATCACAATTCAAGAATTCTTGGATGTTTTATTGGTTGAGAAGGATACATATGAACACTGGTATTTAGCATATGTGGAATTTTTTATAGGTTGGTAATGGAAAGGGAGAGCACAATGGTGTAGGTGCATGTATAAAAAGGGCTTTAGCACATGAAGAATTAAAGTACAAAGAACAAGAAACATTGTCAGATGTGAGATGTATTGTCTAGTGGTGTAATGCTACAATGGGTCCAGGTAATAAAGGTGATTCTACAATTCATAGATTTTTTGGTTGATGGATGAAACTAATATTGCACCATACGAGGATTGTTGTACATTAATAGGATCAAGTGAGCTACACTCTTTTAGAAGCTCTAATGCAAGTTCATGGATCATCCACACATGACATATGGCATGCTTTTGTTCATCATGTGCAAATGAATATTGGGATGGGTGAGAGTCAAAGGAATGTATCAAAAAATGGTCTACATGAATTTAGAGCCCACTTGACTCATATCGTCCCCCAATAGCATTGAAACTAACACAAATGGAATCATCCATTGACTTTGACCATTTGTCTGATCTAGTGCAACCGGGTTAATTGTCAACACACAAATAATCTCAAATTTTGTACTTTATCCTAAGTATTCATTAAATTATTCTCCTTGTTATGTTTCTATCATTGCAGACCATTTTTTTGTTATTTCACCTGGAGACAATGATGAAGGGACAAATTATTATTTGTGTCATTGTGTTGAGGCCAAAAATAAATTGGATCAATCAGTTACAAATGGTGAAGGATTATAATACCCTATAGCAGCAGTGGTTGTAACTGGTACATGGCTTAGATGGTATTGTATGAAGAACCCTAGGTTCTGGTTGTTCGAGGATTGAGAGACACACAAGAAGATTCTTCATTATTCCAACCTTTTCATTGCATCAAATGTCCATTTGACAATATATGGAGGAAAAGCACACAATAAAAATCTTTGGAAGGTTTGTGAGTCAGACCATGAGGAAATACTTGAGACAATAAAGGGTAGGGAAGATTAGCTGGTTCATTGGACTAAAAGTGAATCCAAAATGTTGTAATGTCAAATCTAGTTGAATGCATGTGCATATAACATGTATATTTGTAAAGGAAGTAATTCCCTTGAATCCACATTGGGTGGACTGTAAATTGCTCATGCATCACCTCGTATGTATAACGGGAGGTTTTTAAGATTTAATAACAAATTTTCTCTTACATTTTTTGGGGCAATACCAGAGGTTTTCTCTTCTCATCTCTTTCCTCCTAGTACTCCTAATGAACTAAGTTGTAAACACATTTTTCATCATTAATTAAAAAAATATGTTCACAAAATGAATTCTAGAAATATATGTTAAGCTTATTGTCCTATTTCATGCTAGGACATTCTTTGTATATATGTATCAACAAAAAATTCATATAAACTATAGATTTTTTTTTCCTTTGATGGTATGAATAAAAGCTCATCTAAGAATACAGGTGTAAATTACTCCTGTAATTTTCTATAAATTACTCCCAACTTTCCCACACAACTAAATAAACTAATTATAGATTCAGATAACCTTTTAGGGTTTACAAAAATTATACCAAAAATAGGTAGAGGTACTTTGGAATACAAGGGTCAAAAACTATTGTTCCCTTTCCTTCCTACGCCTAATAGGTCACTTTTACAAAGGAACCCTATCCAAGCCTCAACACCAAATCTTTCCACTTTGCATAGAGTGTTAATATGGTCCCAAATAGAGGAATATGAAACCAATTTGGTTATACAAGCTTCCTATACCCAAAATCCCCAAATCATTCTTCAAAACCCCTAAAAAGTAGGGCTTTCTCAATCTCGAGACGCAAAGCACTTTCTAAACCAACCAATGATGGATTCACCTTCCCCTTGACATGTGGGAACACATTCCATCATAAAATATAGCCCTCCAATGGCTAGAGTTATTGCAGCTACACCCTTGCACCCATTTAGTGTCCTAACACCACAACTTCATGGGCATCACCCAAAACTTCACTTTCATGCAAATTGAGGTTAGATTCATATGATACATGTTAAATAATTTTCCGACCCAACCCCAAATGATGTAAAAACTTGCAATATTGTGCAGTTAAAAGTTGAAACATTGCATATCTTTCAAACCGCTCATCATGGCATTGAACCATCTCTGTCAATAGCTCTGGTATGTCGGGTGAATGCTAGGAATGACCCCATTTTTCTCACAAGTGGCTCTAACATTGCTGACCATTGTGGAGCCAAGTGTCCCTGAAGATGCACTCAGCAAAAAAATTGGCAATCTTCAGGTGTCAGTTTCTTGGAGCTCATGAGGGGTATTGACAAACTATTAGGTGCTACAGTACCATGTCATAGAGGCCTACAATAACCTATCTTAGTTTTTTAAGATTCACTTTCATTTTCATTTTTTGACCTACTCTCGATTGATGCAAAAACTTGCAATATTGTGTAGTTGAAAGCTCAAACATTGCATATCTTTCAAACTTCTCATCGTGGCATCAAAATTTCTCTACCAATAGCTTTAGTGTGCCAGGTGAATGCTAGGAATGACCCCATTTTTTCTCACCAAGTGGCTAAAATAATGCCGACCACTATGGAGCCAAGTGTCCCTGAAGGTGCACTCAACAACACAATTAGCAATCTTTAGGCATCAATTTCTCGGAGCTCATGAGGGGTATTGAAAACTATCAGGTGGTACAGGGTCATGTTATAGAGGCCTACAATAACCTATCTCATATTTTGGACATTCAATTTTTTTCATTTGCCAACCCAATTTTGGTTGATGGAAAAACTTGCAATGTTGCACAGTTCAAAGCTGAAACATTGCATATCTTTCAAACCGCTCATCATGACATAGAACTATGTCTACTAATAACTCTAGTATGTCAGATGAATATTAGGAATGACCCTATTTTTCTCACCAAGTGGATCAAACGTTGCCAAGCACTATGGAGCCAAGTGTCCCTGAAGGTGCACTCAGCAACAAAATCAGCAATCTTCAGGCGTTAGTTTCTCAGAGCTCATGAGGGGTATTAAAAAATCATTAGGTTCTATGGGACCACATCATGGAGTTCTATGATAACCTATCTAGGTTTTTGGAGATTCAATTTCATTTTCATTTTCCGACCCAATCTTGGTTGATGCAAAAACTTGCAATGTTGTGCAGTTGAAAGCTGAAACATTGTATATATTTCAAACCGCTTGTCGTGGCATCAAACCGTCTCCACCAAAATCTCTGCTATGTCAGTTAAATACTAGGAATGACCCCATTTTTCTCACCAAGTGGCTTGAACGTTGTTGACCACTATGGAGTCAAGTGTTTGTGAAGGTGCACTAAGCATCAAAATTAGTAATCTTCAGACGTCATTTTATCAGAGCTCGTGAGGGGTATTGATGAATCATTAAGTTCTATGGGGCCATGTTATAGAGGCCTACAATAACCTATCTTATATTTTGGAGATTCACTTTCATTTTCATTTTCTGACCCAATCTCGATTGATGCAAATACTTGCAATGTTGTGCAGTTTGAAGCTGAAACATTGCATATCTTTCAAACGCTCATCGTGGCATCAAATCATCTCTGCCAACAACTCTGATATTCTAGGTGAATAATAGGAAGAACCTTTTTTCTCTCACTAAGTGGCTCAAACGTTGCCAACCATTCTGGAGCCCAGTGTCCCTAAAGGTGCATTCAACAACAAAATTGGTGATCTTCAGACGTTAGTTACTCAGAGATCGTGAAGGGTGTCAAAAAACCATCAGGTGCTATGGGGCCATGTCATGGAGGCCTATGATAAGCTATCTCTAATTTTTGAGATTCACTTTATTTTTCATTTTCCGACCCAATCTTGGTTGATGCAAATACTTGCAATGTTGCGCAGTTAAAATCTACAACGTTACATATCGGTCAAACCGCTCATTATGGAATCAAACAATCTCCTCCAATAGCTCTCATATGTTAGGTGAATGCTAGGACTAACCCCTTTTTCTCACCAAGTGGCTTGAACATTTTTTACCACTCTGGAGCCAAGTGTCCCTGAAGGTGCACTTAGTAACAAAATTGGTGATCTTCAGGCATTAGTTTATCGAAGCTCATCAGGGGTATCAACAAAATATCAAGTGTTATGAGACCATGTCACAAATCTCTACAATAACCTATCTCAGTTTTTGGATATTCACTTTATTTTTCATTTGTAGACCCAATCTCGGTTGATGCAAAAACTTACAATGTTGCGCAGTTGAAAGCTCAAACATTGCATATCTTTCAAACCGCTTATCATGGCATCAAACTATCTCCTCTAATAGCTCTGGTATGCCATGTGAATTCTAGGATTGACCTCTTTTTTCTCAAAAAGTGGCTCGAAGGTTTCTTACCACTCTAGAGCCAAGTGTTCTTGAAGGTCCATTTAGCAACAAAATCAAAAATCTTCAGGCGAAGCTCATGAAGGGTATCGACAAATCATTAGGTTCTACGAGGCCATGTCATAGAGGCCTACGATAACCTATCTCATATTTTTGGTATTCACTTTCATTTTCATTTTCTAACCCAATCTCGGTTGATGCAAAAATTTGCAATGTTGTGCAGTTGAAAGTTGCAACATTGCATATCTTTCAAACTACTCGTCGTGGCATCAAAATGTCTCCTCCAAGAGTTCTGATATGCTAAGTGAATTCTAGGAATGACCTTTTTTCAATCACCAAGTGGCTCTAACATTGTCGACTAATCTAGAGCCAAGTGTCCTAGAAGGTGCACTCAACAACAAAATTGGCGATCTTCAGGCATTAGTTTCTCAGATCTCGTGAGGGGTATCAACAAATCATCAGGTGCTACGAGGCCATGTCACAAAGGCCTATGATAACCCATCTCATATTTTTGAGATTCACTTTTGTTTCATTTTCCAACCCAATCTCAATTGATGCAAATACTTACAATATTACGAAGTTGAAAGCTGCAACATTGCATATCTTTCAGACCGCTCGTCGTGGCTTTAAACCATCAGTTGGTTGTATTTCCAGTTTGTAGTCTACCCAGTAAAATTTTTGAAGTTTCTAGTCATTTTTGTGCTCAAGAGTTGAAATTCATGTCTAAAATTATTTAAATATCTCTGTAAATGATGATTTTAGCCATAAACCTAGTGAAAAATGTCAAAAACCCTAATTCCTAGGTTTGCTTATGTTCAAAAATGGCAAAAAATCCTAATATCTTAGTCAAGTTTCTATTTTCAAGTTACTTTTTCATAACTTAATTTCTAAGATTCAATCATGTGCTTTTATGTTAGTCACTTAGTCTCGTAAAGTGAAGAGAATATTCCTTTATGTTTAGAGACTTGGCAAAAGGCCTTTGTTGCATTATCTCCTGATAAAAAGAATATGCCTCAAGGGATATGGAGTCTTAACGCAAACTATCCATCTCAAGTCAAATCCTATGGTGGTCAGGATGTCTCATGATAAATCTTGCAGTTTGAAAATCATCTAGAGACACTGAGTTTCCACATTCGCAAAGTCTCCTAAACAAACCTGAGTTAAATGCGAGTTTCAGTATTAGTGGTGTCTCCTAGTCACAAAATAAATCAAGGGTTAAGTTAAAAGTAAAAAGACTTGGTGACAACCATTAGATGAAAAGAGATCCAACGGCAGTCGTGAGGTCGATGTAAAGGTTTGAAAAGTCAAATGTGATATGGCGATTAAGAGACAAAAGGAGAATTGAGACATGTGTTTATTAGTCATGTAGTCTCTAATAAAAATGCAAATTAAAAAGTACATCTGGTGATTTGGAGATAGCAGTCGCAAAGTCTCATGAAAAATTAGGGTTTTCTTTGAAGATCTCGAGACTTGGTGTTGACCGTTAGATGTAGGTGAAAGAAGATCAATGGTTGTCGCGTTATCTCCAGATGAAAATAATAAAGGTGAAGTTATTAAGCAATAAAGAGATAAATATTTTGTCGTGTTATCTCCAAATAAACCATGAGTTAAAATATTTGTTCGGTGACAAAGAGATATAACAGTCGCCAAGTATCCTAAGTAAACCAAGGTTAAAAATGAAGTTAGTAGATGACTCATTCGCAGTGTCTCCGAAAGAATATGGGTTAAGTAAATTCATCAAATGACAAGGAGATAACCATTGATCAAAAGGTTGATCATGTGGCAATCGCTAAGTCTTGGTATGAAACAATAATTAAAGTAAACATTCAGTGACAAGGAGATTCCACAGTCACGAGGTCGCTGGAAGCAGAACCAAAGTTAAAGTAAAGACTTTTTTTTAGCACCACGATGTACAGTTGCCAGCCAATATAAATTAATAAATTGATGAAAAGTATATTAAAGGGTAGTTGAGCTATATGAGAGATATCCAATCAGATTGAAATTTGATCTTGTTTTGAATATAATATGGTTTTTTATCATAAAGCACTCATTCATATTTGATTTCCTGTCACTTTCAGAGGCTATGGCTAGAACAGAAATTTATTTCACAACATGAGGAATTGAAGCCAGAAGTGATTGAATCACAATTATGTGAATTATACATTGATTATGCAGAGATAAATAAGGGTAACCATCAATCATTTCTTCTTACCAAGAGTTTATTGTTTTCAAAGCGAAAATTTGCTAAATTATCAGTGTGTGCAGAAAATAGAGCTTATTGAATTTGCAAAGTGAAACAACTTGATTTCAGTCCAGAATTTGAGGAATTCAAGTGGTTATCACTGTTCTAGACTAGATTGGGTGATTAATAGTTGAAAGTGTGTAATCTAGAGATAAATTTGTCTCAATATCGGTAAGATAAATTGGAACAGAACAAGTGGAAAGATGAGTCAGGCAATGAGTGTGGCTTCTAACAGCGAAAGAAGTTGTGACACTAATGATGACATGAAAGGGAAGTGGAATTATTCTAAAGAAATCATCTCTCTATTTCCTGGATCAAGTCAAAATAGAAAGGTAAATGCCTATACTCTCATAGATGATTTTCACTTCATTAGGGATGGTAAAACTCCAGGCTCTTCTGGTTATTCCCTTTTCAATTACTTTTATAATAATAGTGATGAAGTCATGCCAATTTTGAACCCATGGACCTATAAACTAGCTAAATTAATAGTCCCTAGCATCTTTATATATTCTAATTTTATTTTAGAAATGGACAGTAGGTATGATGCCCTAACCAAAACTGTAAAAAGGGATGATGGGAAAGCCCAAGTAACCCTAGATAGAAACTCATTTATGAAAGCATTCAATGTGTATCATCCAATGGCCACAGAGATAAATTTGAAGAATTTAGAGAATAGGTATACAAGAGAGTTTGGCATTGCATCCAAATTGATCCAGGAACATCATGTGCCAAGAAGAATGAATAATTACATAGCACCCATCCCAAGGACTGCCCCATATTACTACAAAGACCTCAACTTCTATATGAAGTATATCTCCTATGCATTATGTAGAGTGTTGCAAAAGGATGGAGGACCTGAGAGAATAACCTCAGACATTCTTATGATGGTCCTAGATATGAAGAGCCCTCACACTAGTACCAATTATGATTATATTCAGTATATAATCAATCAAATGCATCAAGCATTTATTGATATCCAGAACAAGAAAGACAACCCCAGAATCATGCATTCTTCCATTTTAATGCATTTGATTTATATTAAAACTTTCCTATTATGAATTTCTAGTATTTGAGGCCTCAGAGGTTTCATCAGAATCAGGCCAACCCCATTCATTTTTGGTTGAGAGCATGGAACTACACTTCTAGAGAACATGAATTTTGTGCTTTGGAAAAATGGATAGTTTATCCAATACTTAAGTGTCTAGGTGTAGACAAGACAAGGCTACCAGTAAAGGTGCTACAACTGCTAAGGCCATGCCAGTATGTTGATAAGTGGCCAGGAGACCACAACTGGGGGGACTTGTATTATGATAAGAACTTCACTTTGATCAAGGTGTATGGTTGTACTCACCCACCCCATGTTTTACCATTCCATGTGCCACCCAGGACTATAGCCATGGAATTCATCAAACAATTAATTTTGATAGACAGGGAGCACCTGGCTCCTCATACAAAGGGAAAATTCACCCCCAGATAGTTCAAGATTTATAACTTTACAATTGGTAAGAGGGAAATAGATCATGTAAATAATTGGATGAGCCACTATAGAATGCATGTAGCCCTCTACAAATACATAGACACATAAGGCTTTATACTAAGTGCCAAGAAGCTATTAACACCCACCATTCCTTACACAAAAGATCATGAGGAATGTATGGAAGAAGACCTCATAAGGAATATATTGGAGGATGAGGAGGTCAATAAAATTTAATGAATTGATGGACTTGGAAAGGCAACTGAAGAGAAAAGGCATCTCTTTTGGGGGTTTCTTCCCAGATTTTCCATACTTCAAAAGACTTGATGCTATGATTGAGTCCCATACTTTGTTGTGTAATCAACAAGGCGATGCACTTGTAGTGCCAGAAAAGGGCCATAAAGGGCATTCATCATTAGAGTATGATGAAGATAGTGATGAGGAGTATTCAGTTCCTAGCTCCCCTCCAGTAAATATGCCATTTTTTGAAGAACAGATAGCAAGGGGAGAGAATATAATTGACCTAACAGAGGTCTCAAAGATTGATGTCACTAATGAGCCCCCACCAAAAATAAAAGATTTGAAATAGGGGAACCATCAAAAAAGAAAGAGAAGAATAAAGATAGAATTGGTGCTCTTATCACTAGTAATAGAGCCTATGACCATCAGATAAGGAAGCAGATAATAATTATATGCACTGATGAAATATTGATATATCAAGATCAATTTCTAAAGGATGATAATTTTATCAAGACCAAAGAATTCAAAGAGTTCCTCATCTGGAACAAACAATAGCAAGTTGGTGCACAGCTGCAATTGGCAGGTGGAGATCTAGTAACTAGTGAGGCTTTACAAGAATTGCAGGATTATGATCCTGAATCAGAGAAAATCACACCAGAGGAAGCAAGGAAACTGGTCAAATCTAGTGGGATGTTGTTGGTAGAAGGATGGGATTTGGTCTCTGCCTTCATCATAGATCAAATAAGGAAACAACCTGATGTAAAATTTTCATCAGAAACACAAGTTGGAGTGATGATCAGAGGATTTGGATATAATCCAAAGTCCCAAGCCTTAGCAATGTGGGTCCTAGCTCCAAAAGCTCATAAGATTTCATTAATAAACATTCAAGATAAAATGGAAGGAAACAAAATTATCTAGTCAATCCACAATATAGGAGACTTGGAGATTTCCCAAGTGCTCACCCAGTTTGCACAGTTAAATGAGGCCAAGGCTGCCCACATGTTTGAAAGATATAAGAAACTAACTAGTGAAACTAGTGATATAGTCAAGGATAGGGAGATAAATCTGATCAAGATCAAAGCACAAGAGAAGCTGATAGCAGAGCTAACACCGAAACTACTTGATATGCTAGAAGTTGTCCTTCCAAAGCACAAATAGGGAAAAAATGCAGAAGTACAAATAGAAGAAACAAAGCATACTACAACAGAAATAGGGCAGGGTACTAGTGAACACAATGAAGTTATTTTTGGTGCACTAACAGAAATTTTGCAGCATAGGGTAGATATAATAAAGGATAAGATTGATATATTTTATGGAGGTTATGGCGAATTTCCAGGCTTGCAAGTAGAAGTTAACAATTTTTTCTCAATTTTGAACCCATATTATGCAACACGGTCAGGTAGAATAGGACTTTTTGAAAGGTTGGCATCTTTGCAACCACTTAGGTCAGACCTAACATAGATAGTAACCCAAGTTGGGGTTGAGATAGAGTAGGTAGGAACCACCTTGTCCTTTTTCAAAGGAAATTCTAATCAGATAGATGCAAGGTTAAATAAATTTGGGCCTAGTTATAACAGATTTGTGCCTCCAATCATATAAGAGGACAATCAGATTAAGCCACTAGGGCTATGGGGCTCAGAATTTGATACTGTGCTGCCTAAAAAAGAGGTATATGTTGGAAATATAGATGGAGTAACTGAGAGGGGAGGGGTGAATCAGTTACCACAAAAATAAATCCACAAGTCCCTTAGATGTCTTAAATATATATAGCTGTTACTCGGTAGATTAACTTATTATTGTTCTTTGATCATTCACAGTTGTTGACATGCATAAATCAAATAGCATAAACACAAGTGACACAAGTAACAACAGATATAACATGGAAACCCAATTTGGGAAAACCACCAATGCAACTAGTTACTGATTTTCACTCTTCTGAAGTGAGCCCTGTTAGGAGCCAACCCTGTTAAAGGTTACAAAAACACACTGTTAGGTG
>MU224691.1:2715249-2739532 GCA_018584345.1 Thuja plicata
TCACTGACCCAGTTGTCATATATTGTGATAACACAAGTGCTATTAATATTTCTAAAAATCCTTTTATGCACTCAAAGACAAAGCATATAGCTATCAAGTATCATTACTTGAGGGAGCTAGTTCAAAGTAAAGAAGTGAGACTAGATTATGTGAACACTAAAGAAAAATTAGCAGACATATTCACAAAAGCACTACCCAAGGATGCTCATGAGTATCTACGAGGTAAATTGGGGGTGATTCCCCTAACTTAGGCTAATTAAGTTCTGTATGGTACTATTGCATCAAATATTACATTCAGAATATTTGACACATTGATGCACAGTAAGTCACACTTTAGGATGCTGGCTAAAGTTGTGAAGATGAACAAGGACAAAAAAGAAAAATCAGTCATACTGAAGATGATAGGATCAGCATGATACTGAAGATCTACATGATAAAGATATTGATGCCTTTGGCATTATTGTCAAAGAGGGAGAGATTACTTATAAAGAGGAAGAGATTGTCGAGAAAGAGAGATTAAAAAGAGGGAAAGATTACATAGAGGCAGAAGTTACTATTGAAAACATTGAAGTGATTATTTACTCAAAGGGAGTCTACAAATGATTATACATAGATGATTGCAGTGTGATTACAGACACAGAGGGAGAAATGTTTTACAGATAAGAATCAGAATGAAGCTAAAGACATTAATCAAGATTTGTTCATATAAAGGAACACAGGTGAATTTTTGGATTGGTTGGTAACTATGCTTGTTAAATCATTGTTTTAATATTTTGTGTTTTCGTCAATGCCAAATAGGGAGATTGTTGGAAAGTGACAATGCAAGCAATTGTTATTTTGTCATTGTTGTCAAACCTTAATTGGTGAGACTATTGTTATCTATTTGAGTACTATATCTATTGTAGATGAAGAAGATTTAACAAGAATACCAAGTGAATGGTTGAGTTAAGGAAAATAAAAGGGTACTTGATCAGTTGGCACTCTAGCAAAGTAATTTGTTGTTTATCTTTCAAAGACAGTTTTTTTGGCTGTTTTGTGCTGAGCAAGTTTGGCTTGTGCTGAGCAAAGTTTCTTGTGCCAAGAAAAGTTTCTTGTGCCGAGAAAAGTTTCTTGTGCCGAGTAAATTTGCTTATGACAAACAAAAGTTTCTCAATGTTGAGCACCATTGAAATTGCCGAGTGAAAACAGTGATGTTAGTCGACTTAAAGTAATTGGATTAATGATGAGATTTGAGATCTCTGGCCGACTTAGTTAATTTTATTGGGATATGTAATGTTAATTAAAGATTGATCCACGTCATTTAATATATGGGTAACCGTAATTAATGCATGGTTTCAAGATTTAATTAGAGACTAATTTGGAGAAGTAAGTATAATGCAAAGATGGAATGATCTGTTGGATCTGACCTAACCTAAGATCTACGATCTTGTTTAAGCGACAAAAGATTTATCTGACCTAGACAAAGAGGTATATGATAACCTCAGAGGTTATTCATAAAGTTTGGAAGAGTGTATGTGTATGCAAAAGGTTTGCATAGTTGATTTACGATTTGGCATGATCTAGTAGAGATGACAAAAAGGCAGAGGCAAAAAGTTGCATGTGTGATTGCTTGACAGATTTCCAAGCAAATCAGAAGGTTGAAATGACAATGCAGGCTATCCAGTAAGTTAACATCAGAGCTATAATTGGATCTGAATTGCAAAGTAATTTTTATATACCAAATCACAACTGCTGATTACTTTCTTACCATTGTATCAGTTAAATCCTTTAATAAGGTTGACTTAACAGTCATTTGTATAAATCCTCTAACAAGGTGACATTCAGATTGGAATTTTCTAAGTCCTCTAACAAGACCACTCTTGACAGGGTGATTAAATCCTTTAACTAGGTCACACCTAGCAGTGTGTTATTGTAACCTTTCACAGGGTTGGCTCCTCACAGGACATCACTTCAGAAGAGTGAAAACTCGGTAGCATGTTACAGGTGTTTTTTCCCTTATTGGGTTTCCACGTTAAATACTTGTGTCAACTTGTGTGAATTCTTATGGTTTGTTGTACTGTTATGTTACTACAAGCTGATTTCAATTCATAGTAAACTACTTGGTTAAAGTTGTTGATTTATGCAACTGCTGCTAAGTAGATCTGAAGTACAGAAAGTTTTAATTTGCTACATCTAGACCTAAGGATAACTGATTCACCCCTCCCCTCTCAGCTATTCTAAATTCATTCTAACATATCAGTCATGTAGTCTCTAATGAAAATTCAAAGTAAAAAGTACATCTGGAAATTTGGAGATAGCAGTCGCAAAGTCTCATGAAAAATTAGGGTTTTCTTTGAAGATCTAGAGACTTGGCGTTGAACGTTAGATGCAGATGAAAGAAGATCAATGGTTGTCACATTATCTCCAGATGAAAATAATAAAGGTGAAATTATTAAGTGATAAAGAGATAAAGCTTTTGTTGCATTATCTCCAAATAAACCAAGAGTTAAAAGATTTGTTTGGTGACAAAGAGATATAACAATTGCCAAGTCTCCTGAGTAAACCAAGGTAAAAAAAATGAAGTTAGTAGATGACTCATTCATGGTGTATCCAGAAGAATATAGGTTAAGTAAATTTATCAAGTGACAAGGAGATATTCATTGATCAAAAGGTTGATCATGTGGCAGTTGCTAAGTCTCGGTATGAAACCACAGTTAAAGTAAACATTCAGCGACAACGAGATTCTCAAGTCGCGAGGTCGCTAGAAGAAGAACTAGAGTTAAAGTAAAGACTTTTTTTTGGCGTCGGGATGTACAATTTCCAGCCAATAGAAATTCAAAAATTTATGAAAAGTGTATTAAAGGGTAGCTGGCTTGTATGAGAGATATCCAATCAGATCAAAATTTGATCTTGTTTTGAATATAATATGGTTTTTTATAAGAAAGCACTCATTCATATTTGATTTCCTGTCACTTTCAAAGGCTACGACTAGAACATAAATTGATTTCATAGCATGATGAATTGAAGCCAAAAGTGATTGAATCACAATTATGTGAATTATACATTGATGATTTAGAGATAAATAAGGGTAACTGTTAATCATTGCTTCTTACCAAGATTTTATAATTTTCAGAGCGAAAATTTGATAAATGATCAATGTGTGCAGAAAACAAATCTTATTGAATTTGCAAAGTGAAACAAGCTGATTTGCAGTCCAAAATTTGAGGAATTCAAGTTGTTATTAGTGCTCTAGACCAGATTGGGTGATTAACAGTTGAAAGTGTGTGATCTGGAGATAGATTTGTCTCAATATCAGTGAGATAAATTGGAAAAAAACAAGTGGAAAGATGAGACAGGCAATGAGTGTGGCTTCTACTAGCGGAAGAAGTGGTGACGCTGATGATGACATGAAAGGGAAGCAGAATTATTTTGAAGAATTCATCTCTCTATTTCCTGGATCAAGTCAAAATAGAAAGGTAAATGTTGATACTCTCATAGATGATTTGCACTTCATTAGGGATGCTAAAACTCCAGGCTCTTTTGGTTATTCCCTTTTTCTATTAATTTTATAATAATAGTGATGAAGCTATGCCAATTTCAAACCCATGGACCTGTGGACTAGCTAAATTAATAGTCCTTGACATCTTTATAGATGTTGATTTAATTTTAGAAATGGCCAATATGTATGATTCCCTAACCATACTATAAAAAGGGATGATGGGAAAACCCTAGTAACCCTAGATAGAAACTCGTTTATGAAAGAATTCAACATGTATCATCTAATGGCAACAGAGATAAATTTGAAGAATTTAGAGAATAAGTATACAAGAGAGTCTGGCATTGCATCCAAATTGAACCAGGAACATCATCTGCAAAGAAGAATGAAGAATTACAGAGCACCCATCCCAGGGACTGCCCCATATTACTACAAAGACCTCAACTTCTATATGAAGTATATCTCCTATGCATTATGCAGAGTGTTGGGAAATGATGGAGGACCCGAGAGAATAACCTCAGAAATCCTTATGATGGTCCTAGATATGAAGAACCCTCACACCAGTACCAATTATGATTATATTCAGTATATAAATGACCAAATGTATCAAGGATTTATTGATATCCAGAACGAGAAATACAACCCTGGATTCATGCATTATTCCATTTTAATGCATTTGATTTTATATTACAAATTTCATATTATGAATTTCCAGTATTTGAGGCCTTAGAGGTTTCATCAGAATCAAGCCAACCCCATTAATGTTTTGGTTGAGAGTGTGGAACTACACTTCCAGAGAACAAGAATTTTGTGCTTTTGAAAACTAGATAGTTTATCCAATTTTTAAGTGTCTAGGTGTAGACAAGACAAGGCTACCAGTAAAGGTGCTAAAACTGCTAAGGCCATGCCAGTATGTTGATAACTAGCCAGGAGACCACAACTGGGGGGACTTCTATTATAAGAAGAACTTCACTTTGATCAAGGTGTATGGTTGTACTCGCCCACCCCATGTTTTACCATTACATGTGCCACCTAGGATTGTAGCCATGGAATTCATCAGACAATTGATTTTGACAGACAGGGAGTACTTGGCTCCTCATAGAAAGGGAAAATTCACCCCTAGACAGTTCAGGATTTATAACTTTACAATTGGTAAGAGGGAAATAGATCCACTATAGAATAAATGTAGCCCTCTATAGATACATAGACATAGAAGGCTTTATACTAAGTGCCATGAAGCTATTAACACCCACCATTCCTTACACAAAAGATCATGAGGAATGTATGGAAGAAGACCTCATAAGGAATATATTGGAGGATGAGGAGGTCGGTAAAAGGGCCAAAAAATTTAATGAATTTATGGCTTGGAAAGGCAAGTGAAGAGAAAAGGCATCTCTTTTGGGGGTTTCTTCCCAAATTTTCCATACTTGAAAAGACTTGATGTTATGATTGAGTCCCATACTCTATTGTGTAATCAACTGGAAGATGCACTTATAGTGCTAGAAAATGGCCATAAAGGGCATTCATCATTAGAGTATGATGAAGATAGTGATGAGGAGTATTCGGTTCCTATCTACCCTCTAGTAAATCAGTCATTTGTTGAAGAACAGGCAGCAAAGTGAGTGAATATAATTAACCTAACTGAGTTCCCAGAGACTGAGGTCACTAATGATCCCCCACCAAAAAGACAAAGAGTTGAAATAGGGGAACCATCGCAGAAGAAAGAGAATAAGAAAGATAGAATTCATGCTCTTATCACTGGTAATAGAGCATATGACCATCAACTAAGGAAGAAGATTAGAGCAAGAAAGAAGATGCAGAAAGATGATGAAGAGGAAATAGAATTACCTCTTATGACATGCACTGATGAAAAATTGATATATCAAGATCAATTTTAAAGGATGATAATTTCATCAAGACCAAAGAATTCAAAGAGTTCCTCATCTGGAACAATTAATAGCAAGTTGGTGCACAACTGCAATTGGCAAGTGGAGATCTAGTAACTAGTGAGGTTTTACAAGCATTGTAGGATTATGATCTTGAATCTGAGAAAATCACACCAGAGGAAGCTAGGAAACTGGTCAAATCTAGTGGGATGTTTTTGGTAGAAGGATGGGATTTGGCTTCTTCCTTCATCATAGATCAAATAAGGAAACAACCTGATGTAAAATTGTCATCAGAAACACAGGTTGGAGAGATGATCGGAGGATTTGAATACAATCCAAAGTCTCAAGACTTAGAAATGTGGAGCCTAGCTCCAAAAGATCAGAAGCCTTCATTAATAAATATTTAATAGAAAATGGAAGGAAACCAGATTATCTGGTCAATCTAGAATATAGTAGACATGGATATTTCCCAAGTGCTCACCCATTTTTCATAGTTAAATGAGGCCTAGGTTTCCCAAATGTTCGAAAGATATAAGAAACTAACTAGTGAAACTAGTAATATAGTCAAGGACAGGTTGTTGGAAATTATTTTCATTAGTCATCTAATTGTGGATTTGCATTCAAGTTTGACTCTGTTAACCATAGGATCAGACACTGGTTTATAGTTTTGCAAGTAATTGTTTAATCATCCAACATTTAAGAATAATCATTCAAATACATTACACTCATAAAAGAGCATACATTCATAAGAAATTATACTCATAGACTATACAATTCAAATTTGTTGATTCCTTTAAGAGACAATCAAATAGGTTGTCCCTCCTAAGTCCATAAGAAATATAAAAGGAAGAAGGATGAGAATCCTTATTGCATTACTATTTGTTGTTGTCAAAATACTAGTTTGGCTTATTAAGATCTGTATCAGGTTATTCATATTCACTTGCATAGTTATCTATTTATTGATACAGTAAAAGGCATTCAGCAAGTTAGTAAGAAGATATAATCCACTATAAAGTACTGTAAAGAACAGTAATCATTTAAAGGTAATACCTGCCTAAGTCAGTGGATCTCAAAAAAGAAAGAGCATCATATCCAATCCTCATCAATTATGGTTTTCTTTCATATAGATTATTGAAAATATATAAGAGCAAAGCATTCATACTAGTTTTAAAAGATACTTGCAAGAAAAATCTGTAACAAAGTGGCGACTCTACTGGGGAGTTTAAAATTTATATTCAGAATATCTCTGGTGCCTAGAAATTAAATTAAGTTACAGTTGAGTTTTGCTAGTCTGGATCATTCTTGTAGTATTCATATTTCCCAAACTTGTGGTTGGGTGGCGACTCTAAAATAAAATCTATGTTAATAAGTGCATAAGTAAAACATCTTTAAAAATATGAATAATAGGTCAAGAATGAGAGAAAATGCAGAAATGGATTTGGATAGTGGGATCCCCACTACTTCAAAAACTAAGTTGTCTTAGAGAGAGAAGAGGAACCAAGCAAATATCAGTAACTCTGTTCTAATAAAGGAAGAAGACAGCACTAGAAGGAATGATACCAATCAGTCTAGTCATGAGGTGAATACTTCAAAGTGTGAAAATGCCCAAAACCTTGGACTAGAAACCCATGCAGTCACTACCACTTCTAGTAAGAGTGAAGGAACTGACACAATTAGCTCAGAATCTAAAGTTCCTTCTGATGAGCTTGCAGAGGAAGAAAGAATCCTCATAAAACAACTAGCCCTTATTCAACAAATGAAAAGGGAAAAGGAGCATAAAAAGAAAAAGCATGAGCAGGAGGATGTTGAAAAATTTAGGAGAAGATATCTAAGACATCAAGCTGCAAAGAATGTTGAGAGGTCTCATAGAGACCAGGAGACTCCAAATACCCACAAAAGTTTAGGTCCTCAAAACTTCAGAGATAAAGGGAAAAATAAAGTTACAGAAATAGAAGTTGAGGATCCAAAAACTCACAAGAACTTGACTGAGCAAATGTCTAAGTTAGACATTGACATTGAAAAGATAAGAAAAGAAAGAGAAACTATGGCTAAGATATTGGAAAAAGTTAAAGAAAAAGCTGCTACTATAGAGATGAAGAGAAAATTTGTTTTTTTGCAATCTACTACAATCTCTTTTGTTGATACAGAGAATGCTACAACATCAAGAAACAAGGCTTCTTCTTTTAAAGAACATAGAAAATTATTTTCTCCTAAAGATACTGACAAATTCCAAAGGAGACCACTTCCTATAGAAAGGTACAAGAAATTTTCTTTCTTTGGAATTCCAGGTTACCCTAATGCAATACCAGAAGATATGGGAGAAAAACTTCCAAAAATTTTAGGAAATAATGTTGTAACTTGTGAAGAGAATTTAAGAAAAAAATTTGATGTTATTGATGATTTAAATATCAATCATGAAGATGTCCTTATGAAGTTATTTGTTCAATCTCTAGTAGAAGATGCTAGGGAATTGTTTAGGAGTCTATCTCATGGTTTTGTAGGAATAATGGATGAACTGATTGATATATTCAAGGATCAATATGGTGATAAGACTAATGAAGGATTTTTGCTCAATTAATTCAACAATATAAGGAAGAACTCAAATGAAGAAGTGATTGAGTTCAATACAAGATTCCAACAAGCTATGCATAAGTTGTTTCAAAAAATGAAATTAGATCAAAAGGTATGTCTTGCTACCTATCTCAATGCTTTTGATTCAAAAATGGGCTATGTACTTAGACATAAGAATCCAATAACTTTAACATAAGCCTATAAAAAAGATGTGAATATAGAGATGAATAGGTGGATATCAATAAAATTGGGTAAAAGAGAGGATCCACGCTTTAGTAGGAGTAATCAAAAGGAACCTAAATACAGAGAGTACAAGGCTCCAAAGAATAACAAGCCATCCTATAATAATAACTATAACCCATAAAATATGATGCAAAACTACCCCTATGGTACCCAATTCAAGGATGGTAAGCCTATTGTTCCACTAAGCAAAGACAAACCTGATAATAGGACTCTTGGTCCCGTATATAAAAATACTATTCACATGTGTAATGCTGATTTTTGGTGTGAAGCTTGTGAGGCACTGCACAATCTTGATTTTTGCATTGTTTCTTTAGATATAAAAGAAAATGAAGAGCAAGAAAAGGATGAAAATGAGTTATGTGTTTATAGTATGAATAATGCTTATTCATGTCATGATATGGATTCTAATGAAGAGATTGAAAATCATGACATATATGATTCGCAAGGTAGAATGGAAGTTCATCAGAAAAAAATCTTTTCAGATAGTGAAGAAGAAGATAGGGTTGATCACATAAGGTGTTATGCCCAAAATAGTCAGGAAATCTCAATAGTGAGAAAAGCCTTTGATGAAGAAATAGCCAGAATCACTGCCGATTTGGTGAATAGAGCTAGAAATAACTATCATCTAAGAAACAAAGTTGTGGGTAATGTTGGTAGTCAATCATCAGACATCTTCATAAAAGAAAAGAAAATAGATGCCAAATATGTACCTAAAAAAGATGGACCTGGGGAAAATGCAAATAAACCTAAGGTCAAGATAGTGAACAAAGTCAATGAACCAAAATATGTACATGTAGAAAATTCTAAAGAGCCAAAAGCAAGTTCTTCTTCCCCAAAGTAGGAAATAAGAAATCTAAGAAAGAAGAACTTGTTGTGAATATTCAGATAGAAGAGAATAATATCATTATAGAAAAATATAAGACCTCTGATGTAAAATATACTCCAGTGGATATGGGACAGTGTTTATCTAAGATGATTGTGAAGGTCCCATTCCTAGAGATGATGAGAATAAAAGAACACAAAGAGAAAGTTCTTTCAGTGTTGAACAATGTATCACCAGTAAAACTTAAAAAAACAGAACATATTTAAAAGAAACTCAACAATAAGGGAAAGGAGCCTGAGGGGATGATTTCTGAGATCCCTCGAATTTACTTAAACACAAATACTTTTGCAGTGGTTGTTGATCCATTTTTCTTGACATTGGTAATAAATGGAAAGATGTTAAAAAATTATATGATTGACTCAGGAGAATATAATACAGTCATGCCTGCAGAAATTGTGAGATCCATGGGTTTGCAAGTAGATACTCCTTATGGGAGGTGTCAAGCAATGGAATCAAGAGAAATCCATGTTGTTAGAACCATTGAAGCCTTACCTTACAAATTATCCATATGCCCAGATACAGTATTGACTACGAGTGTACTGGTGGTTGACATACCACCACATTATGGCATGTTGTTGTCTAGAAAATGGAGTACTTCAATGGGGGCAGTATTCAATGTGACTTGTTTTATGCCACTTTCAATATAGCTGGAAATAATTTATAGGTGTCTAGAGAGGGAAGAACACCTCATATGATAAAATTGCATGAGGGTACAAATATTAATTATTGTGTTGATATTGACATGGAAAATTTTAGAATCAAACGGAGTACTCACCAGTGTGAAAATGTTGATCCTTTAGTGAAATATTTGACTACATAGAGTGATGGTTTGTGGAAAATGTATTTTGATGGAGCCTGCTCAAAAGAAGGATCAGGAGCTGGAGTTCTACTTATACCTCCATTAGGTACCACATTCAAATATTCTTTTCTGCTATCTTTTCAGTGTACAAATAATACAACAGAATATGAAGCTTTGTTTCTAGGGCTAGACATTGCTACTAAACATGGTATAAAATGTTTAAAATTTTAGGGTGACTCAGAGTTAGTAGTAGCCCAAGTAAGGTCCAATATTTTGTGAAGACTGATAGATTAAAAATGTATAGACATGCTTTTTGGGCCTAAATAGAATTCTTTGATCCTTCAGTATAAATTGGATAGAAAGGTCTAGAAAGAAAATGGCAGATTTCTTAGCTAATGTGGCTTTGAAAACTGATGACTTGACCTTAAATGGGGTATCAATTGTTGAGGTTAAAAGAAGACCAGTTGTACTAGACAATATTTACAACTGGCAAGTATTTGAGGATGACCAAGATATCCTTAGATTTCTTCAGTGCCTTGATCATTATGAAGACCAGCGCATAGATTGCAATAATTTGCTTGAGGTAATTGATGGTAAGGATTGTATACTGAGGGATGATGTTTTCCAACTTAGTTATAACAAGATTCCTAAGGGATTGGTAGAACTAGAGGAATTTTTACTAATCAGAGTGAATATACATCACGAATAAGCAATGCCAAGATTGAGGTATAGAGCAGATAAATTTGGGGTCAGAGACCACTCCTCAAGTAGTTTATATTGGAAAAGGATTGCACTATCATGTTAGAACCAACCTAATAAAATTACTAAGATAACATAAGCATGTTTTTTCATGGTCATATGAAGATTTAAAAGCTTACAAAGAGGATCTTTTCCAGCATGAAATCCCACTCAAAACAGATATGAAACCATTCAAACAAAAATAGAGACCTATTAATCCTTTGTTGGCTCCTAAGATGCAATAGGAGTTGATGAAATTAAAGGATGCTAGAATTATTCATCCTATCAGACATTCAACTTGGGATTCAAACCTAGTACCAGTAAGAAAAAATAATGGTGATATAAGACTGTGTCTAGATTTCAGAAATGTGAACATTGCATCCTTAAAAGATAATTATTCTCTACCAAACATGGAAGAAATGTTCCATAAGTTTACTATTTGTGAGCTTTTATCAATGATGGATGGCTTCTCAAGCTACAACCAGGTACTTGTGAAGGAGTCAGAACAATTTAAGACTGCATTTACTACTCCATGGGGAACTTATGTATATGTTAGAATGCCCTTTGGACTAAAAAATGTAGGAGCAACTTTCCAGAGAGCCATGTATGTAGCATTTAAAGAGTTTATTGATCTATTCATGGTTATTTACCAAGATGATTTGACTACATTTTCTAAGAAAAAAGAGGATCACTGTGAACATCTAGAGAAAATTTTCAACAAAGCTTTAGAACATGGTGTTTCACTAAACCCTAGAAAATGTCATTTTTTTGTCACAGAAGGAGTGTTATTGGAACATATAGTGTCCAAAGATGGAGTAAGGATAGACCCTGAGAGAATAGAAGCTATTAAAAAGGTCACTGCTCCAAATAATATAAAAGGTGTGCAATCTTTCCTTGGAAAGATCAATTTTGTCAGAAGATCCATTGCTAATTTTGCTGAAATTGTCAAGCCAATTGTCAAGTTATTAAAGAAAGATGCAAAGTTCCAGTGGAATGAAGAGGCTTAGTTAGCATTTGATAAAATCAAGAAAGCAGTACAAGAGGCCCCTATTTTAAAATCTCCAGATTACATTAAGCCCTTTTCTTTGTTCTCATTTGCATCTTTTCACACTATTGCTAATGTTTTACTACAGAGGGATGAGGAGGGATTGTAACATCCAATTGCATTCTTTAGCAAATCTCTCCAAGCTACAGATCTGAAATATGAAATTACGGAGAAGTAGGCATATGCATTGGTAAAATTTGTTAAATCATTCAAACCTTACTTAGTCTGTTCCAAAGTTCTTGCATATGTTCCTTATTCAGCAGTGAAAGATATTTTTACCCAATCAGAAGTGACTAGTAAGAGATGTAAGTGGATTAACAGATTCCAAGAATTTAACCTAGAAATCCATATTACAAAATTGGTTAGAGGACAAGGTTTAGCAAAACTAATGACTAAAGAAAATCTAGACTTGGTACAAGTAAATAATGTAGTG
Source organism: Thuja plicata (assembly GCA_018584345.1). Classification (NCBI taxonomy): domain Eukaryota; kingdom Viridiplantae; phylum Streptophyta; class Pinopsida; order Cupressales; family Cupressaceae; genus Thuja; species Thuja plicata. The sequence continues at coordinate 2,727,323 of MU224691.1, forward strand.
ATACAAGATTCAACAATAACCAGTATTGAAAGATAACCATTTTATGTTGATATCATGTGTTACCTTAAAAATGCTAAGTGTCTTGAAAACATGTCAGATAATCAAAAGAGGAGTCTTAAGTTACAAGCTCAAAAATACACCTTAATTCAGGGAGATCTATATTGGAAGGACAGAAATGGTGTATTACTATTGTGTTTAGATAAAAACCAAGCTAAGAAAGTACTAAATGAAATGCATGCTAGAATATGTGGTGGGCATTTTTCTTCCAAGACCACTGCCCATAATATTTTGAGGGCTAGATATTATTGGCCCAGTGTATTTAAAGATAATCATGCATTTTTCCAGAAATGTGACCCTTGTCAAAGGTTCTCAAATAAATTGAAGTTCTCAGGTGCCCTGTTGTTGAACCCTGTGAGTGCTGAAGCACCTTTTACAATGTGGGGTATTGATTTTATTGGAGAATTTTTAGAAAAATCCAGTGGAGGACACAGTTGGATACTTGTTGCCACTGACTACTTTACAAAGTAGATTGAATCTATTCCCACTAAAAAAGAAACAAGAAAAGTGGTTACTGAGTTTTTACTAGAAAATACTTTAACCAAATTTGGTGTCCCTGCCAAGCTAGTTATGGATAATGCTATGTGTTTCAAATCAGATGAGACCAAGGATTTCTGCAATGAATATGGGTTTATAATGTCTTATTCATCCCCATATCATCCTCGGGCTAATGGCCAGACAGAATCCAGTAATAAGGGCATTCTGATGATTTTTAAGAAGACCTTAGAAAAGAACAAAAGAGCTTTGCATACAAAGTTGAAACTAGCTCTATGGGATGATAGGATAATAGTCAAGAAAGCCACTGGTAAGTCACCTTTTGAACTTGTGTATGGTCTACAGTCTAGGATGCCTCTCAGCAATCTATTACCTATATACAAGTTTATGCAAGAAGAAGAGCTAGAAGTTTCTGACCCAATGAAAGACAGAATAATGCAACTAGCTAAACTTGATGAAATTAGAAGAGAACGTGAGAAAGAGAACATAAAGCTGCAACAAAATATGAAGTATCTATTTAATAAAAGAGAAGGTTGCAGAAAGTTTAAACCTAGTGACCTTGTACTCCAATGGAATGTGAGAGCAGAGGATAAAGGTAAGTATAAAAAGTTTGAATCTTTACGGCTTGGTCCTTTTATTGTTTCTCAGAGTTTTGGTAAAGATTCCTATATCTTGAAGAAGATGAATGAGGAAGACTATGAATTTCTAGTCCATGGACAGTTCTTGAAACCTTTCTTCAGTTGAAAGTGAAATTTTTTATGCACAAGTAAATATCTCTGTATTATATGTAAAAAAGGTGTGTTTCTTTCAGTCGTGTGTTTCTTTCTGTTGTAGGTTAGTTAGCATGTTTTGAAGTGGTCTGTACCAGAGATTATATGGTTCTTGATATAAACTTGCATTTACACATCCTCAGATAGAGCCATTGTTGGTTGTATTTCCAGTTTGTAGTGTGCCCAGTAAATTTTTTGAAGTTCCTAGTCATTTCTGTGCTTGAGAGTTGAAAGTCATGTCTGAAATTGTTTAAATATCTCTACGAATGATTATTTTAGCCATAAAAATAGTGAAAAATGTCAAAAACCCTAAGTCCTAGGTTTTCTTATATTTGAAAATGGAAAAAAACCCTAATATCTTAGTCAAGTTTCTATTTTCAAGTTACTTTTTGTAACTTAAGTTTTGAGATTTAATCATGTGCTTTTATGTTAGTCGCTTAGTCTCATAAAGTGAAGAGATTATTCCTTTATATTTAGAGACTTGGTGAAAGGCCTTTGTCATGTTATCTCCTGATAAAAATAATATACCTCAAGGGATATGGAGACTTAACACAAACCGTCCATCTCAAGTCAAATCCTACCGTAGTCGGGATGTCTCATGATAAACCTTGCAGTTTTCAAATCATCTAGTGACACTGAGTTTCCATAGTCGTAAATTCTCCTAAAAACCTGAGTTAAATGTCAGTTTCAGTATTAGTGTTGTCACCTAGTCACAAAAGAAATCAAGGGTTAAGTTAAAAGTAAAGAGACTTGGCGACAACCATTAGATGAAAAGTGATCCAACAACAGTCATGAGGTCGTTGTAAAGGTTTGAGAAGTCAAATGTGATATGGAAATTAAGAGATAAAAGGAGAATTGAGACACGTGTTTATCAGTCATGTATTCTCTAATGAAAATGCAAAGTAAAAAGTACATCTGGCAATTTGGAGATAGCAGTCGCCAAGTCTCGTGAAAAATTAGGGTTTTCTTTGAAGATCTGGAGACTTGGCACTGACCGTTAGATGCAGATGAAAGAAGATCCATGGTTGTCGCGTTATCTCTAGATGAAAATAATAAAGGTGAAATTATTAAGCGATAAAGAGATAAAGATTTTGTTGTGTTATCTCCAAATACACCATGAGTTAAAAGATTTGTTTGGCAACAAAGAGATATAACAGTCACCAAGTCTCCTGAGTAAACCAAGTTTAAAAATGAAGTTAGTAGATGACTCATTCATTGTCTCCAAAAGAATATGGGTTAAGTAAATTAATGAAGTGACAAGGAGATAACCGTTGATCAAAAGGTTGATTGTGTGGAAGTCACTAAGTCTTCGTATAAAACCATAGTTTAAGTAAACATTCAGCGACAAGGAGATTCCACAGTCGCGAGGTCACTAGAAGCAGAACCATAGTTAAAGTAAAGACTTTTTTTCAGGACCAGGATGTACAGTTTCCAACCAATAGAAAATCATAAATTTATTAAAAGTGTATTAAAGGGTAGCTGAGTTGTATGAGAGATAGCCAATCAGATCAAAATTTGATCCTGTTTTGAATATAATATGGTTTTTTATCAAAAAGCACTCATTCATATTTGATTTCCTATCACTTTCAGAGGCTATGGCTAGAACAAAATTTGATTTCACAACATGAGGAATTGCAGCAAGAAGTGATTGAATCACAATTACGTGAATTATGCATTGATGGTTCAGAGATAAATAAGGGTAATCATTAATCATTGCTTCTTACCAATAGTTTATTATTTTTAGAGTGAAATTTTTATAAATTATCAGTGTGTACAGAAAATAGAGCTTATTGAATTTGCAAAATGAAAAAAGCTAATTTTCAGTCTAGAATTTGAGGAATTCAAGTGGTTATCAGTGCTCTAGACTAGATTGGGTGATTAACAGTTGAAAGTGTGTGATATGGAGATAGATTTGTCTCAATATCGGTGAGATAAATTGGAATAGAATAAGTGGAAATATGAGTCAAGCAATGAGTGTGGCTTCTACCAGTGGAAGAAGTGGTGACCCTGATGATGACATGAAAGGGAAGCAAAATTATTCTGAAGAATCCATCTCTTTGTTGCCTAGATCAAGTCAAAATAGAAAGGTAAATGTCGATACTCTCATAGATGATTTGCACTTTATTAGGAATGCTAAAACTCCAAGCTCTTCTGGTTATTTTATTTTCAATTAATTTTATAATAATAGTGATGAAGCTGTGCCAATTTTGAACCCATGGACCTATGGACTAGCTAAATTAATAGTCCCTAACATCTTTATAGATGCTGATTTTATTTTAGAAATGAATAGTAGTTATGATGCCCTAACCAAAACTATAAAAAGGGATGATGGGAAAGCCCTAGTAACCCTAGACAGAAACTCATTTATGAAAGCATTCAACGTGTATCATCCAATGGCCACAGAGATAAATTTGAAGAGTTTAGAGAATAGGTATACAAGATAGTTTGGCATCGCATCCAAATTGATCTAGAAACATCATGTGCCAACAAGAATGAAGAATTACATAGCACCCATCCCAGGGACTGCCCCATATTACTACAAAGACCTCAACTTTTATATGAATTATATCTCCTATGCATTATGCAGAGTGTTGGGAAAGGATGGAGGACCCGAGAGAATAAACTTAGACATCCTTATGATGGTCCTAGATATGAAGAGCCTTCACACTAGTACCAATTATGATTATATTCAGTTTATAATTGATCAAATGCATCAAGGATTTATTGATATCCAGAATAAGAAAGACAACCCCAAATTCATTCATTATTCCATTTTAGTGCATTTGATTTTATATTACAACTTTCCTATTATGAGTTGCCACTATTTGAGGCCTCATAGGTTTCATCAGAATCAGGCCAACCCCATTCAGTTTTGGTTGAGAGTGTGGAACTACACTTCCAGAGAACAAGAATTATGTTCTTTTGAAAATTGGATAGTTTATCCAATACTTAAGTGTCTAGGTGTAGACAAGACAAGGCTACCAGTAAAGGTGCTACAACTACTAAGGTCATGCCAGTATGTTGATAAGTGGCTAGTAGACCACAACTAGGGGGACTTCTATTATGAGAAGAACTTCACTTTGATCAGGATGTATGGTTGTACTCACCCACCCCATGTTTTACCATTCCATGTGCCACCCAAGATTGCAGCCATGGAATTCATCAGACAATTGATTTTGACAGACAGGGAGCACCTGGCTCCTCATAGAAAGGGAACATTCACCCCAAGATAGTTCAGGATTTATAACGTTACAATCGGTAAGAGGGAAATAGATCATGTAAATAATTGGATGAGCCACTACATAATGAATGTAGTCCTCTACAGATACATAGACACATAAGGCTTTATACTTGTAGACACCCTAAAATGGAGAGGCTTGCGACTTTACATTAAAAATGCTAATTTTCATCTATTAATTAATGGTTTTTTAATCATTAATTAATCATCTATTTTCCTCTAAATTCATTCCCCAAATCATCTAATCAAATTCCCAAAATTAATTAAATAATTAATTTTATTTAATTAAATAGCTTTAATTGATTAATTACCATTAATTGATTAATTAAACTCAATTTCCTATAGTTTAAATTCAAATATTTAAACTTACTAATTAAATTCTTCCAATTAAATTAATTTAATTTCATCACATAAAGAAATTCTTAATCAAAAAGAATTCAATTATCTCACATGTTGAAAATAATTATTAAATAAATGAATTAAATATTCATTTATCTTCAAAGAGATAACTCCAATCAGATCACATGGGTTACTCCACCCATCTCTCCAGTCCACATGGGTAACTTCACCCACCTCTTCAGTTCAAAAAGGTAACTCATAATTAGCTCTTCAGTTAACCAAACTCTATCTCCTCTTTACCAAATGAAGAGGTGGAGTTTACTGAGGACCTTTCTTGTTCCTTTTGATCTCAACCTTTCATCTCCCTATCTCTGGGATTGATCTCAACAGTTCATCACCAATTCCTATATAATAAACCCTTCATAACCATTTGAAGGATCTAGGATTTCAATCTCTCGTGCGCCATTACTCTGTCAGTTTGGTTCTAGCATTCAAGCCATCTTGCGATCACACACCCATTTCAACTAGCAAATTATCAACACTTCTCAAGTCATAGACACTGCCCCACCAATACTGAGCATCAAGAACAGCGTTTCGGAAGGAGTAGAGAGAGACAATAGTAGCTTCAAGCATTGTGGGGTTTGCATTCATTTGTTTTCCTTTCTCTTGCTTGTACATTTTATTGATTACATTTCATTGTTATTCGTTATTGGTAGTATTGTGTATTTCATTTATATCAATTGTGAAACCTTTGCTACTGACCCTTGCCTTTGGAAAGCTTGGGAATCCACAGATCACGAACTGAAAGGAGAGGCATACATTTTGGTGAACCTGACGTGAATCAAACAGCCCAAGTATCTCTTGCAAATGAAGAATCAGATTAATCAACCACGGCCATATGGTTGTAAATTTAAAAATCAGACTTTTCTTTGATACTTGTGTTATTTTGCAATTGCTGGTATTTTATCGCAATCGACTGGTTTAATACCGCAATTGATTGCAGGCTTTTCATAGTATTTTCTGTCTATTTCTATCTTCATTCTTCAGGCACTTTTCCACAATTGTAAGATCCATGGCGCAATTGAAAGAATTTTTCCGTAGTTTCCCGATCCATGCCGCAATTGACAACATTTTGCCACAGTTGACAGTGCTTTACCGCAATTGACAGAAGTTGACCGCAGTCGCTAGAAGTTTGTTGCAATCGAAGCAATATTGCAATATCTGATCCAAATCTTTTTCACAGCTATTTCTAAATTAACATTTTTTTAGTTTCTGTGCAAGATTGGATCAAATCACAAAGGATAGAGAAGGGTAAGTTTTGGTAAGCATCATTCATCATTTCAAAGTTACTGCATATATTCTCATTTTGCAAATAATCCTATTTGGTACTAACCTGTTTAAACAAATCAAACTAAAAGGAATTCATTTGTCGATTTGGGTTTAAAAAGAATAGTGCTTACAAACATATCACATCTCATATTTTGGATTTGGGGTTAAAATTGACGTGAGGATTGAAACTAAACAAAGGCAAAGAATCTCTCAATTTGGTGGAATAAAATTGAACAAAGCAATCAACACCTACTTTTGGGCTTAAAATTGAACATTGGTGCTTGTATGGTGGTGTAGCTTAGTTCACATTTCAAAACTTTGGAGCTTAATCGATTTACCTTGTGTCTTGAGTTTTGGGTGCACTTGCACAAACTATTACATTACAAACCTTTATACTCTTTTAAAAAGGCATGTCCGGGGAATGCGCTTCTTCCTCGGAGAACGACCTTAAACCGGTAATCCTTTCGATCGGTATATAAACAAGGCACGAACCAAAGTTTTTTCTTATCTAGCCAAGCTCAGGTGAGGCGTGTTGATAATAGTCTGGATCAGGTGAATATCCCTAAGGAGCTAGTGTGGTCAACTAGGCTCTTAAATGAGTCATGCACGTACAAACCGATTGGAGAGACGCCATGAACCCTTACTACAAGCTTGATTAATTAGAGGCCCACCCATTTTACCTCTGAATAGATACCTTATTATAGTGCAAGGGGTTGTAGAATTTCCCCCCAAGATTCCCAACATATGTGTCCTCCGGTATTTTGTGTAGTGAAAGAGATCTTCACTCCACAGCAACAATACCTGGAAATGGAAAAAATATGGGCACCTACGTCATGGACCTTCGTGTCCTAGTAGCATGACAATTTCTATGTGAGCTAATGGACATTCAAGCATTGGGCCTATAACATTGTATTCTGAAGCCATTGACCTAGATTAATCTGACTGTTCATTGTTGAGACCTTGCGATAACCTTGCAACTTGAAAAAGTTGTAGAACATACACAATTTTAGTTTTCATTCTTCAAAACACAGTGTCTATTATGCTTGTTTCTTTGATCAGTTTCTAAAAATGAAAAACAAAAATATACAAACTGTCAAAATGAGTCAAACGTGTTAAAGTCTAGGGTTGTCAGCGTCAAACTGTCTTGAAAATCAGAAGCATTGTTCCAGAAAATTTGAAAAAATCAAGCAGTGATACTTATCCTCTAGTCTTTTTTAGACTGTTCCTCCTTTACCACAATTGCCTGCATTGTGCCACAATTGAGCAAAGTTTGCCACAGTTGATTCATTTATTTCCACAATCATCATGTTTATTACCGCAATCGATGATAAACTGCCGCAATCGACCAGTTATTTTATCGCAATCGATGAAATTGTACCGCAATTGACCAGCTATACTATATTCTTATTTTGACCTAAAACCTTGAAATAATTCTTCATTTGGTGTCCAAAACTAGTGTCTATCCCAGGAAAATCCGAAGAACATTGTGTGAATCTCTAAACATTAAAGATTACCCTTTCTCTGTAAAGTACAACTATTGTTGAAAACATTGTTAGTTCAAAGGCTCAGACTTGAAATACCTTGATCTCATCATATCAAGTATCATCATCTTTATAAAATTGACTTTGTCCAAGGCAAATGTCAGAAAATCTTATCTTTTATCGTCACCACTTTGAGATCAAGTTATATCAAAATCTATCCTTAGAATTACCCTTGTCCAAAACATAACTCAGACTTTCCTCAGAAAGGATCGTCTTCCTTGTTTGCTCTATATCACTTCTTTTAGTTACAAAACCTAGACCACACTATGTCTCAAACACCTCATGGAGGACCTTATACAAGGTCTAAGACTAGAACTCAACCCGATGAGTCATATATCAACTGTTTCCCCACTCGGGAAATAGAGCAAGAGAACGATCCCTTCATGAACACCAGTTCTGCTCTATTCATTGAACAGCCCTGTGGGGCGGCCTTTTTCCAAGATATCATAGAAGAAGAACTTGAAGATGTGGAACAAGATGCTTATTCCATGAAAGTAGTTGACACTGTTGTAGAGAGGAATCATGAATGTTACTTGGCCATGTTAATAAAGAAGGGAGTCAAACTCCCAGCTGAATTCAGTGTATCAACGATATGGCCCAAAAACCCTCTCGTAGGTCAAAACACTACTCACACTCCTTAGATACTACCTATTATGTCACAGATCTTTCCACCATTGGTTTTACCCACATCAACACAGACTATATCCAATCAAATGAATGACCTGACCCAGGCTAGCACATCTTCTGCTCAAAGCATGACAGGCTTGCAACAAAGTGCACCTATGGTCACTAGTATGCCTCTACCTTTGGTCTCATGGCCAGGACAATCAAACTTGCATGCTATGCCTTCCATCCCACCAAACACCAACTATTCTGAAACTATGTCGCTGCTGCAATCAATTCACACTAGTCTTGGGATCAACACATCATGCCCACAGGGATCCATCTCTATAGGAACAACTTATAGTCAAGGCCCGCCCAAGGCTACATCTTTTCCCATGCTGACACCAATCCAACCTTTGCAATAGCAACCCTAGCTTCAGTTGCCTCAACCCCAACCTCCGCAACAGCAACCCCAACTTCAGTTGCCTCAAAACCAACCCCCGCAATAGCAACCCCAGCTTTAGTTGCCTCAGTTCCAACTCCCATAACAGCAACCCCAGCTTCAGTTGCCTCAAAACCAACCTTAGTGACTACAACCCCAGCTTCAGTTGCCTCAAATCCAACCTCAGCAATAGCAACCCCAATTTCAAACCCAACCTCAACAGCAGCAATATCTACCCCAGCATTATCAAACCCAGTTTCAATCACAACAACAAACACATCAAAACCCACCATGGACTACTCATGTCCCTCCAATTACAAATCACTTGGTGGGAAATCAATATCAAGTCCCTAGGATGAAATCATATGTTCCTACTCAAGGGACACAAAGGTGCAGCCTCATACCCACCACGGCACAAAGAAATGTCCACACGCACCAGCCTCAATATCAAACGGACATGCTAATGCACCAAATGAAAACCCTTCAAACCCAAATGATGGATATGCAAAATCAGGGGCAAACTAAATCCTATACCGCAGAGGATTTATACCCATATCCCTTTGACCATTCTCTTCACATGTCTCCATTCCCAAATCACTTCTTGGTACCAAAATTTGACAAATATAGGGGCAGTACCAACCCTATTGAGCATATCCGAGAGTTTTTTGCTAGTTGTGTCAAATTCACTCATGATGAGACATATTTAATGCGACTATTCCCACAAAGTTTGGTTTTACCAGCAATGGAATGGTTCTCACATCTACCTCATGGCATTCAATCTTGGAGAGAATTGGCTGAAAAGTTCATAGCTCACTCCCATCATAACATCAAGCGCAAGGTCAGCATCAAGGACCTTTGCGATATCAAACAGAAAGATGGAGAGTCTTTTGTGAAATTCCTACAGAGATGGAGGAATACAGAAAACCGCATAAAATATGATGTGCCCAAACAAGACTTAATAGTAATTTTTGTTGACAATCTAATCCCAGACATGTCATTCACAATAGAGTTACAGTTAGCTCCGAACTTCACACAACTCATTGAAAGAGGAGTTCGTTGTGAGCAGAACTTAGTCAAACGAGGAATCCTTGCAGATCCCACACAAATGAATATGAATAAGAATGCAATAGAAAAAAATAAGTGGTGGAACAAAAAAAAAATTTCACTAGCGATGGTGTCATTGATGTGAAAACTGTCAACTATGCGCAACCCAAGGTGTCACTGCAAGGCGCACCTGTGGCAAACCAAAAACCCACAGGGCCCACTCAACAAGCATACACCAAAAACCAACCTCCCCCTATACAAGTGGCCCCTATGTCAAATATTCAACAATAGAATCAACACAAACCACGGTTTCAATTCTAACAAATAGATTTCACACCATTGGGAGAGCTGATAGAATCAGCTTTACGCAAGTTGATACAATCAAACACTATCACTCTCCCAGAAATTAGAGATTTTGAACAAGATGAAAATAAACTGAGGTGGTATAATGACAAATATTTCTGTGAGTTTAATTGGGTGAAGGGGCACAAAATGGCCAACTGCTACCGATTAAAACATGTTATCCAAGATCTGATTGACACGGGGATCATCAATGTGACGAATACTCAAACCAAAGGCACAACTGATCACACTATATTCAATGATACCTTTCATGATCACAACAAGGGAAAAGCCTTTGGGTTGTTAGAATAATAAACAGAAAAATGCAAATATTAATGCACGGAAGAGAACACAAAGACATAGAGATTTAACTTGGTTCACCCAATCCTTGGGCTACGTCCACCAACAGTGAGTCCAATATCTTTATTATTATCCAGTAATTACAATCTAAATCCTGCAACTCAATACCGCCACAAGAAGCTATGAAAATCCCTCATACAATAAAATCTCAAAACCCTAAGCCCTTTTCACAAGCATATTTGACCTAACCTAATTAGGGCAAAAAATACTCTGACTAATAGAAAATCAATGGTCGACCCCGAGCTTGGGGCCCATATAGATATGTCTGGGGGGAAACCACATCGAAAGAAATTGAGTCTGATTAGGCTCCACATACATAACAATCTCCAACTTGGAGACTGATCAGACTCCACAACAATATCCTCCCACTTGGAGACTGATCGACCAAACCTATAGCTCCCACTGGAATAAAGAAACCACCCTGGACTCTGTTGTTCTTTTATTCTATTTAGTCTAGAAGACCAACCGAAGCTGAAGAGGAATTTAGCTTCTCCCTTGTCACTACTTTTGTAAACATATCTGTTGGATTATCATCTATATGTATCTTCTCCAACTTTAACTGTCCATCATCCAAATATGACCGGATGAAATGATATGGCAATTGTATGTGCTTTGTTTTTTAGTGCAAAGAAGAATTCTTTGCAAGATGAATGGCACTTTGACTATTTGAATACAAGTAATTATCTGCCTGTGGATGTCCCAATTCTTCCATGAAGAATTGAAGCCATATCATCTCCTTGGCTACCTCTGTAGCAGCAACATACTCTGCCTCTGTAGTGGATAACGCATTCACCTTTTGTAACCGAGAAATCCAACTCACTGTTGTCCCACCAACAGTAAATACATAACCTGTAGTACTCTGTCTAGTATCTATATCTCCTGCCAAATTTGAGTCAACATAGCCATGACCAGTAGTAGAAGAGCCCCCAAAGTGTAAACACTTATTGGATGTACCTCTCAAATATCTGAGAATCCATTTGACTACATTCCAATGCTCAATCCCAGGGTGACTCATATACCGGCTAACAACTCCCACTGCATGTGAAATATCTAGCCTAGTACATACCATAGCATACATTAATCTCCCTACAGCTGAAGCATAAGGTATCTTGGACATTTTTGCCTCTTCTTCTGGTGTCTTTGGACACATTTCTTTAGTCAATTTCAAATGATCAGGCAAAGGTGTAGTGACAGCTTTGGCATCCTTCATCTAGAATCTCTGCAACACCTTTTCAACATAATCAACCTGAGATAGAGTTAATTTCTGGTTCTTCCTATCTCTGCAAATTTTCATGCCAACGATTTGTTTTTCTATCCCCAAATCCTTCATAGAAAAATATTTTGCTAACTGTTGTTTCAACCCCTTAATATGATCCATGTTAGATCCAGCTACAAGCATATCATCAACATAGTAACATAAAATAATGTATCTGTCATTATTCAACCTCTTGAAATAAACACAATGGTCAAAATTACATCAAGTGTATCCATTCTCATTCATAAAAGTATCAAATTTAATATAACATTGCCGAGGTGCTTGCTTCAAGCCATATAAACTTTTCTGCAATTTGCACACTAAACTCTCCTTACCCTTGACCTCAAATCCCTGTGGTTGTACCATATATATTTCTTCATTCAAATCACCATGAA
>MU224691.1:2752017-2767239 GCA_018584345.1 Thuja plicata
AAAATATGCATACGAATCTGATACATCTTGTTGCTCTCCAAATTGATGTAACACCCTATCGGTGTTATGAAAATCCATCATATGTACATGATCACTCATGCGACCAATCAAGTATCTCCACTGTCGACAAAAGGGGAGATGGATGTCCTCTCCATCCTAGATGGGACAATCTCTCTATGGCCTCCAGATAAAATAAAGAATCATATCTAGCTACTACCGCCAGTATGAAAGATGACCCATATGAGTCTGAACAATCACACCATCATACATGTACACATACGACCTATTTGCTGGGAGAGCACGGGCACCAACAGGACGATAGACTGCTATATGCTCCCATGCCCAAATCTATAGCAAGGTAGCACCGCAACCAAGTGACTTACCATCAAGGTAAGCCACATACAACATATGGAAATGCATGTGGGCCAACATGCATGGACCCCAAGCAAAGACGGTATGGTCTCGGACCATACTCTGTAGGACACTACCAAAACCAAAAAAAAAACCACACTGACGATGATCGGGGCATAGAATCCCACATATTAGACTACCTAGCAGCATGGATAGTTTATCAAGGCCTAATCCGAATCTAAACCAAGGGATATCATAATCACCTACAAGCCCGAGCTGATCCTGGGGCAGTCTAGAGAGCTCAGTCAATGAAGTAACACCAGTGTGTGTGGAATACTCCACAAGCTCACCCTGGATAGGGAGTTGGAGGATGCGATACACATCCTCTAAGGTCATGATACACTCCCCGATAGGAAGCTAGAAGGTGCAAGTCTCTGAGTACCATCTCTCTACAAGAGCGGAGATCAGACCCCTGTTGGTCATAATCTCAGGCATATAACATATCCAGTACAATCCAAGATCACGAAGAACTGACCTCTCATCCTCAGTCAATTGGAATCTGTACACAAGTCCCGCTAGCCTGGACTCTTGACAACGCAAGATACGCCTAGTGAACTGCACATAGAGTAAAAAAATAGAAAATTATCAGTTTCAGTCATTGAGGAAAGTAACAGAAGCTAGAAAAAGTAGATAACCGACAAAAACATCAGGCAGACAGTGCTAAAAAATCAATTGCAGTAATAAACAGAGGAAAATGTGGTACTTTTAAGCGGTTGTGGAACATAATCTACAAGTGCAGTAGACAAATTGCAATTGCGGAAATTTACATGTGCAAGTGCGGTACCTTTATCAAATGTAGTATATAACTGGCAATTGCGGCATTCAAACCACAATTGCAACAAAACCGCAGCCAATTGCGGCACATATGTTAATTTTTCAAAAAAGTATGAATTTTAAAAGTAATAAATGACACACAAAGAGAGGAAACTCACCGGACGTCTAGAGCCAATAGGTCTACGGTATGTATGGACTCGGTCAGAGATGTGCACTACGCCAGGAAGGCCTGCCATCACTCGAAAACAGGAAGAAAAAGAAAGCAGAAATCAGAAACGAACTCACCAAGATCTCAGGGCTCTAAATCGCAAAGTGACAAAAGAAGAGCTCTCTTCGTTACTTATAGGGGTTCCAAAAAAACCTAATTTCACCCAGGAGCTCCGAAATTTCTTCTCGGTCCCTGCAAACTTCGACAGTCAATTACAGGGGCATTTTAAAGTATTTTTCAAATCCGTTAGCTACCCAGTTCAACAAATTATAGTTTCAACAAATCAACGCTCGTCTCGCGACTTTTCGCTCAAATTTGTTGAGGGGGCATAAATACACCTACTAAATGCTAGAGCAAGCTGGGGCAAAACCAAAGAATCTTTGACACACTGCGACAAGTCACATCGCATCAAAGAGGGGCAATTGTAGACACCCTAAAATGGACAGGCTTGCGACTTTACATTAAAAACACTAATTTTCATCTATTAATTAATGGTTTTTTAATCATTAATTTATCATCTATTTTCCTCTAAATTCATTTCCCAAATCATCTAATCAAATTCCCAAAATTAATTAAATAATTAATTTTATTTAATTAAATAGCTTTAATTGATTAATTACCATTAATTGATTAATTAAACTCAATTTCCTATAGTTTAAATTCAAATATTTAAACTTACTAATTAGATTCTTCCAATTAAATTAATTTAATTTCATCAAATAAAGCAATTCTTAATAAAAAAGAATTCAATTATCTCACATGTTGAAAATAATTATTAAATAAATGAATTAAATATTCATTTATCTTCAAAGAGATAACTCCAATCAGATCACATGGGTTACTCCACCCATCTCTCCAGTCCACATGGGTAACTTCACCCACCTCTTCAGTTCAAAAAGGTAACTCATAATTATCTCTTCAGTTAACCAAACTCTATTTCCTCTTTACCAAATGAAGAGGTGGAGTTTAATGAGGAACTCTCCTGTTCCTTTTGATCTCAACCTTTCATCTCCCTATCTCTGGGATTGATCTCAACCATTCATATCATCACCAATTCCTATATAATAAACCCTTCATAACCATTTGAAGGATCTGGGATTTCAAGCTCTCGTGCGCCATTACTCCGTCAGTTTGGTTCTAGAATTCAAGCATCTTGCGATCACACACCCATTTCAACTAGAAAATTCTCAACACTTCTCAAGTCATAGACGATGCCCCACCAATACTGAGCATCAAAAATAGCGTTTCGGAAGGAGTAGAGAGAGACAATAGAAGCTTCAAGCATCATGGGGTTTGCATTCATTTGTTTTCCTTTCTCTTGCTTGTACATTTTATTGATTACGTTTCATTGTTATTCATTATTGGTAGTATTGTGTATTTGATTTATATCAATTGTGAAACCTTTGCTACTGACCCTTGCCTTTGGAAAGCTTGGGAATCCATGGATCATGAACTTAAAGGAGAGGCGTACAATACTAAGTGCCAAGAAGCTATTAACACCCACCATTCCTTACACAAAAGATCATGAGGAATGTATGGAAGAAGACCTCATAAGGAATATATTTGAGGATGAGGAGGTCGATAAAAGGGCTGAAAATTTTAATGAATTGATGGACTTGGAAAGGCAAGTGAAGAGAAAAGGCATCTCTTTTGGGGGTTTCTTCCGAAATTTTCCATACTTGAAAAGACTTGATGTTATGATTGAGTCCCATACTCTGTTGTGTAATCAATTGGAAGATGCACTTGTAGTGCCAAAAAAGGGCCATAAAGGGCATTCATCATCAGAGTATGATGAAGATAGTGATGAGGAGTATTTAGTTCCTAGCTCCCCTCTAGTAAATCAGCCATTTGTTGAAGAACATGCAGCAGAGGGAGAGATAATAATTTACCTAACAGAGGTCCCAGAGATTGAGGTCACTAATGAGCCCCCACCAAAAAGACAAAGATTTGAAACAGGGGAACCATCAAAGAAGAAAGAGAAGATGAAAGATAGAATTGGTGCTCTTATCACTGGTAATAGAGCCTATGACCATCAGCTAAGGAAGCAGATAAGAGCAGGAAAGAAGCTGTAGAAAGATGATGAGGAGGAAATAGAATTACCTCTTATGACATGCACTGATGAAAGATTGATATATCAAGATTGATTTCTAAAGGATGATAATTTCATCAAGACCAAAGAATTAAAAGAGTTCCTCATCTGGAACAAACAACAACAAGTTGGTGCACAACTACAATTGGTAGTTGGAGATCTAGTAACCAGTGAGGCTTTACAAGCATTGCAGGATTATGATCCTGAATCAGAGAAAATCACATCAGAAGAAGCTAGGCAACTGGTCAAATCCAGTGGAATGTTGTTGGTAGAAGGATGGGATTTGGCTTCTACCTTCATCATAGATCAAATAAGGAAACAACCTAATGTAAAATTGTCATCAAAAACACGGGTTGGAGAGATTATCAGAGGATTTGGATACAACCCAAAGTCCCAACCCTTAGAAATGTGGAGCCTACCTCCAAAAGATCATAAGCCTTCATTAATAAACATTCAAGATAAAATGGAAGGAAACAAGATTATATGGTCAGTCCAGAATATAGGAGACTTGGAGATTTTCCAAGTGCTCACCCATTTTGCACAGTTAAATGAGGCCAAGGCTGCACAAATGTCTGAAAGATATAAGAAACTAACTAGTGAAACTAGTGATAAATTCAAGGACAGGGAGTTGGATCTGATCAAGATCATAGCACAAGAGAAGCTTATAGCAGAGCTAACAAAAAAACTACTTGATATGCCAGAAGTTGACCCTACAGAGCACAAAGAGGGAAAAGATGTAGAAGTACAAACAGAAGAAACAGAGCATACTACAACAAAAATAGGGAAGGGTATTGGTGAACACAATGAAGTTATTTTTGGTACACTAACATAAATTTTGTAGCATAGGGTAGATATAATAAAGGATAAGATTGATATAGTTTATGGAGCTTATGGCAAATTTCTAGGCTTGCAAGTAGAAGTTAACAATTTTGTCTCAATTTTGAACCCATATTATGCAACATGCTCAGGCAGAACTGGAGTTTTTGAAAGGTTGGCATCTTTGCAACCACTTAGGTCAGACCTACCAGAGATAGTAACCCAAGTTGGGGTTGAGATAGAGTTGATAAGAGCCACCTTGTCCTTTTTCAAAGGAAAGGCTAATTAAACAGAGGCAAGGTTAAATATGTTCGGGCCTAGTTATAACATATTTGTGCCTCCAATCATATCAGAGGATAATCAAATCAAGCCACTAGGACTATGGGGCTTCGAATTTGACAATGTGCTACCTAATAAAGAGGTATATATTTATGAAAAGGGAGAGCTAGATATGGAAAGATATAATAAGATTTTGGATGAAGCATTTAAAGCAGAAATAGATTTTAATAAGTTCATCACAGATGTCAAGAGTATTACTGATGCCAAGTGGGAGAGACATATGACCCAGTTGCAGAACATACAGAGCTTTGAATGGCCGAAAGAAGAAGATGTTACAGCATGGGACACATTAACAAATCCCAAGAAGAAAAATCATGTCACTGTTGACTTGGAAATAATGGATGAAGAATAGGAGGACACATGGCACCTGCTCTTTAAGCATAGGAAGGTTAGCTATCATAAAGAATAGTGTAAGTTAGCCTATATTGGCGGTCACTAGGCCTCATTACAAATATCAGATGTTATCCTGAACATATACAGACAAAGGTGCCAAAGATCACAAGAAGACAAGGAACAAATTAGATCTTAATCTTCATTTTTGTCCATCCACCGCTTGGTTCTTTCCTATCTTTTGTCCTTTCTATATTTTATGGTTAGGTCTTAAAACCATCTTAAGCTTGTAGCATCCTTACTTCTTAAGGATTCCAAGATGGTTTTAGCCTATATATAGAGCTTACTATAACATTTGAAAGATGATGGAATAGAATTACAAGGCAGACTATTACAATTTTGTCTAAGCCTCTGTACTTTTTGTCTATTGTATGTATTTTGAAGCAGTTAGACATTAATAAATACATTGCAAACTCCATTTTATATCTTTTTTTGTCTCTTTTATTTATATTCAATCTTTTATGTGTTTATTTGTAAGGCATCTAAATACATCAATTGCAAGGTAGTTGTGTAGTCATTTGTGAGGTCCTTCAAGGAAGGAATAACTCTTTCACATGATTCCTGGAAGCTAAATATTGATGTTTAAGATATGATGAACAAAGATATAGGAGTGAGTGGATAGTTTGTAAGGCATGCTATCTAGGTTGCAATTATTTTCATTAGTCATCTAATTGTGGATTTGCATTCAAGTTTGACTTTGTAGCCCATAGGATCAGACACTAGTTTATAGTTTTGCAAGTAATTGTTCAATCATCCAACATTTAAGAATAATCATTAAAATACATTACACTCATAAAAGAGCATACATTCATAAGCAATTGTACTCACAGATTATACAATTCAAATTTGTTGATTCCTTTAAGAGAGATTCAAATAGGTTGTCCCTCCTAAGTTTATAAGAACTATAAAAGGAAGAAGGATGAGAATCCTTATTGTATTACTATTTGTTGTTGTCAAACTACTAGTTTGGCTTATTAAGCTCTATATCGGGTTATTCATAGTCACTTGCATAGTTATCTATTTATTGATACAGTAAAAGGCATTCAACAAGTTAGTAAGATATAATCCACTATAAAGTACTGTAAAGAACAATAATAATTTAAAGGTAATGCCTGCCTGAGTCAGTGGATCTCAAAAAAGAAGGAGGATCATATCCAGTCCTCATCAATTAGGATTTTCTTGCATATAGATTATTCAAAATATATTAGAGCAAAGCATTCATACTGGTTTTAAAAGATACTTTCAAGAAAAATCCCTAACTCCATCTCTGCCCACAACTTTGGTATGTCATGTAAATTCTAGGAATGACCTTGTTTCTCTCACCAAGTGGCTCGAACGTTGGGCGACCACTATGGATCCAAGTGCTCCTCAAGGTGCACTCAGCAGCAAAATTGACAATCTTCAAGTATGATTTTATCAAAGCTCGTGAGGGGTATTGATGAATTGTTATATGCTACGAGGCCATGTCACAAAGGCCTGCAATAACCTATCTTGGTTTTTAAAGATTCACTTTCATTTTTATTTTCCAACCCAATCTTGGTTGATGCAAAAACTTGCAATGTTTCACAATTGAAAGCTGAAACATTGCATATTTTTCAAACCGCTTGTCATCGCATCAAACTGTCTCCTCTAGTAGCTCCAGTATTCCTATTTAATTCTATTAATTACCCCATTTTTCTCACCAAGTGGCTCGAACGTTTCCAACTATTCTAGAGCCAAGTGTCCCTAAAGGTGCACTCAACAACAAAATTGGCAATCTTTAGGCATCCATTTCTTGGAGCTTGTGAGGGGTATCAATGAACCATTAGGTGCTACCAGACCGTGTCATGGAGGCCTACGATAACCTATCTCATATTTTGGACATTGAATTAAATTTTCATTTGCCAACCCAATATCGGTTGATACAAAAACTTGCAATGTTGCGTAGTTGAATGCTGAAACATTGCATATCTTTCAAACCGCTCATCATGGCATCAAAATGTCTCTGCCAAAAGCTCTAGTATTCTGAGAAAATTCTAGGAATTACCCCATTTTTCTCACCAAGTGTCTCAAACATTGTCGACCACTGTGGAGCCAAGTGTCCCTGAAGGTGCACTCAGCAACAAAATCGGCAATCTTCAAGCATCAATTTCTTGGATCTCATAAGGGGTATCAATGAACTATTAGGTGATACGGGCTTGTGTCACAGAGGCCTACAATAACCTATTTGGGTTTTTGGAGATTCAATTTTTTTTCATTTGTCGACCCAATCTTGTTTGATGAAAAAACTTGCAATGTTGCGTAGTTGAAAGCTAAAACATTGCATATCTTTCAAACCGCTTGTTGTGGCATCGAACTATCTCTGCCAACAACTCTAGTCTTTTGATTGAATGGTAGGAATGAACCCATTTTTCTCCCCAAGTGTCTTGAACTTTTTCGACCACTATGGAGCCAAGTGTCCTTGAAGGTGCACTCAACAACAAAATCGATGATCTTCAGGCGTCAGTTTTTCAGAGCTCGTGAGGGGTATTAAAGAAACATCAGGTGCTACACGGTCATGTCAGAGAGGCCTAAAATAACCTATCTTTGATTTTGGAGATTCACTTTTATTTTCATTTTCTGACCCAATCTCAATTGATGTGAATACTTGCAATGTCGCATAGTTGAAAGTTGAAATATTGCATATCTTTCAAACCGCTCATCGTGGCATCAAATCGTCTCTGCCAATAGCTCTGGTATTCTAGGTGAATTCTATTAATGACTCAGTTTCACTCACCAAGTGTCCCGAATGTTTCCGACCACTCTAGAGCCAAGTGTCCCTAAAGGTGCACTCAGCAACAAAATTAACGATCTTCAAGCGTCAATTTCTCAGAGTTTGTGAGGGGTATCGATGAACTGTCAGGGTGCTACGAGGTTGTTTCATAGAGGCCTATGATAACCTACCTCAAATTTTGGATATTCACTTTGATTTTCATTTTCTGACCCAATAACGGTTGATACAAAAACTTGCAATGTTGCGTAGTTGAAAGCTGCAACATTGCATATTTCTCAAAATACTCATCATGAAATCAAACTATCTCTGCCAATAGCTTTGGTATGTTGATTTAATTCTAGGAATGACCTTTTTTCACTCATCAAGTGGTTCAAACATTGTCGACCACTTTGGAGCCAAGTGTCCCTAAAGGTGCACTCAGCAACAAAATTAGCAAGTTTTAGGCGTTAGTTTCTCAGAGCTCGTGAGGGGTATCAAAAAAATATTAGGTTTAATGAGACCGTATCATGGAGGCCTATGATAACCTATCTCAGTTTTAGGAGATTCACTTTTTTTTTCATTTTCCAACCCAATCTTGGTTGATGCAAAAACTTACAATGTTGCGCAGTTAAAAGCTGAAACATTGCATATCTTTGAAACCCCTCCTCATGGCATCAAACTATCTCTACCAATAGCTTCAGTATGCCTATTGAATGATAGGAAAGACCCCATTTTTCTCACCAAGTGGCTCAAATGTTACCGACCACTCTGGAGCCAAGTGTCCCTGAAGGTGCACTCAACAACAAAATGGGTGATCTTTAGGCGTTAGTTTCTTAGAGATCGTGATGGGTGTCAACAAACCATTAGGTGATAGGAGACTTTTTCATAGAGGCCTATGATAACCTATCTTGGATTTTAGAGATTCACTTTTGTTTTCATTTGCCAACCCAATCTTGGTTGATTCAAAAACTTGCAATGTTGCGCAGTTGAAAGCTGCAACATTGCATATCTTTCAAACCGCTCATCATAGCATCAAACCATTTCTGCCAACAGCTTTGATATGCCAGGTGATTGCTAGGAATGACTTATTTTTTCTCACCAATTGGCTCGAACATTGCCGACCACTCTAGAGACAAGTGTCCTTGAAGGTGCACTCAATAATAAAATCAACAATCTTCAGGCTTCAGTTTCTCAAAGCTCATGAGGCATATTGACAAACTATTAGGTGGTACTGACTATATCATGAAGGCCTACAATAACCTATCTTAGATTTTGGAGATTCACATTTTTTCATTTTTTGACCCAATCTCAGTTGATGCAAAACCTTGCAATGTTGCATAGTTGAAAGTTGCATCATTGCATATATTTCAAACTGCTCATCATGGCATCAAACCGTCTCTACCAACAGCTCTGGTATGTCAGGTGAATGCTAGAAATGACCACTTTTTGCTTACCAAGTTGCTTGAACGTTGTCAACCACTCTGGACCCAAGTGGCCCTGAAGGTGCACTCAGCAACAAAATTAGCGATCTTCAGGAATCAGTTTCTCAAAGCTCGTGAGGGGGATTAACAAACAGGGCCATGTCATGGAGGCCTGCGATAACCTATCTTGGATTTTGGAGATTTACTTTTTTTTTATTTGTTTACCCAATCTCGGTTGATGTAAATACTTGCAATGTTGCACAGTTGAAAGCTGCAACAGTGCATATCTTTCAAACCGTTCATCGTGGCATTGAACCATCTCTGCAAAAATCTTTGTTATTTTGAGTGAATTCTAGGAATAACCCCATTTCACTCACCAAGTGGCTCAAATGTTGCCAACCACTCTAGAGCCAAGTGTCCTTGAAGGTGCACTCAGCAACAAAATTGATGATCTTCAAGCGTCAGTTTATCGATCCTGAGGGGTATCAAAAAATTGTCAAGTGCTACAGGACCATGTCATGAAGGCCTATGATAACCTATCTCAGATTTTTGAGATTCACTTTCATTTATATTTGCTGACCCAATCTCGGTTGATACAAAAATTTGTAATGTTGTGTAGTTGAAAGCTGCAACATTGCATATCTTTCAAACCACTTGTCGTGGCATCAAAAAATCTCTGCAAACAACTTTGGTATGTCGAGTGAATTCTATGAATGAACCTATTTTTCTCACCAAGTGGATCAAAGGTTTCTGACCACTTTGGAGCCAAGTGTCCTTGAAGGTGCACTCTTTAACAAAATTGGTGATCTTCAAGCGTCAGTTTTTCAGAGCTTATGAGGGGTATCAAAAAACTGTCAAGTGCTACAGGACCATGTCACGGAGGCCTAGTATAAC
Organism: Thuja plicata; assembly: GCA_018584345.1. Lineage (NCBI taxonomy): Eukaryota > Viridiplantae > Streptophyta > Pinopsida > Cupressales > Cupressaceae > Thuja > Thuja plicata. The sequence continues at coordinate 2,762,091 of MU224691.1, forward strand.
CTATCTCATATTTTGGAGATTCACTTTTGTTTTCACCCAATCTTGGTTGATGCAAAAACTTGCAATGTTGCGCAGTTGAAAGATGAAACATTGCATATCTTTCAAACCGCTCATCGTGGCATCAAATCATCTTCGCCAACACCTTCAATTTGATGAGTAAATCCTATGAATAACATTGTTAGCTTTCACAACTCATTCAAACATTCAGGACCATAATGTACTCGTGCATCCCTTAACATTCTTGTAGTGCCCTAAATAGGTCGAGGTGGTCAAAATCCTCCAATAGGACTAAAATTGGGCAGGATTGATATTTTGATCTTATATGACCTAATATAATTTGTTTAAGGTGTTGGAATGGAAATTACATGCCTAGGTTTATGAAATGAAATATGCATATTCTCATAAAGTATGAATCTTTCAGGAACAATATACATAGATACACATGCAAACATAAATATAAGACATAAGAAATTTACAAAGCATAAGACAAGCAATTTACAAAGTATAAGACATCCACATAAACATAAAGTAGTCTACATCAATACACAAGACACATGAATTTCATACTTCAAAATATAAACTATATATATTCATAGAGCATGAAGAAAAATATATATGTCCAATAATGTCATAGATCAAATATATCCAATACAGTTAAATTGGCTTTGCAAAAGCCAAATGGACATAGAACATGTCACTTATACAATATACAAAAAATATGTCCAGTAATGCGATATTGGCATACAATAATTATCCCTAATATATTCATTTCGTGGAAGGGCAAGAAAAAAATCTCAGGTTGTCTTCGATCGTCGCGTCGATGAAGATGTAGTACTCTTTCAAGTGTGCTCACTAGTCGTCCTATCTAGAATCTTCTGCAGCTGGAGCTGATAAAATAACAAGTATAAAAATCAATAACTAATATACATTAGAATTCAATTATATGATGACATAAAAGAGAATATTTTCTTACCACTACCAAATAGTCACTATGTACATCCACCAAAGGGGCACGCTGACAATCTGGAGTAATGATTCCCTACAAAATGATCAAAATAATATTTAAAATACATACATAAATATCATTAAATTTTTTAATACAAACTATTAAAATAACAATTCTAATTAAGTAATCTCTTTCATACCTCGGTTAGTGCTTCAGAACTAGCTATAGTTGCAGCTATACCATGATCCAAAGTATCACAAACAACATGAGAAGTCTCTATTGTCAATAACTAAAAATGAAATAACAAGAGTATTATGTAGTTATCAAGAATACCTATAATATTTTACAACCCCACTAATGAATAAATGATACCTCTATGAAGGTGTCACTGCATCCTTCAGTGTGCAGTGTCAATGTCATAGCTCCAACATTAAACTAGTGCACATGTATGGTAATTTATAAGACAACCATTCATATAAGAACATACCACTAACTTGTTAATTATAATGCATTATTACATATATGCATATGGACTAAATGATGTCGTCACAAAGCTAGGTGAAGGAATGTGATCACTGCCATGACCACTTTGACTCTGGATTTTGATCATAATTTATTTAGTAATTTAGTTATTTATTCATTTATTAATTAAATTTAATCAAGTAAATCAAATTAACATGCAAATTAACATACCTCAAGGAAATCTGAATGATGCCCTTCGTTGTCTAATGTGAAAATCTATGGTCCAATAGTGAACAAATGTACATCCACAATAAGTTATGAGACAAACATCCATATAGTTATAGAATAATCAAATGTATTAGTCGATACATACTTGTGGAGTTGATGACGTAGTGTAAAAGAGGTCTGGGGGATCATTGTCATTGCAACTGACACTCTTTCCCTGAATTTTCATCATAATCAATAGATACTAATTTAGTTATTCATAAATATGATCAAATAAATTTAATTAACTTGCAAATATTTACCTGTGTATCAATGCCAAATTTTGTATTGAGAAAATCATCGGACATCATTCCATCATCCTCTTCCTCTCTGTCGACAGTACCAAATGTGCATAAGGATCCACAAGAATGACAAATATGACCCCTTGAAGACCGACCATGGTCACCCTTGACTAGAGGAGTGATGCATTGAATGAGAGTCTGTGTTAGAGCACCTAATCATGCCTAGTGTGTCCACCTCCACATGTTCCTTCACAATGGAAGGAATACTAACATGATCCACCTGTGTCTTCCCATTGGGAAACCTAGGTGCATTAGGGTCACAACGTTCCATAGGTCTATCAAATGATGACCCCCTACCTCTACCCTGAGACTCTAGAAAGTCAAAATAATTTGGCACCTCCTTCAGGACAAACTCAAAATAGAGTTTCCTCGGGAAATAGATAGGAACCTCATGATTGTTATAGGGAGGGGAATCAAAGACCATCCACCATCTATCTCAAAATTTTGTTTTTATATCTTCATTCAAACACTAATGAATTGGGAACCTCTTTGTTGTAGTTTTAAGAGTATCAGTTTCCCCTAGCTTTTTAAAGAGTTTGCAAATGTCGTCTTTTGTGATTTGTTTCTTTTTTATGCCCTCATATGATAATTTATTTGCATAATATTATTTTTGTTCTTCTCTTTTATCATGCCATAAATTAAGTTGCCCATTAACTGAACCTACGTGGGTCAAGATTAATTCTAATGATTTTGAAAGTGTTTCCCTTCCAAGATTTGTATCAATAGAATCTTTTAACCTCCTAATTAAATATTCTATTTCTATTTTCCCTCTTTCTATTTGGTTAATCAAATTTTTATGTGTTCTAGGAGGAGGTTTCTTGATTGGTGGAGGCAGTTGGGGTTTATTTTCTTGGTTATTTTCAACATTTATTTGTTCATGAGGAGAAGATGGAGGGTTTGGTTGAGGGTTTTCTTTGGGGAGATCATTCTTTCCTAGAAATTAAAACAAAATTTATTTTAAAAGTCTAATTAAACTTAAAATTTAAGAAAAGAAACTTTGACAATTAAATTTGATTGAAAACTGAAAATTGAACATAAATTTCAATACAAATAAGATGCATAGGTTGTAGAATCACTTACCTCTTCTTTCGGTTCGACCTTGATAACGTCGTGGAGCCATTTTTTGCTTCAATTTGATGAAGTAAACACCAAAATGTAATGTGTATGTTCTCTAGAGCTAGTCTCTTTCCTGAGTTGCAGGTTTGAAGGAGTAAAATGAGCCACTTTTGTGGCTGTCCAAACTTTATATAAAACCTAATAGTGCATGCATGCTATAGAGCGCATGCGCTATGGTTTGAATTGCCCAAGCCTAAGGCTTGGGCAATCTAATCCAGAGCATGTGCGCTCTATATCATGTATGCACTATAGCCTGCACACACTATGTGCTTTTGGAGACCAAAAAGGAATTTGGCACCTTTTTGGTCCCCCATCTTCATGCATATACCCCATATTAATGAACACTTGAATATATTAATTTTGATCATTTTGAAATAAATTTTTAAATATAGAGGACAATGCCACCATATTAATGAACACTTGAATATATTAATTTTGATCATTTTTATATTCATTTTGCTAATAAAGTAATTTTACCGATTTAAATACTTTGTTATATTAATGATTTTAATATGGAAGACAATGTCACCAAATTAAAATAGGTGTAATAATTATTTTATTATTTTAATACGGAAGGCAATGCCACAATATTAATGAACACTTAATTATTTTAATTTTGATAACTTTTTATATTAATTTTCCTAATAAAGTTGTTTTACTAATTTAAATACTTTTTTACATTAATGATTTTAATATGGAAGGCAATGTCACCATATTAATGAACATTTGGAGTTAAGCTTACTATTAGGAATTGTATTATATGTTGTATTAGGTTTATAGTTAATTGATAATTTGATTTTTTTGTGTGTAATCATACATTAGGCATAGAAAATAGAGGTCGTCATTGGAATGAAGGTCGTGGTATGTTGTGAAAAGAAGGGTTTTGGGGGAGCATGGTTTGAGGGTACCATGATAGGAATTGTAAATAATTGTGAAAAGCCAAAATATTATGTTCAATATGATCACTTTATCACAGATGATTGGAGTCGAGAACCTCTTGTTCAAGAAATATTTTTAGAATATATGAGACTCATTCCACCACTGATAAGGATGTCTCACTATATACCACCTAGGTTTTTCGTTGAAGCATTCGATAGTGATTGTTGGTGTAGGGGCATTACAATTGATAGATTTGTTTCACCTTTCAGTGGGGAAGAGTTCTTCAAAATTTACTTCCCTGATAGTCGTAGTCTAAAACCATATTTGTAGTGCCCACCCATAATTTACTTTTCAATATTGATGCCAGAATATTTTGGTTATTTTCATGATGATTATGCATATGTTAGGATGATTTTACTCACCCCATACTTGCATGTGTATGGTTGACATATATCTTTTACATTACTATGTGGCATGTTTATCTTATATTTTTGTATTATGTGTCTGATGTGGTAGAGGACGGAGACATAGTTACTTGCACTATGAGATCCACACGATCGATCGATCCCTATCATTGTCTATTATTTATATTATGTACATGCTCGACTTTGTGATGCAGGTTTGTAGGTACTGGGCATCAACTTTCCCGAATTGTCAGGATGAGCGTGCCCTATCGCAATATCTCAATGGTAAGAGAGGGGAGATAAAAGACATGTATGAATCCCAACTTAAGCCATTATTGTCCTGAAACAGTGGACAAGTATCTTATTTTATACCTTTCAAATTCGTTAAGGTGACGTCATTCGTGAACCCTTCCTTTGTGCTTGTTTGTGATATTTTGGGTTTAGTCAGTTTTGTTGTCATGTTGTCTAGTCATGTGGTTTGATGTGATTTTGGTGTTATTGGTTAAGTGATTTATTAAATTAATTATGTAATTAAATTCAATCTTATTAAATTTGGAAATGTTAAATATGATGTTATTTAATTAATTAAATACATGTGTTAATTAAAAAGTCTAATTTTGGAAATAAAGGATTTAAGTAATTATTAAACCCAAAATTGAGATTTAAAGCATATTTAATGAATTGATATTTAATTATCAATTTGCATGTTATTAGTATGTTAAAAATATTAATTGTTAATTAAATAATATTATGCAATTAAAGTTGCACATTCTTTT
>MU224691.1:2767289-2800190 GCA_018584345.1 Thuja plicata
CTTTTATTAAAATATAAATTTAAAGTAAGAGCTGAGTTAAGTGGCTAAATTGGAAAGTGCATATAATTATTAATTATTAATTAAATTAATTCTTTTTCACTCAATTTTAAGTTGAGTTCTATTTTTTCTAATTTTCTGATTTGAGTTATCAGTTGAGCTATCTTTTAGGTTTTGCATGAGTTTTGGAAACCCTAGGTTGAGTAGGCTTTCCTTTATTAGGATGCTTTTGGCCATTATTGCACACACGTATTTTTACATGTTTTGGCTATGGTGTGGATTGAAGGATATAGTGAAAGCTTAGGACTTCCAGGGTTTTGAATTATTCTCTGTGGCTTTTGTCAACTGGTGGTTTGAGGTAGGGTTTGAATCCTTTGAATTTCAGTATTCAGATCCCCGTCTTCTATGCGTCTGAAATACAGAAATCTCTTGTGTGTAATTATTTGTCTACCTTGTGTTTGTTAAAATCTTAGAAATGAGTTGTGAGTATGATCATGTGGTTTTTCTTTCTCGTTTGCATGTCAAATCTATTTTCTAGGTAGATGGAGTTTCATTAGAAAATTGTATTTTCAAATTAAGCATTGGGATTTTTAGACCTGTGATCAAGACAATCCTAAATTGTGTTTGATAACAATAGAAAACTTTTATTAAATTAACCTTAGGGTTTGAATGAAATTGACTTACCATTAGAATTGACCTTATGTGTTAGCTTTTCGATTTAATAAGCTTCCCCAAAGTAAATCTAAACGAATTTCAAAAGAAATATTTTGATATGCATATGAGCATACATGTGTTGCATATGAGCATATCTCTTTATTAAATTTGAAAGAAATCACTTATTTTCATGTTTAATTAAAAATCTATATTTTAGGTTAACTTCTCTTGAGTTCCCTGATGGTGGCTTGCATTGGGGGCCAGGGCCCTAAGAGGCTACTAGGGTAGCTCGTTGCAAGTGACATAAAAGGTGACAACTTAATGAATTTATTAGGAGAGAAATATTAATAAGATAATTATGTGTTCTCACGCATGCCTTGAGTGCTAGTACAGACTAGGATGGGAGTGAGAGAGAGAGGATGCTTGTTTGAGGTCTTCATGATTAGAATCCTTATCTGTATGAAAGGATTACTGAGCCACATAGAGTCACTTGGGGGCCAGGGTCCAGAGGGGCTACTAGGGTAACTCAGGAGTGGACTTATGTGATGACACTTCCCTATATGTGTTCTAGGTTCCTACGTGAGTATTTGGTACACTTATTTGGTATCTTGACATTTTATACTTTAAACCTTGATATCTTCTTGTTACCTTTTTATCCAGTGTACCTTTGCTTTAGTCTTGCTTGTTGGTTGTTTCTTGTCTGTGTGGGCCTATTGTTATCTCCTCATCATGGTGGGAGTGGACCTTTGGTTCCACAAGGTCGGGTGGTAGTGATTCTTATTACCATTGAGATCTGACGTTTGTGACTTTTGCTTGGATGATCCTTGTTGCAGTTGTGCCTTCTTGCTCTTCCTTGTTGGAGAATTTCTCTTATCTTTCTTAAGTTGTTTACTTGTATCATTGTATCAGTTGTGATATTCTAGGATATTGTATTGTACTTTATATTGAGTTTTGTCACATACCCTGCGACTTGTGCAGTGGATGTTAGTTCATTATGTATACCTTATGGTATTATTTGTATCTAGGTTTCATTTATGAAATGATGATGCTGATTATTCATACCTATTATATGAAGATTGTGTATTGTTCATTGTATTTAGTATATTAGTTAACTTACATAATTCTACGTCATGGAACCCTCGGGATTTGTAATCTGTAAATGAGTTGCATTTATGAGCATGAAATGTCTTATTTTATATTGCTTTCACATTGTTATTATTTATCAATTGTAAACTCTTTAAAAAAAATCTTTCTATAATTTTAGTAGTATGTTTTAGGTTAACTTCTCCTGGGTTCCCTGGCAGGGTGTTACAGTATTCACACACCAATTTATGTCTAGGGAAAGAATGAATTAGAGGACAATGAAGAACACCACAATGGATTTAAATATTTGTATATTGGTTTTTAATTTGAGATCCACTACCTCTCAAAGGGGGATTACATATTTTTGGGTATTTGTATAGTCAGAAAATGGAAGCACTTCCATTTTTAGATTGGTTTAGCCTTCCGAGTGAGTGGTTTGGGGTCATGACAAGCGCCTTGACTAGGTTCCTGATCTTGACATGGTTTCCCCCCTGATCTACCTTTTTGTCCACCATTTTCTGACCTAATTTCTGCATTCTGCGATGCAGACCTATGTTTCTGGGATTCAGGGATAGGGTCGACCTCCTAGGACAGGGTCGACCTCGGCCCTGACCTAGGACAGGGTCAACCTCGGCCAAAATTTCCCAGGATTTGGACCCTAGGATAGGGTCAACCTCGGCCCTCTCCTAGGATAGGGCCGACCTTGACCTTGTCCTAGGGTCCAAATCTCGAGAACTTTTGGTTTCCCAGATGTCGGTCCTCACAAAAAGTTTCCTCCCACTTCTGGGTCAACTGTTTCGGGTTCTAAAGAATGGATTCCTAATTTTTATTTAATATAGGTCCTCTCCTATGGGTAAAGGCTTTAATGGTGATTTAATTATCCTATGTAGGCCTCCTTAGAAGATTGTGCCCTAATTTCATATAAAAGGGAAGCTTTCTCTCTCATTTTCTCTAACCATAAACAAGCAAAACAAAGTCTTCCAAGGGTGATCAAGCATTCCTAAATGAAGATCAAGTAATCAAGAAAGATATAAAACAAGCATTCATCCATTCAAGCATCCATTTTCATGAAGGATATCCATTGGAGGCCATTGAAGGATTCAAGCTACAAGGTGCCCTTTTGGTGATCTCTCCATCCATCTTCTTCCAAAACCATTTTCAAGATCAAGAACCCATCCAAGACTTGGTGTTGGAGATCTATAAGCAAGAGATTGAAGACATCCCACCATTCTACATTCCATATTTTGAAGCATACTTGTGGATTCGTGGATTCAAATCTGCCACAAGGACTTTACAAGCAAGGTGAATTTGAGTTTTTACTTTGTTATCTTTATGCAATTTCAATTATACATTAAGGTTAATTCCAAAACTGGGGTTTGACCAAGGAAAACCCCTCCCCCACAACAAACAAACCTTTATTTTTGTAGGTACAGGTTTGGGACTGTAGATCTGAGACCATATCTAGATACCCTTTTCAGTCTTCTTTCAGATAGCGCGAATAGGGACACTTTCGGATCTGTGCAGGACAGGGTTGGCATTTGTGGTACATGGTCAACCTTTTTCATAAGATGACATTGAAATGGAAAAATATGTCTGGGTTTTGTTCATCTCTACGTTCTGGTTCGGGATCAACTGTCAGATTTTCCAGAAACAGTCTACAGACCTCATAAAACAACAATCTTTGATCTGCAATTTTGTAAGGTTAGTTCTTCCTCCTATCCTTTTCAATTACTATCACTAAGCATATTCACTTAATCAATTTACAGAATTTAAGATCCCCTTTCTTGTTCTCTTTCCAAATAGTTTATTCACTTGTGCATTAACCCTTCTACTTGGGTTGATCAAATTGTATCTCCTATTTGTGTATTTGAGGGTGAAAGAAAGGAACATCTTATCTTTTCCTAATCACAATTACAATATACAATCAATATCAAAATCAATTAAGTGTAAAAGGTGAAATAGGGTTAAGGATTTCAACACACTTTAACAATTTATCAATCAATTAAACCCCCCCCCCCCCCCCTCCAATCTTTACATTTTATCCTTAACAACCCCATCTAACCCAAAAAAAAACACATTACAGTATCATCGGTTTTGTATTGCAAATGAGATATCAAATCTTCTTTGTTATCATTTTTTTTTTCACAAAAATGGTCTTTTAGACCATTTCATAACAATAAATTGATCTCATTGTCTCTATGCATCCATTTTTCTTATAAAGTATTCACTTTTATTTTGTTACAATTTATTGTCTCTCATTGTCTCCATGTTTCTATAATTGTTAGAATTGATTCACTCATAGTCTTTAATTGTTGTTATAATGTATACACTCTCATTTTACACATATCATGATGTTGTATAATATATATTTAAACATAATAAAAAAATGTAATCTCTAAATTCACTTGCATTATTAATAACTGTATTAATTTTGAATTTAGTTTATATTTTTTTAGCATATTTTAATCCTCATCTCCAAAGAAATACATCCATATAGATGTAAATATGATTTATAAATAAATATATGAGTTTTTCAAATGAATATATAATTTCTAATGGATATATACAATTATACAAATTAATATTTACTTAAATATTTTTTGGGTTTCTTATGTCGAAGGCAATGCCACCATATTGTTGTAAATACAATCTTATGATTATGACAATATATATGATACTACAATATTTATTACTTCCTATCTAGAATATCTAATAGTCATTCCTTCTAAAGATTACAATATTGTTAGATATTCAATGTATAAACTCTATTTAGGTTTCTAACTTTACATTTCTTTCATAGTAGCTATGGTAAGACCAAGATTGAAATTTGAATCAGAGGAACAAAGAAGCAATATCAGAGAGAATATCAAAGAGAGTAATGTAGATGTCAACAACAACAAATGATAGAAAGTCAAAGAGAACAACATAGAATAAGACACAATAAAGTTGATAGACATAGGTCTAGTAGAGGAAAGGTAGAAGTAACAATGGAACAATCGGAAATTCAAAACCATATGATAGTGTATCTATATATTTTGATTAAAAAATAAAATGGACAGATTCATGAATACTATTCCACTATAACTAAAATGTTAAGTTCAAATTTATCTATGTAACATCATTTCGTAATAATTTATATTTTTTGGGTATTTCAAATGATTTTGGTGAGATTTCATCGTAGTAACTGAACTAATATCTTATTCTAAGTGTCTTAATTATTTGTTTCATACTATGTATTAGTAAACATTATTTATTTCAATTTTTGTTTATCACAAATTATCAATAGTTTTATTCTCATAATTTCTAAATACTTTTTTAAAAAAAATAGCAGCTAACAATTCAAGTTATATGTATTTCTAAAAATGAGTCACAAATCATTTTTGCAAGCCCAACTTATTTTGTAAACTCAAATGTTTTCTTTGAAATTGATGTGGACAAATGTGCAAGATTAGTTTTAGACTACTGCAGAAAAATTGTCAAAACTATTGAGCACACAACGTTAATGATTGACTATGTTGAAGAACTTGAAATATATATAATGGAAGATGTTGCAAAAATAGTTTGTAGGACATCTCTAAAATTAGATGCATTTCCATCAATAATGAAAGAAGTATATCATGATCATTGTGCAATTAAAGGTCACAATACCCAACTCAATCGAAGAATATGTCACGTACTTACTGTTAGAATAACTGAGAGGGGGGTTGAATCAGTTGGTTCTCAATTATCCTATAGTCCCAAATTCTCCCAGATGTATATAAAAACAATTTTAAACATATAATTCAACTTGGTGAAATGTATTCTGTAATCTCAAACTTTAGTCATATAGTTGTTTACCGAGTAGAAGTAACTCAATATTGTGATTATCGATCAATGTAAATAAAGTAATGTGTAAATAAAAATAACAATCCACAACAATCATACACATTAACACATAGATTTTTAACATGGAAACCCTGCTAAGGGAAAAACCACCTGGGACAGGTAACCCAAAATATTTCACACTTCTGAAGTGAGCTCTATTAAGATCCAACCCTGTTAAAGGTTACAATGCACATTGTTAAATGTGACTTGGTTAGAGGATTTAAAACTAACAGTTCTTTCTTGACCAATCATTCACTATGGGGTCAACAAGAAAACACTCAAAATTCATTAGAATGTCATAATAAATACTTTCATGTCCTACTTGGTTAAGAGATTTATCTATAACAATGGTTAAACTGATACAGTAATGATCTGATTTAAATATAACTCTATTTGCAGATTTTCAGATCTATGCTAAGTACATAATACCTCTGATCAATTTGTTCACTTTAGTTCATCTGATTCTTCATACTTTGTTCTGCTTGGTAATGCTCTTTCCTCTGTCACTCGATGATGTCTACAGAAAATGCTCAACTCTGTCTTTAACCAGTTTGATCAGTCATGCATAAACTTCACATGTGCGCCTCATATCATCTTGTATGATTCATAATGAATCTCTTGTCTCTTATATAGACATCATAACTCCTTTAATTTTCATCCTTTATATTTTTCTGCTTAATCTCCATCATTGATTTTGCCGCTTAAACCTTCCTCGGTAGTTGTGTTAAAAACACATTTCAATCTTCATCGTCTGATCTTCCTTGAATTTTCATAATCATTTGATCATCATAAAAAACCTTATTATTTACCTCAAAATCGTCAATTTTCCAGCTCCACATTCTAGTCGGCCTCAATTTGATTAAATTGCTCGGTCAATACTGTGATGTGTCGGTGATCCCTAGCTCGGTTATCACTGTGCTCGGTATACACTATATTTTACTCGGTGTTCATTGTCTCTCAGTGTATACATAACTCTTCAATTACTGACCACATAAACTTTGTTTGTTCCAGATCTTCAATCCATAAATAGATTTTTGTCACCATAATAATACTCAAATAAGTTGACATCAATAAAAATACATAAACTGATAATGTCTATCATCATATCTGTAACTCAGTTGACTATCAACAAATGACTTCAAACATACAATCAGTTGTATCTCATCAATCTCTCACTTTGGCATTGATGACAACACAATATGAAATATGCAATATAAAAATGCCATAGAATACCAAAAAAATTTATACAACTTCAAAATATTGTAACTCTCGCTAGCTTGTGTATATAAAATGTTTTAGCATGAAAACTCACCATGCAGACTCTCCCTGCAGTTTTGACTCTTATGTTCTTGAATCTCTGTGTAGATAGATATGTCATTTCTCTCCCTTTCTCTTTTCTCCCTTTAATGGATAGATATTTCATTAAATCTTCTTTCCTTTGACAATAATGCCAAAAATAAAATATACAGCTCTCCATTTAGCCAAAATATATCTTTGGTTCTTAGTGTAGTAAAATAAGTACCTGGAAGTGTATTGATATGTCTGTGTCAGTCCAGTTCAACTTTGCATTAACATGATCGATATTCTAATTTCATGTAGGTTCATGCAACCTCCTAGTCCGCTTAGTGACCAATAAACAAGGGATGAACCCCTAGTCTACCCCTCAAGTACTCAAATGTATCCTTTGGTAAGGGTTTATTGAATATATCTGCAAGTTGTTCTTTTGATTGTACATATTCCAGTATAACTTGTTTCTCTTGTACTTGTTCCCTCAAGTAGTGATATTTGATAGATATATACTTTATTTTTGCATGCATCACAGGGTTCTTTGAAATATTTATTGCAGTAGTATTATCACAATAAATTATCACTAGGTCAGTGATCTCTTCATTCATACCTTTCAAAATTTGTTTTATCCATGTTATGTTCAAATAGTTTGCAACAACAACAACATATTCTACTTCTGCAGTTGACTGAGATATGCATCCTTGCTTTTTACTTATCCAAGTAACTAATCTTTCTCCTATAAAGAATGCTCCACAAGTAGTGCTCTTTCTATCATCAATATTCCCAGCCCAATCAGCATCAGTGCAAACTTTCAGTTCAAACTTGCCTTCCCTTTTGTACCATAGTCCATAATCTTCAGTGTTCTTTAGATATTTAAAAATTTTGTTTACAACAATCATATGTGATTATCTGGGGTTAGCCGAAAATATTGCAACAATTCCAACTGTGTGTGCTATGTATGGTCTTGTGTGTACAACATACATCAACTTTCCAATCATAGATCTATACAAAGTCTGATTTACCTCAGGTGTCTTATCTTCTTTTGTCAATTTTCATCCTGCCACCATAGGTGTTCTGACTGGTTTTGATTCTTCCATTCTGAATGTCTTTAGTACTTCCTTGATGTATTTTGATTGAGCAATATAGATACCTTTAGCCTGTTGTAAAATTTGCAAGCCAAGAAAAAATTTGATCTCTCCAAACATTGACATTTCAAATTTCCTCCAAATATAATATCATCAACAAAAATTTCAGCAATAAGGGTCTTATCATCATTTCCTCCTTTCAAATACAATTTTTTTTATCACTTGTTCTAATAAATCCAATACTTATAAGATAGGAGTGTAGTCTTTCATACCATGCTCTTGATGCTTGTTTCAATCCACATAAATCTTTGTATAACTTACATACCATGTTTGTCTGATCAGGATCAATAAATCCTTAAGGTTGTTCAATGTATACCTGTTAATGTCTATAGCTTCAGTTGTATGATCATTTAGAATACATATAATACTTAGATATTGATTAATCATAATATATTATATATTATTATTAATTATGTAAACTTATATTATTCTAATATATTATTGATTAATGAAACATTATAATGAATAGACATGTCCCATGAAGGGACATGTCTCTCCTAGCCCCTTTCTCAATATAAATGAAAGACAGATTGTTGCATTTGAAAAACAAATACAATAGACAATCTACATAGTGCTATTAAATTTGCAGCGATCCTAAAACCTCAATCTTTAGTCAACAACTCAGTCTCATGACTGCAAGCATCAATTTTGTTCTCCCTTGAATGCAATCTCTCATGTTACTATGGAATCAGACAGTGTATTTGTGTATGGAAAACTACTCCTATGAATAATGTTGTGATCAAAATTTTGATCATATACCAAATTATGAGAGTCTCTTGAAGAAATATATTTTCATGATTGGGGCCATGCATGGTTATGTAATAGAGGGAGATACTAAAGGATCTCCCAAAAAAAATAAAAATTTCAAAGATCTTAATCATTTTGATTTAGAAGGGCAGGTCATATCAAGATGGTTTCCCTAGTGACCAACAAACTATAAAAAGCCAAAGGATTGTAACTCAATGATGAAGTTCCTTATATGTGGGCTATCTAAGGCTTTTATGCAGATATCTAGGTCATGATATTTCTAAATAGATGGATAAGTTGTTGGATCAAAGGGCATTCAAGAAAAGAGCTTAACGCAGACTAAAGAACAAAGACACGACTTGCTCGCAGAATATTGATATTAGATTCAAAGGGAGTTAGATAGTTCATCTAAAAGAAACCTTGGACAAGGAGGTCAAGAGGTTGTTGCAAGACCTAAAATTTTAAAGGGAGCATCTAGAAGATCTGATTCATTCTGATCTCCAAGGAATTTGGTCATATTGATTTAAAGGGAGTCAACAGTGGATATGATTTTTGCAATCAGAGGACTATGGTAGGACTATGGCTGAAATGTATTTATGTTGAGTCCTACATCATGATATTCCTAAATGACATGGGGTTCACCAAGAATGATTCAAACTATATAAGAGATGTAGTACATAAGTATGTTATTCAAGGTATTTTATCACTACAAAACCGATGAATGATATTCTCACCAAGTCTCTTGCTAGAGAGAAGGTTGTATACTTTCAAGATAAACTTGGTATGTTGGAGAATGAAGCTTTAGAAGAAAAGGAGTTTCAACATTTGTGATCTATTATTTTGTATTTTATTGCATTCTTCTCTTTGGGAGAGAACTCTAAGGTGAAAGCCCTTGTTTCCACCCTCTGGGATGAGCCATGGTGGATCCACTCCCTGAGGTGAGTCAAGGTGGATTTCATGTGTGTGACTCCATGACTTTATGGTCCCACTCATCCTGTGTACATTTCTGAGAGGTGACGACTTCTTAGACAATGAACACTTGTATTTGATGTTACAAGATAAAAATCTTGTAATGAAGATTCGTTATGGTAGACATTTAATATGTCAGTGCGCATACCATAATAGGGTTATATGTAAGGGAATGTAATGTTCCTTATTACTATATCCTTGTATCATGATCTGAGGTGATATAAAAAATAGGTATCACAATCTGAGGTGATTCCTCATATCATGATCTGAGGTGATATGAAAATTAGGTATCACAATTTGAGGTGATTCCTCATGTCATGATCTGAGGTGATATAAAAATTGGGTATCATGATCTGAGGTGATTCCTTGTATCATGATCTGAGGTGATTCCTCATATCACGATCTGAGGTGATATGAAAATTAGGTATCACGATCTGAGATGATTCCTCATGTCACAATCTGAGGTGATATGAAAATTAGGTATCACGATCTAAGGTGATTCCTCGTATCACATGTTAGGTGATATGTAAAACTGGGTATCACACCTTAGGTGATTCCTCATATCACATGTTAGGTGATATGTAAAACTGGGTATCACATGTTAGGCGATTCCTCATATCACATGTTAGATGATATGTAAAAATGAGTATCACATGTTAGGTGATTCCTCATATCACATGTTGGGTGATATGTAAAACTTGGTATCATGTGTTAGGAGACTCCTCATATCACATGTTAGGTGATATGTAAAACCAGGTATCACCTGTTAGGTGATCCTTCATATCACAAATTATGTAATTTCCTTGTATCCATATGGATCATATTAGGATCCTTCTGAACTTAGTATTACACATTGACTAGACCATATGTGAAATGTCATGTAGTGGCATATCTCTATGTAAACTTAGTATCCATATGGTAGACATCATGAGACATAATTTCATTACACATATTATGAACATTTATGGGCTATGGTGAATATCATGTGACTTGGTATTCCTACATATACCATATCTCCTGATATCACAGTGAGGTGATATCTTCCCTTTTTCAAAATTAATGGATTTATTACCTTGATGGATTTTATCTTCTCTAGCTAAGAGGGAGTGTTGATGTTTTGTGTAGCAATGGTGAGGTTCATATGTGTTGACAAGGGAGACCACTACACATTTTGGTTGATCATCCTCTCTAGCTAAGAGGGAGTGTTAATGTCTATAGCTTCAATTGTATGATCATTTAGAATACATATAATACTTAGATATTGATTAATCACAATATATTATATATTATTATTAATTATGTAAACTTATATTATTCTAATATATTATTGATTAATGAAACATTATAATGAATAGACATGTCCCATGAAGGGACATGTGTCTCCTAGCCTCTTTCTCAATATAAATGAAAGACAGATTGTTGCATTTGAAAAACACATACAATAAACAATCTATGCAGTGCTATTACATTTACAGCGATCCTAAAACCTCAATAATACCTCTTCTTCCAGTATTCCATTCAAAAATGTAGATTTAACATCTATCTGATATACTTTGAATCCTTTATATGCAGCATATGATAAGTAATATTCTAACCCCTTCAAGTCTAGCAATGGGTGCAAAAGTTTCTCCATAGTCAATACCTTCTTCTTGTGCACATCCTTTGCAAACTAATCTTTCTTTATTTCTAGTTACATCCCCATTCTCATTCAATTTGTTTTTGAATATCCATTTGGTGCCAATGACATTCTTATCACTTAGTCTCGGTACTAATGTCCATGTTTTGAATTTCTATATCTGTTCAATTTCCTCATTCATTGCAGTAATCCATTCTTCATTTTCTAGTGCATCTCTAACATTTTTAGGTTCAAATTCACAAATTAATCATGTGTTATCTTTCAACTTACTTCGTGTCATCATGACAGCTCTTTTATCTCCAATAATCTGATTCTATGGATGATGTCTTCTCACATGTTTTGCAAGTATAGGTTCAACTCTTTGTTCTTCATTGTGTTCTCCAGTAGGTTCATTGTGTTCTTGTTCATGATCTTCAGTTGCAACATTTTCCTAATTCTTGGTATGTGCTTCCTGTTTCCTGGTAACATTACCTTGTTGCATGGTAATGTTAGGTATCTACACGGGTAAAGTATCAGGTTCTTTAATGTAGACAAATCTACTATAATATTCCAGTTCTTTCATGCTTTCCACATCATTCTTCTCAGGAAATTCATCAACTCTCACATTTGCACTTTCAATAATCTTGTCAGAAGTCTTGTTCAAACATTATAAGCTTTACTCTTAGTAGAATATCCAATAAATATTCCTTCATCACTTTTGGAATCAAATTTACCATTTCAATCATCTTGTAGAATATAACAACAACTTCCAAATATTCTAAAATAGCTCATATTAGGTGTATAACCATACCATAGCTCATAAGGTGTCTTGTTTGTATCTTTCTTCAGTTGTACTTGGTTTAGTGTGTATATAGCAGTACTAACAACTTCTCTCCAGCATGTTTGTGCTACAATCTTTTCAATCATCAGTATTCTAGTACAATCCACAATTGATCTATTTCTCCTTTCAGAAATTTCATTCTGCTATGGTTTCCTCAGTGCAAAAACATGTCTCTTAATTCCATACTCATTACAAAATTTAGTGAGCTCATCAGAAATAAATTCACCTTCTCTATTAGATCTCAAACACTTATGTTCTCTACCAGTTTCTTTTTCTGCTTTATCTTTTTACCATTTAAACATCTTAAATGCTTTAGATTTTTCTTTTAGGAACATGACAGTCATCATTCGAGAGTAGCCATCAACAAATAAAATAAAGTATCTCTCCCCATAATAACTTTGTGTTCTCATTGGTCCACATAGGTCTGTATGAACTAACTCCAAAATATCATTAGATGAAAAATTCTTTCTCTTAAAACTAAAGTTTGACATTTTTCCCATTTGAAAATTCTTGCACAATACATGGTCTCATTTAGTTAAGTTTGGTAAGCCTCTAACTTTTCTTTTCTTACTAATCTTAACCATGTTGTCAAAATTTACATGACAAAGCCTCTTATGCCACAACCATACATCTTCATTCTTATCCATCAAACAAGTAGTTTCAGCAGTGTCAAGATAGAATAGGCTACCTTTTGATTATTCACCAGTGCCGATCAACTTTCATGTTCCATCATAGATTCTAGCTTTTCTTTTTTCAAATGCAACTTGATGACCTATTTTATTCAACTGTGAAACACTCAAAAAATTATAATTAATTCCTTACACCCAATATGTATTCTCACATTTGATTTGATTGTTCAACATAATAGTAAATTTTCCTTTCACTTGACAAGGTGTATCATTTCCCATTCTAATAGATCCACCATCATAATGCTCAATAAATTCAAATTTTCCTTTATCTCCAGTCATGTGATGTGTACAACCACTATCAATAACCCAAATGTCATGCTTACTAACTTTAGAAATAAGTGATGTTTCAACATACCTTTCATCTTCTTCTGAATCATCTTTCAAAGCTACAAACATTGTCTCAATATCTTTATCAGTTTCAGAACCAGTATAATTATCTTTATCTTCAACAATGTAACAAGCCTTCTTTCCTTTGTCTTTGTATTCTAGATCATTTCTTCTATCATTAGATCTTTCATTTCTTTCATCATTCTTTTTGTTAGGGCATCAGGTAGCAAAGTGTCCAATCTCTTTACAATTAAAACATATCAAAGGTAGTTTACCTTTATATCTTCCTTTGCCTTTGTACAATCTTCTAACCATTAATGCTTCAACTTCATCAAGATCCTTATCATCACTATCACTGTCATTTTTATTTATTATTATGTGTTTTACCATATTTACTAATTTTTAGAGTAGACATAAATGCAAATTCCATAGTAGGTACAATACTGTTGTCAAAATTATTCAGCTCAAAAGAAATCAATCTTCCAACAAGACTATCGATAGTAATATTATTTCTAGGTTCTTCTCTCATTTCATGTATTGCAGAGACTCTTATAGAATAAATAGGCAATAAATCTCTAAGAATCTTACTCACAACAGTGTCTTCATCAATAGTTCCACCTGCTCCTCAAATAACATTCACAAATTCCTTGATTCGGGTATTGTATTGTGTTATGTTCTCTCCTTATTTCATTCTCATGTCATCAAATTTTTCTTGGAGACTTTCATCTTTAGCTCTTTGTACATTTGCATCTCTTCCATAAACTAGTGTAATCTTATCCTACATCTACTTGTCTAATGTACATGTCTTGATATCCTCAAATTCAACATTGGTAAGTGAAGAAGCAATCTCCACCATTATAATGTTATGTTCATGTTTCTTTTTCATTTGATTAATAGTCAAGGGTCTAGTAGGTAGGATGAATTCCTTATCCAGGTATATTGCAATGTCATCTCCAATCCCTGATAGGTATAGTCTCATTCTACTTTTCCATGTTGATAAGTTCTCCTTGTTCAGCTTCGGTGCATCTCTCTTATACATCTTGTGATCTTTAGCTTAAGTCCTTCAAAACTTTCCTTCTAAGCTCTGTATGCTTTGATACCAATTATTAGAATAACTAAGAGGGGGAGGGGGGTGAATCAGTTGGTTCTCAATTATCCTACAGTCCCAAATTCTCCCAAATGTATATAAAAACAATTTCAAACATATAATTCAACTCGGTGAAATGTATTCTATAATCTCAAACTTTAGTCATATAGTTGTTTATCGAGTAGTAGTAGCCCAATACTATTATTACTGATGAATGTAAATAAAGTAATGTGTAAATAAAAATAACAATCCACAACAATCATACACATTGATACATATATTTTTAATGTGGAAACCCTACTAAGGGAAAAACCACATGGGACCGGTAACCCAAAATATTTCACTCTTCTGAAGTGAGCTCAGTTAAGAGCCAACCCTGTTAACGGTTATAATGCACACTGTTAAATGTGACTTAGTTAGAGGATTTAAAACTAAGAGTTACCTCTTGACCAATCATTCACTATGGGGTCGACAAGAAAACACTCAACATTCATTAGAATGTCATGATAAAGACTTTCACGTCCTACTCGGTTAAGATATTTATCTGTAATAATGGTTAAACTGATACAGTAATGATCTGATTCAAATACAACTTTTTTTGCAGATTTTCAGATCTATACTAAGTAAATAATACCTCTAATAAATTTTTTACTTTAGTTCATCTGATTCTTCATACTCTGTTCTGCTCGGTAATGCTCTTTCCTATGTCGCTCAGTGATGTGTGCAGAAAATGTTTGGTTCTGTCTTTAACCAGTTTGATCATTCATGCATAAGATTTTCATGTGCACCTCATAGCATCATGTATGACTCATAATGAATCTCTTGTCTCTTATATAGACATCATAACTCATTTAATTTCCATCCTTTATATTTTACCACTTAGTCTTCATCGTTGATTTTGCCACTTAAACCTTCCTCGGCATTTGTTTTAAAAACACATTTCAATCTTCATCGTATGATCTTCCTTGAATTTTCATAATCATTTGATCATCATAAAAAACCTTATCATTTACCTCAGAATCATCAATTTTCCATCTCATCATTCTAGTCGGCCTCAGTTTGATTAAATTGCTTGGTCAATATCATGATGTGTCGGTGGTCCCTAGCTCAGTTATCATTGTGCTTGATATACACTATATTTTACTTGATGTTCACTGTCTCTCGGTGTATATAAAAATCTTCAATTACTGACCAGATAAACTTTATTTTTTCCAGATCTTCAATCCATAAATAGATGTTTGTCACCATAATAATACTCAAATAAGTTGACATCAATGACAATACATTAAATGATAATGTCTATCATCATATCTGTAACTCGGTTGACTATCAACAAACGAATTCAAACATACAATCAATTGTAGTTCATCACTTACATCATTATGATGAAGTGTTTTACATATAGTTAGTTCTTATTGTACCTTTTACACTTCTTAGTTATTCAAAGTGGTTGTTTTGAAACATATATTTTCCATTTCATTTATGTAAGTTTGATGAACAATAAGAGAAAAATAAATTATTTTCAATATTGAAGTGATGTGTAGTAGTATATTTTAACTATTTGTAACATATTTTGTTCTAATATTTCTTTGTACTATACATGGATTTCTAAAATGTGTGGCATTAGAATGATGCTTCAAATGGACGTGGCAAATATATGTAAAAACTTAATTACAACACACATGTCACAAATATATGAAATACTAAATGTGTCTCTAACCCAATATCCTAATTGTAAGCATAATCCTAACCATAGTATAAATCCTAAGCCTAACCATTATTTGAATAACCTTAATGCCAACCTAAGCTTAACCCTAAATGTAACACTAACTATGATACTATTCCTAACTCTAAACCCTACATCCTAAATCCTAACCATAATATAAATCCTCACCCTGACACTAATTTGAACCCTAACCCTAATATTAACTCTAACCCTGAAATTATTATATATTAAAATTCATAATATTAACCCTAATCGTAAGACTAAACCTTAAACCTAACCATAATCATAAATCATAACCAAATCCTAACCGTAATGCTACTCTTAACCCTAACCCTGATCAAAATAATATATTTATACCAAACTCTAACCATAATACTGACCCTAACCCTAACCCTGATTATAACACTAAGTATGATACTAATCCTAACTCTAAATCCTACATCCTAACCCTAATCCTGACCCTAACCTTACTAACCCTTATCCTAATCCTAATCCTAACCCTAACCCCTTACCCCAACTATAACCCTAAATGTAACAGTAACTATGATACTAATCCTAACTCTAAGGTTACCATCCTAACCCTAATCACGACCATAATTGTACTCTGACCCTAACCCCTAACCTTAACCCTAACTGTAACCCTAACCATTAAGATAATACTACTCCTAATTCTAAACTATACACCCTAACCCTAATTAGACCATTCACCCTAATCATAATGCTGACCCTAAATGTAACCAAAATGCTAACTCTAAACCCTACATCCTAATCATAATGTTGACCTTAACCCTTATTCTAATCCTATACTTATCCTAATTCTGACGCTAATTAGACCATCGACTCTAAACGTAATACTACTCCTAACTCTAAACTATACACCCTAACCCTAGCCATAATTAGACTATTAACCCTAAATGTAACATGCTACCCTTAACACTAATTCTAACCCTAATACTAAACCTAACACTAACCCTAACCCTAACACTAATCATTAACATAATACTTCTCCCAACTCTAAATCATACACCCTAACCCTAACCCTAATTAGACCATTGACCCTAATCGTAATGCTAACCTTAACCCTAATTATAACCCTAACACTAACCCTAATCATGGTATACTTCTTTCATCATTGATGGAAATGCATCTGTAAAAGTAGATGCATTTCCATCAATGATGAAAGAAGTATATCACAATCATTATGCAAATCAAGGTCACAATACCAATTTGATCATTGAAGAATATTTCATGTACTTACTTCATTACAGAGAACTATTTTACATATAGTTAGTTCTTATTTTAGCTTTCATACTTTTTACTTATTCTAAATAGTTGTACTGGAACATATATTTCCCCTTTCATTTATGTAAGTTTGATGAACAACAAGAGAAAAATAATTTGTTTTAAATATTGAAGTGATGTGTACTACTATATTTTAACTTCTGTAACATATTTTATTCTACTCTTTATTTGTAATATATTAATGACAAATTAATATGTGTGTCATTAAAATGATGCTTTAAATGTGATGGAGTCCTAATTTTTGCAAATTAGGGTCTCTGTTTGAGAAATAATGCTGGAAATTCATGTCTTTGATGGAATATTGTCATTGATGGATTAATTAAGCCGATAGGCTTACTTGGGGAGATGCCCGTCGGAATTTTCAGACATTTCGGCAGTCTTACACTAGGTTAATTAAGCCAATCTTGGAAAAAGGTGACGGTAATTAAGCCAGCCACTCCACGAATTTGTCATTTCAGTATCACATATTCGGTGATGTTTCATTTTTACAGATGTCAATGTCCCAGCGACCAGCGGGTTCTACAGTTCTTATTTCAGGTGTTTGTCCACTTTGGTGATGTATTACTTGCATAATTGCAAAGTGTGATCAGACATACTGTAAATCGAGGCATTTTTATATTAAGACTGTCAATTTTTAGATGATGAATGGTAAAGTGTGATCAGAGATATTATTAAAACAAATATTTTAAGAAAATATTATAATGATCAAGTGCAGGAATCTACCATAATCGAAGCGCATCTGACTAAATTCATCAAGAATTCATGCACTCAAGTAATTTACTGTAAATATTTAAGTAAATAAGATCCATACCAGCACATTTCTTAGGATTTTGAGGTGTTTTTCAGGAAATATCACCGGTCTCAAAATCCTGGCAAGGTTTACTGCGCACGATAGATTTGAAGGCAACCAGAGATGATATTTGTTTATACAGCTCAGCTGCTTCCTTGACAATCTCTTCTACTCTGCCACGGTAAAATCTATTCACTCTACTAAGCTCCTCATCTAATCTCTTGAAGAAAATCACTTCATATTCAGTCGCTTGCTCTACAGTCCTTGAGAACATCATTTTAATCTTCTCCTTGCTTTCCACCTTCAAATAAACAAATAAAATCTCTAGACTAGAAATATAAAATGTAAGATTTCAAAAGAAAAATAGTGTCCATTTACCACTATGATTTCTTCTTCCTTGATGCTATCGCATCTTGAAATTCATGGCTCTTTTGATCCCTTCGTTGGGAGGATTAATGTCGTTGGAGATAGGTTTAGGTTTTGGCCTCGTTTTGTGGTGGATGATATCTTTTAACAGGATCTTGAGTATGTTGTAGTCCATGTAAGCCTCGTGCCATTCAGGAACCATTTGTGCACAAACTCCTTCCCAAACTTCATTGACCTATAACAAAATCCTCTGAGGTTTCTCTTTCCAGCTATCTCAGAAAATAGACTGAGATCAATTCCTCAATTTATGCAATAATTTATTCTTCCTTCAAAGGCTACTAACTCTATATGTATTCATCCTTTGTATTGTGTTTTGCAAGGCAATCTAATATTGGAGGGATTAAATAATAAAAAGTGGCCGGTTAATATATATTGTTAAAAAAATCTTTTGTAATTAAAAGCGGAGGAAATTTGGGAATCCTGAAACTAACCACTAAAGTTAATCTAGACATAATTATGTATTGATTAAGAAAAGCATGAATTTTTGCGTAACTATAGTTCAAATTTTGTTGGAGTGAACTGTTATTATATAAACACTTTCACAATGTAGAAAAGGATATAGGGCTCAGTAAGGGAATGATAATTACAAATTGGACACAAATGCATGCAATGGGATATAACGCTTGGCACATTAATCGCATCATTGATAAGGAAAATATCTCTGAAGAAGAAGAAGATAATGAAGAGCGACAAGCAGTGGACAATAGTACAAATGAAACAATGGAAACCAATGAGTGGGAGCTATTTTCACAGATGGGCCCAATAAGTGTCGCGTCACTACACGACCTTGACATGCTTGGAAAGCGTGAGTTTGATATAAGCAACAAATGAGACCATATTACAGTCCCCCCACATTTACATGAAATTGCTCCAAATTTTATATACGAGAAGAAAATGTGCGGTTGTAGCGATAAAATACCTAGAAGCTCTCAGCAGGATGTTTATACACTATCACCAGAGCAAAAACTCACACTCCAAATAATTGAAAATCATAACAAGGTCTGCTCTAATAAACCACTACAGATGATCATTTAGGGAACTGCAGGAATAGGAAAATCTTACTTAATTGCTTGTATCAAAAAAGTACTGAACAATAGGACACCCCAACAAAAAGGCCAACTATTGATATTGGCCCCAACAAGGGTTGTTGCATTCAATAAACATGCATCAACAATCCATTCAAAGCTCATAATACCTATCAAAGACATGCAACCACTACAAAGCTAGGCATTAACAACATTCCAAGAAGAATTAAAACATATAAAGTATATCCTAATAGATGAAATGAGCTTCATCAGACCAAAGATACTCCTCAAAATTGATAGTCAGCTTTGAGAGGCCTTTCCCCATCGACAACATGCTCCTTTCGGTGGAATATCAATGATACTCTTCGGCGATCTAGCACAACTGCCACCTATCATGGATAAACCAATTTACACATCATATTCCAATGCAAAGTTATTGTGGAACCAATTTACAATGATTGTTACTCTACAAACAATGTTTTGACAAGCAGGTGAGAGAAATGCACAAGTAGAATTCTGTAAAATATTACAAAATATCTGAGACGCAACCCCAGTAGAAGATGATTGGAAGTTACTAATGACTCGTACAGACATACACCTTACAACATTTGAAAATAAAACATTTGACAGTGCTATACATTTGTTCGCTACAAATGATTCAGTAAAGCTACACAACAAGAAGATGTTGAAATCATTACATTGTCCGATCGCAATAAGCACAGTAATGAGTTTTGCAAATAGAAATAATAATATAGTGAATGATGAACAATTATAAAAACATGTACTCCTCTGTAGGGGTCAATGCATTATGATTACGACGAATATATGGATAGAGACAGGGCTTGTGAATGGAGCTCTTGGTGAGGTGACTGACATTGTTTATGGGCCAGACTGCAAGCCACCAAGTGTGCCTATGTATGTTGTCATACGCTTTGATAATTATTGTGGACCATCTTGGGATGAAAAGGACCCAAAGGATGTACCAATTTTGTCTATCACATTAGGTAGCTAAAGACAACTCCCTCTAACCATGTCATGGGCTATTACTATACACAAATCACAGGGGCTCACGCTACAAAAAGCAACAATTGACATTGGTAAAATAGAGAGACAACGAATGACATTTACAGCTATATCAAGAGTCAAATCTCTGGATAGTCTTCGCATCCAGCCTGCATTCTCCTATGATAGGTATGCCAAAATGCAGAGCAGTCCATATACAATGAAATGAAAAGAAGAAGAATCTCGTCTAGACCAGCTGTCAATGGAAACCAAATACACCTATTCCACATGTAAAAAACAATAATGAACCTATATAGTACTATCGATGTACCCCTTGGACCCTTCAAAAGGTACAAGTGATAGTAAGTAGAGAATCATGTATTAAATGATAGAAAGCAACACTGAATATAACAAAGTTTGTGGACACGAAGCAAGAATGATATGGTAAAACACCTATTTTGATATATGAGCTTGTTTGACAAACAGTTTGAGGGATATGATGTGACTTTTAGTTTATTAACTCTACAACAATCTAATCAAGATCAAAAATACAATCAGAACTATACATAGAGGGACTTGTTGCCTTTGAACTACACAAAATGAAGTTCTAATAAAATTACACATTATTAATTCATACTCACTATATTCTATTGAATCAATATCATGGATCATATTCAGTCAATAGTATGAATTTGCAAAAAACTATCCATTTAGTGAGGAATCATCTATTCAACAATTAATAAACACTCAAATTAACCCTAATTCAGACATACAACATGCAGCGAGCAAAGATAAGAAGATCATATTATTAGAGGAGTAAGAGTTACTGGAAAGATACAATTCAGTTGGTCAAAGATAATTAGCAGTGTAAGGAACGTGAAGACACACACATATAATAAAAATAAAAAACATGTTACCAAGACGGAATATGTGAATATACGTACAAACAACACTCAGAAGAGTAGACGGGAACTTGAAAAACTATTCTGATAGCATGTTCGACTCTCACGTCAATGATAATACTTAGAAGTGTAGCGATGATGAATTAAGACACGATACTGTGAACATAAGTTTGAAATCCAAATAGCCGTCAAGATGGAAGGGTTTCCACATCCATTACAAAATCAAATCAAAAGCTATCGTCCCAGAAAATTTGATTAATGCGGGTGAATAAAACTCAGTTAATCTTCAAACATAAAAATTCATATGTTTAATTGGTTTAATGGATGTTAGAAGAAAAGTTGTAAATGAAATTAATGAAAGCGAAAAGACACATAAAGACACATAATATGCTAGACATATCTCTTGACAAAGAGGAGACAGCTTAAACATCACACACTAAGCTTTGACTGCTTAGGTGTGCAGATGTGGGCCCCATCTTATCATCGTCTATTTTCGATTCAATTGTCGTCACTGTTAACATTGGATTTCAAATTACTCCGTGTGAAGTCTAGTGGATATCTGTAAGGGGTTGATTGCACACACGGTTTTCTTTTAACAGTCACAACTTTGATATTACTACGACATTGGGAACATTTGATTCAAAGTACCGACATCCATCAAATCAAAATCAAAATCAAAAGAGGATGATCGTCAGATATTATAGTTGGTTTCACGGCACTTGATAAGTTACTTTTTTAATATTTATTTCCCTTTTAATTATTAAGAATATATTTTTCATATAAATTTTTAATTTTTAATTTTCTATTTTTAAGATTTTTTTAATTATATATATTTTTACATAAAAATAGTATTATATTAGTAAAATTTTATAATAGTTATACTTTTTTATTATTATGTCAAATATGATATGTAGACTTACTATTACAAATGTTGATCATGTTGTAATGAACAATTCTAAGAATGTATCATTATCTAATGTAATTTTTTTGAAAGTAATTAAAAAATATTAAATATTAAATTAATATTATAAATTTAAATGTAGTTTGTATTATACATATTTAAATCATTTGGTGATAAAATATAGTAAGACATAAATGAAGAATTGTTAAATTGTTGAAAAATATATAGAAGACAATTTCAAAGAAAGGGAATATAAGCTTTATTAATATAGTTGTGAAAGAAAATGAATATTTGAAAAATCAAGGGTTATAATAAAATTTATGTAGAGTTAGTTAAGTTCTAAGTAATTATCACAAACCTTCTAACTTGAGATGTGGACTTCACTTTTCATGAATTGTGTATGGTTAGATGTTTGGAAATATTATATATAAATAAATAATAATTAGATGATGTTCTCATTATAGATTAAGAATGTTGATTGTATTTATAATTATATTATATTTCATTAGGTTAACATAAATTTATTTAAATTTATTTAAAAATTAAAATCTTTTTATTTTTAAACTTGTAAATGGTATGGAGATCTTAAATGTTATCAATTATGAAATGATTCTATTATCTCTTGTAATGCAATGATAAATAATTATTAATTAAATAGACTTTATTACTGTAGACACCCTAAAATGGATAGGCTTGCGACTTTACATTAAAATTACTAATTTTCATCTATTAATTAATAGTTTTTTAATCATTAATTAATCATCTATTTTCTTCTAAATTCATTCCCCAAATCATCTAATCCAATTCTCAAAATTAATTAAATAATTAATTTTATTTAATTAATTATCTTTAATTAATTAATTATCATTAATTAATTAATTAAACTCAATTTCCTATAGTTTAAATCCAAATATTTAAACTTACTAATTAAATTCTTCCAATTACATTAATTTAATTTCATCAAATAAAGCAATTCTTAATCAAAAAGAATTCAATTATCTCACATGTTGAAAATAATTATTAAATAAATGAATTAAATATTCATTTATCTTCAAAGAGATAACCCCAATTAGATCACATGGGTTACTCCACCCATCTCTCCAGTCCACATGGGTAACTTCACCCACCTCTTCAGTTCAAAAAGGTAACTCATAAATAGCTCTTCAGTTAACCAAACCCTATCTCCTCTTTACCAAATGAAGAGGTGGAGTTTACTGAGGACCTCTCTTGTTCCTTTTGATCTCAACTGTTCATCTCCACATCTCTGGGATTGATCTCAACCGTTCATATCATCACCAATTCCTATATAATAAACTCTTCATAACCATTTGTAGGGTCCAGGATTTCAAGCTCTCGTGCGCCATTACTCCATCAGTTTGGTTCTAGCATTCAAGCCATCTTGCGACCACACACACACATTTCAATTATCAAATTCTTGAAGCTTCTCAAGTCATAGAAGTTGCCCAGCCAATATTGAGCATTAAGAACAGCGTTTCGGAAGGAGTAGAGAGAAACAATAGAAGCTTCAAGCATCGTGGGGTTTGCATTTATTTTTCTTCCTTTCTCTTGCTTGTACATTTTATTGCTCATGTTTCTGTTATTCGTTTAGTATTCATTATATACTTGATTTGCATTCATTAGTGAAACCTTTGCTACTAACCCTCACCTTTGGAAAGCTGTGGGAACCGGAGAGAGAGGGGTACATTTTGGTGAACCGACATGAATCAAACAGCCCAAATATCTCTTGTAGATGAAGAAATGAATTGATCAACCATGGTCGTATGGTCGTAAATTTAAAAATTGCACTTTTCTTCGACATTTGTACTATTTCACAATTGCTGGTATTTTGTCGCAATCGTCTATACTGTGCCGCAATCGACTGGTTTAATACAGCAATTGATTGTAGGCTTTCGCAGTTACTCTGTCCATTTCTTGTATTCTAACTTCTGGTATTTTGTCGCAATCGCCCGATCCATGCCGCAATTGCAAGAATTTTTCCGCATTTGTCTGATCTATGCCGCAATTGATAGCAATTTTCCACAGTTGCAAGTTAATTACCGCAATCAACAAAAGTTTGCCGCAGTTGCCAGTTAATTACCGCAATCGACAGAAGATTACCGCAGTTGCAGTAAGATTGCCACAATCGCAGCAAATATTGCAAATATCAGATCCAAGTCTTCTACCCATCTGCTTTTAAATTGACATTCTTTTTGGTTTCTATGCAGGATTGGATCAAAGTCATCAAGGACAAAGGAGGGTAAGTTTTGGTAAGCATCATTTCGTTATTTCAAAGTTTCACATATTCTCATTTTGTGAATAATCCTTTGTTTTGGTACTAACTTGTTTAAACAACACAAACTAAAAGGAATTCATTTGTTGATTTGGATTTAAAAAGAATAGTGCTTGCAAAACATATCACACCTCATATTTCAGATTTGGGCTTAAAATTGACGTGGGGATTAAAATTGAACAAAGGAAAAAAATCTTTCAATTTGGTGCATTAAAATTGAACAAGCAATCAACACCTACTTTTGGGCTTAAAATTGAACATTCGTGCTTGTATGGTGGTGTAGCTTAGTTCACATTTCAAAATTTGGAGCTTAATCGATTTACCTCGTGTCTTGAGTTTTGGGTGCACTTGCACAAACTGTTAGATTACAAACATTTTTAATTTTTTAGAAAGGCTTGTCTGGGGAACGTGCTTCTTCCTCAGAGAACGACCTTAAACTGGTAATCCTTCCGATCAGTAGATAAACAAGGCACGAATCAAAGTTTTGTCTTATCTAGCCAAGCTCGAGCAAGTTGTGTTGATGATAGTCTGGATCGGGTGAATATCCCTAAGGAGCCAGCGTGATCAATTAGGCTCTTAATTGAGTCACGCACGTACAAACCGATTGGAGAGACACCACTGACCCTTACTACAACCTTGTTAATTAGAGGCCAACCCATTTTACCTCCGAACAGATACCTTATTATAGTGCAAGGGGTTGCAGAATTTTCCCCCAAGATTCCCAACATATGTGTCCCATGGTATTTGTGTAGTGAAAGAGATCTTCACTCCATGGCAACAATACCTGGAAATGACAAAAACACGGGCACCTACGTCGTGTACCTTCGTGTCCTAGTAGTGTGACAATTGTTGTGTGAGCTAACAGACATTCAAGCATTGGGCCTATAACATTGTATTCTGAAGCCAATTTGACCTAGATTAATCTGATTGTTCATTGTTGAGACCTCGTGATAACCTTGCAACTTGAAAAAGTTGTAGAACATACACATTTTCAGTCTTCATTCTTAAAAACACAGTGTCTATTGTGCTTGTTCCTTTGATCAGTTTCTGAAAATGCAAAACAAAAACATCCAAACTGTCAAAACGAGTCAAACATGTTAAAGTCTAGGGTTGTCAAAGTCAACTATCTTGCAAATCAGAATCCTTGTGTGTGATAAACTACCACAATCAACCATTTATATTACCGCACTCGGTGAAATTGTACCACATTCTGACCAAAGATACTATATTCCTGTTCTAACCTAAAAGTCTTGAAAGAATTCTTCATTTGGTGTCCAAAACTAGTGTCTATCCTAGGAAAATGCAAAGAACATTGTGTGAATCTCTAAACATTAAAAGATTACCCTTTCTTTGTAAAGCATGATTATTGTCAAAAACATTGTTAGTTCGAAAGCTCAGACTCGATATATCTTGATCTCATCATATCAAACATCATCATCTTTTTCAAATTGACTTTGTCCAAGACAAAGGTCGGCAAATCTTATATGTTATCATCACCACTTTGAGATCAAATTATATCAAAATCTATCCTTAGAATTACCCTTGTCCAAAACATAACTTGAACTTTTCTTAGAAAGGATCCTCTTCTTTGTTTGCTTTATATCACTTGTTTTAGTTACAAAACCTGGACCGCACTGTGTCTCAAACACCTCATGGAGGACCTTACACAAGGTCTAAGGCTAGAGCTCAACCAGATGAGTTATATATCAACTGTTTCCCTGCTTGGGAAATAGAGCAAGAGAACGATCCCTTCATGAACACTAGTTCTGCTCTATTCATTGAACAAACCTGTGGGGCAACCTTTTTCCAAGATATCATAGAAGAAGGACTTGAAGATGTGGAACAAGATGCCTATTCCACCAAAGTAGTTGACACTATTGTAGAGAGGAACCCTGAACGTTACTTGGCCACGCTAATAAAGAAGGGAGTCAAACTCCCCACTAAATTTAGTGTATCAACTATATGGCCCGAAAACTCTCTCACAAGTCAGAATACTACTCATTTTCCCCAGATACTACTTGTTGTGTCACAAATTTTTCCACCATTGACCTTACCCACATCGACACAGACTATATCCAATCAAACCAATGACCCAGCCCAGGCTAGCACATCATCTACTCAAGGCATGACAGGCTCGCAACTAAGTACACCCATGGTCACTAGTATGCCTCCACCTTTAGTCTCATGGCTAGCACAATCAAGCTCTCATGCTATGTTTTCCATCCCACCAAACACCAGTTGTTCTAAAACTATGTCGCTATTGCAATCTCACCACACTAGTCTTGGGATCAACACATCATGCCCGCAAGGATCCATCTCTGTAGGACCTATTTACAGTCAAGGCCCGCCCAAAGCTAGATCTTTTCCCATTCTGACACCCATCCAACCTTCGCAACAGCAACCCCAGCTTCAGTTGCCTCATATCCAACCTTCGTGACAGCAACCCCAGCTTCAGTTGCCTCATATCCAACCTCCGCAATAGCAACCCTAGCTTCAGTTGCCTCATATCCAACCTTAGCAACAACAACCCCAGTTTCAAACCCAACCTCAGCAACAGCAATACCTACCCCAACATTATCAACCACAACTTCAGTCACAACAACAAACACATCAAAACCCACCATGGACTTCTCATGTCCCTCTTATTATAAATCACTCAGTGGGGAATCAATATCAAGTCCCAAGGATGAAATCCTATGTTCCTACTCAAGGGACACAAAGACACATCCTCATACCCACCACGACACAAAGGAATGTCCACACGCATCAGCCGCAATATCAAACGGACATGCTAATGCAACAAATGAAAACCCTTCAAACCCAAATGATGGATATGCAAAATCAGGGGATTCATACCCATACCCCTTTGACCATTCTCTTCAAATGTCTCCATTCCCAAACCACTTCTCAGTGCCAAAATTCGACAAGTATAGGGGTAGTACCAACCCTATTGAGCATATACGGGAGTTCTTTGCTAGTTGCGTCGAAGTCACTCATGATGAGACATATCTAATGTGACTGTTCCCATAAATTTTAGCCAGACCAGCAATGGAATGGTTCTCACATCTACCTCATGGCATACAGTCTTGGGGAGAATTAGCTAAAAATTTCATAGCTCACTTCCATCATAACATCGAGCACAAGGTCAGCATTAAGGACCTTTGCGACATTAGACAGAAATATGGAGAGTCCTTTGTGAAATTCCTACAGAGATGGAGGAACACGGAAAACCGTATAACATATGATGTGCCCGAACAAGACTTGATAGTCATGTTTGTTGACAATCTGATCCCAGACATGTCATTCACAACATAGCTACAATTAGCTCCGAACTTCACACAACTCATTGAAAGATGAGTTCTTTGTGAGCAAAACTTGGTCAAAAGAGGAATCCTTGCAGATCCTACACAAACGAACACAAATAAGAATGCAACAGAAAAAGCTAAGTGGTGGAACAAGAACAAAAATGTCACTAGCGATGGTGTCATTGATGTAAAGACGGACAACTACATGCAACCCAAGGTGTCACTGCAAGGCGCACCTGTGGAAAACCAAAACCCCACATGGCCCACTCAGCAAACATGCACCCAAAACCAACCTCCTCCTATACAAGTAGCCGCTGTGTCAAACAGTCATCAACAGAATCAATGCAAACCACGGTTTCAATTCCAACAATGAGATTTCACACCATTGGGAGAGTCAATAGAGTCAGCTTTATGTAAGCTAATACAATCAAACACTATCACTCTCCCAAAAAACAGGGACTTTGAACAAGATGAAAACAAACCAAGGTGGTATAATGACAAAGACTTCTATGAGTTTCATCGGGTCAAGAGGCATAAAATAGCCAACTGCTACCGATTGAAGCATGCTATTCAGGACCTGATTGACACAGGGATCATTGATGTGACAAATACTCAAAATAAAGGCACAACTGATCACACCATTTTCAATGATACCTTTCGTGATCACAACAAAGGAAAAGCCTCTAGGTCTGGTGGACAAACCAACAAAGTTAACTATACATATGCCAACAGCGACAATGTCATAAACTGCATAAATCCTTCAGATAACCATGTGGCCACAATCACTATTAGGGACCAAGGTAACAATTGTGTTGTAACAATGCGTTGTGCTAGAGTCCTCTTACAAGGAGTATCATCCTTAGCTACTACATCAGCCAATCCTATAGCAAACCTAGATCCACAAACAAGCATAGTGGACCAACTAAAATGCACACCTACCCAGATATCCATGTTCGACCTCTTGCGCATTTCTCTACAGCATAAATTGGCACTTGATCAAGCACTTCAAAATGCAGCTGTCCCAAGGGACATAACACCAGAAAGCTTCCAAATGATGGTCAACCATATAGCAGCTAACAAACATGCCACCTTCACAGAATGTGATGTGCCACCGCATAAGCCCCTGCATAATGATCCTCTACACTTACTTGTCCAAATCCACAAAAGCGTTGTCTGTAGGGTCCTTGTTGATGGTGGAGCTGGTTTAAACATTTGTACTCTAAAGTTGATCCAGGTGGATTTTCATCAAAATTTGAAGTGTTCCAAAAACTCTAGAAATCAACACCATATCTAAGAGCTCATCAATACGAATCTAACGCAACTTGAATGGAGTCAAACGGAGTCCATATGAAGAAGTTATCGCAGGTCAAAGTTTGTAAGAAAATGTGTTGACTTGATGACGTCAGCAAAAGTACAGTCAACACTAGTGCTGACAGGGTAGGTGACATGGCACTGGTAGTGATGTGGCAAAGTGCATAGTTGGCGTAACCTAGACATGACACTTGTCATCCTATAGCAAGTTTATTGTGCCATGCGGCCCAATGGTTGTGCGCCACGTGGCACCAATCAATCTTCAACAAAATACTTTTCAAGTTGGAGGATTTGAACCCCCAACCTCTCACCTACAAACCACCATCCTCACCATTGCACCACATGTGCTAGTTTCTCTAATATTTGCACTTATTAAATTTGAATTATTTCCCCCTTATCATAAAAAGACAAAAACTGCTATGCGAAGAGTTGAACCCGCGACCTCCCATCCAAACATTGCCTTAGCACTTTTTAAATCACCAATCCGCCAGTGAGAGCTCTATGTTATAAAGTGCATAATAATGTTTTTAAATAAACATGTCCACCTATATTAAGAGAAAAAATAGGCCGACAGTTTGAACAGTCGACCTACCATTCCCATCATTCCCCATACAAGCCGTGATTGCCAACAAGCCAGCGGATTCGTTGGTGACAATTTTGGGATAAAATTATATCTACTTAGTTTAAATCTGAAGGAAGGGTTATTTTTAGAGGATTTTTAAGATATAATATTATTTTGGGGGGATTTGTTGTAAATAATGGGAGATTGAGAATATTTTGTAAATCATATGGTTATCTATCATATTAAGTAAATTCTTTGTATAAAAAGGGGTGAAAAGGGAATGTGAGTTACCTGATTTTTGTGGGATTTTCAGTGGAGATTTTTGGAGGAAAATTTGTGAGAGAATTTTAGAGTTGGAATTAGGACTTTGATAGTGAATTTTGTCCTTATGCATTTGGAGCTTGTATTCAAGCTTGTTGCATGTGTAAAGGAGGATTTTATTTTGTAATTCATTATCGTCCGAGGAAATGCAAATCTTGTAACAGGTTGAAGATCTTGTAACCATTTTCTGGAGCAGAATCAAGGATCGGCCACTCCATTGGAGGGACCCAGAGACGTAGCCAATTGGCGAACTCCGTTATCAACTTGTGTTTTGTCTTCTCTCATCTTTCTCTCTTTTGTTCAAATTATTGTTATTTAATTATTATGTTTATAAAATCATTTTAATTACATTTTGAAGACCTTCATTTAATTGGGATAAAAAGTTATTATTCACGTGCAACAATCCTAGATCCTAACATCAGATCAAAAGTTAATCAAGCAATTGGGTTATTCTGAATCAAGCATTGATGTCACAAGAAGGATAAATATCAGAGCCTATGATGAAGAGAAAAGGTCCTCTAAGGGTATTATCATTCTACCTGTTTGCATTGGACCTATGGTAAAAAATACTCCCTTCCAAATCTTAGATCTTGAACTAGGATACAACATGTTACTAGGGAGCCCTTGGATACACGAAATGCAAGTTGTACCATCAACATACCATCAATGCATCAAATTCCCTCACCAAGGGGAGGAGATCATCATAGAGGGAGATCCCAATCCCTTCTAATATTGTAATGCGGTCCAAATCAACATGGATAACCAAGTACCATCGAACCAAGATGCAAGCATCCTGTCCTCCTCAGATTCAAATCCCAAAGATGTCACACGAGCAGTGGGAAAGATAGTCATTAACCAGGACGCAAGTATCTCCTCCCCTTCAAATTCAAATCTTAAAGATGTCACAGAGAAATCAGGCAAGATATCCATCACGGACAAAGGATGTGGTGAATATAGATATGAAGAGGATTTCACCATCATGCACATGCCTCTCAGCCCCAGAACTCACGTTATGCCACAACCTGTCATTGCAACAGAAACTTAGCAACTGGTTCTTTTTAGATGTCCACCCACAACCTTTGTCTGATGGGGGGACATAGCGGAAGAGAATCCTTTTGAGCAAGACATCAATACCTAGTTATACAGAGACTCCCCTGAGACAGTCCGAGCACCCCTACCTTTGGCAAACTATGGTAACGGTTACACAATGATACAAAGGTTTGGGTACGATGGTACAACTAGACTCGGGGCTAGGCAACAGAGCATATATGAATTGCCTATCCCACCAACCCAAAGAAACACTAGAGGTTTGGGCTATGGACAACAAAGCACTAGTCCTATGATTCAAGACATTCAAGTCAATCATGAGCAAATAGTAGAGATGCACTGGGGGCACAACTCTGAGCATGTCCTAATAAGCAACATATTAGCGCAGTTGTTTCCCATCAAAGAGGGATCCACACAATCCCAAATAAACCTACACTTAGCAATCGACGATAACCAAGGAAGTGAGACATCGGATGAACATTCCATTGAGACTGACTCCAATGAGTATGAGTGGAGATCCCTCCACGACTCTGAACCATCAATCCCATATTTTTCCCCTCGGGCCAACATTATCATAAACCTAGCATACCTATTTGACCAACTGACCATCGCCGAACAACCCTATATAGACAAACATATCATTCATCAGAACTCAAGTGGTACATCCTCATCATAGTCCAATTTCGTAGGCACCATATCAGCAGTCCTGTTTAGTCAACCAAAGCCAAACAGTAGTGAAAGTGTCTGTCTTGTACACCCTGAGCTTATAGAGTGGGATCAACAAGGACCACCTGATCTTGATGTCTTTGAAAATGACGAGGCAATAGCTCATTTCATGGGACTAAGGGAAGGAATTCCATCAGGAGATCACAAGGCAGGATTCTCTATCAACCTAGACAGAGCAGCATACTTCGGGGAGGAAGCTCCTCTTTCCAGTCCACAAAAGAAAAAAGAGCAAAAGAGTAAAAAGCTAAAAGAAGATGTATCTTCTGGTGAAAACCTCACTGAGGTGCTAGAAGATGGAAAGAAGGAATTTCTCCCCCTGACAGAGGAGAAATCAGCATTGCTAGCCAAAGAGATAGAGGAAATCAATTTGGGGGATGACAAGAACCCAAAGAACATATACTTGGCGAAATCTCTCACCCCTGAGGAGGGAGAATAGTTCATCAGTTTCTTTAAGGCAAGAATGATCAATTTTGCATGGTCTTACTCAGATATGCCAAGATTAGATCTAGAGTTGGTGCTACACCATCTCCCATTGCTACTGAACGCTAAACCTGTCAAACAGGAGCTAAGAAAGATGCATCCTCACGTTGCATTGCTAGTCAAGGCTAAACTAAAAAAGCTTCTGGATGCTAAATTCATTAGACCTATACCATACGTGGATTGTATATCTAATCTAGTACCTGTTACAAAGCACAGTGGTCAAATTTGAATTTGCACGGACTTCCAGGATCTCAATATAGCATGCCCCAAAGATGAATTTCCTTACCAAACATCGCTATGATAGTGGACCTAACTACAGGGCATGAAATGTTTTCACTTATGGATGGTTTCTTAGGTTACAACCAAATAAGGATAGTGCCAGAGGACCAACACAAAATGGCTTTCACATGTCCTTGGGGAACATATTGTTGGAATGTCATGCCATTTGGTCTAAAGAACGTTGGAGCAACATATCAGAGG
>MU224691.1:2836669-2852668 GCA_018584345.1 Thuja plicata
ATTATAGAAATCTAAATTAATTCACCAATAATATATCATAACTATTAGTTATAGTAGGGTTGTGTCACTAATATTAGTTGTCATTATTGATTTAAAATATAATCTAGTGATCTTCATTATATTCCATAAGGCAAAAATGTTACTATCTTATTTGTAACGCTTATCGGGGCTAATAGTTCCTTTGGATTGTTGATTATAGTTCCTAATAATTTTCTATAAGAAATCTTTTTTTTTAAAATATAATTATTTTCTATCATCATTAATGAAATTTTGGTTATTGTTTGAGATTCACCAATATTTTCTTAAAAAAAAATTGTGATTAAAAAATATTCGCCAATACAAATAATTTGTTTTTCCAAGAGAGATTCGCCAATAGCAATTAATTTTTTTTAAAATAAAATGAAAGATTCACCGAGAGTTAAAGTTATGACTGACTCCACACTTACTTTTTCCGTATGAGAAAGACCGACTCTGAAAAATATAAATTTGCCGGAGTCCCAGCCGATTTAAATCCGGTGGTGAGACGGCAATTTGAAGATACAATCTTTTGTGCTTTCGATCTCTTTTGGTACCAATTTTCCAGCCATTGAAGATACAGACTTTTGTGCTTTCGATCTCTTTTGCTACCAAATTTCCACCCAACTATGCTTAACATGAATCTATCATTATTCCTAGTGTTGTTGGCCTGTCTTCTCAGAGGAAGCGCGGCAGCCGAACGAATCGTTTCCCCAAATTCAGGTATGTATCAAATTCCTCTTAACATAAACCACATGGCTCTGGAAGATCGGGATTCACTTCAGCTGTCAGCAGATGTAGCAAATGGCATGTAAGCTTAAATAGAACCAATGGAGAATAGCCTTTTCACATAGACCAGACTGGCCGGCATTTTTTTTCACGCTAGGAAGAATATCCTATTGTGCTATGTCATTGGTTCCCA
This sequence comes from Thuja plicata, assembly GCA_018584345.1. Lineage (NCBI taxonomy): Eukaryota > Viridiplantae > Streptophyta > Pinopsida > Cupressales > Cupressaceae > Thuja > Thuja plicata. The sequence continues at coordinate 2,837,607 of MU224691.1, forward strand.
ACAATGACAATTGGCTGCAACAAATATATGGTCTTCTCCTTATTAGCACTTAGTAATCACCCGTCCTGATCCTGCCGATACTATCAGTCAGGTCCATCGCTTGCTCTTTTCGGCCAGCAGAAATTACTCTGCTCTTTCATGTCGCTATCTGGGAGGCTGGCAGGGTTTTCACAAACTCAACAAGTTCCCTGTCGTCAGCTTGTTGGTCCCTACTTGCTTTGAAACCCCAATTTTCCATGTGTGGCACATGTCGTATGTTTTGACACACCCTTGCATGCATCTATAAGCTAATTCACCAGGGAATGGGCATGATACAGTGTTGGTTCGGGGATTCGCTGATTTTTGGCACGCTTTGGGTAATATCCATACAAATAAATCTAAACAAAATCAACCATAATGTGAACTTATATGCATTTAAACACAAGAACACATCACTCGTAATAGATAATTCAAAATAAGTCACAACTCATGACATATATATCACATAGGGTTATGTTATCAGTTATAAAAAGGAAAGTGGTCAATATTGTCATACTCAAAAACTACAAGAACAAATTATCATAATGCTCTTAATTGAGAACCTGATGCAGTGGCACTAGCGGAAGTTTAGTTAGTTGTGTGCTTTTTTATCGTCGCCTTTTTATGTTTTTATTATGACTGTTGTATCTGGACCATTTCTTGAAACTATGTAGTTATCATGACAGTTGGGTGCTTGGGATAATAGAATCTGAGATTTAGCCAAATCATTACTAGAATCAGAAGTTTACATTGCCAGGGACAGGTATAGGGGCCTCCAGGGCAGTAGGTGTTCGTCTGGATTCCTGGAAGGCTCATAAGAGGCTGTTTTTATAGATAAGGAATCTCTCTAACATTTTTAACTAGATCTAGTATCTAGTACTCAATATATTGTTTTTACTTTCTAGCCCCTTTCCTAGTTGCACCATCCACTCTTAGTTAGTGCTAGCTACAGCAGGCCATTAGTATGCTGTGGCTATCTCTGTGCGACAAAGTAAGAATTACGCCCACCTTGTAAGTCTATTCTCACTCTAATATTTCAGAACCACGCATGCAGTTTCAGATTTCTGCTTCTGTAGTCCATAGCCAGCCATTAGAAAGCTCATGTGATTAAGCTTTTAGGATTTCATTCCACTTGTCTCAATATATTGAATGCAGCTTTCTGCCTAGCGTAACAATGGAGAGCCCACGTTCAGTCCATTGATCCTAGTCCAAGTCAACTTTGGCATCCTAGATCTCTTGCAGTTGCTTCCACATTGCTGGCCTGGTGTAATAACTTTGAGCCTCAGTCTCACAACTTTTCGGTTATTTTTTTCTCCTTTAAATGCTCAATCAAGTATTTAATATGGATATAGGATCTGCTATGCTCTTTGTCTTGAATTTGCAAATTTAGCAGAACACTATGGTTGTGTATTTTTCTACAATTCTTGTCATGCTGTAATGATGATCCCTTACACTTTTTTCCTTTATGGTAATAGATGCATTCACACGAAGGGAAGTTTTGGGACATAAAGAAGGCAAGCTAGTTGTTATTGTAGCTAATGAAGTAGCCTATTGATCTGTAAAAAGGCGGAGATAATCTCCAAAGCACTCCTTACTTATGGATTTGCATATTGTGAATTCAACAAACACTTCCCAAACTAAATTTCAGTTTTAATTTGCTCCACGAATTCCATTAGTTAATCTCTTATGCATGAAATGACAAAAACAACTGATCGCATCCAAATAACAACAGCAAACATCATCAACGAGACTGAAACACAGAGATAAACCTAGAGAAACTTGTAAATGGGAAATCTTTTTTTTAAAGAGTGAGTAAAAACTCCTCAAGCCACTAGCTTTCTGTTAACTATAAGTGTGTAAACTGTCTTAGGGGTGAGTTTGAGCCCATACATCATGTACAATGAGCTCCTACACCTGTAGATGTTTATAACTCCACAAAAAATCTGTCCTTTGCATGAAACTCTAAAAAAATGATCATATGGAAGCATAAAATGAGAAGGAAACCTTGCCCCAGACGTTCCTTGCCCTTTTATGAGACTTTGGACTCCTCCTTGGACGGTGAATTCTGTTCAAAATGCTTAGGAATAGACAATGTCAAAAACTATTCAACTTCCTCACAGGAGAAAAGCCACTGCAAAATGATAGTGAGAAGTTACACAACCATTTTGGGTTGTAATGAAACTGTCACTTGTTGAAAACCAGTGTTTTTGCCACTAACTGAATTCTGCTCATATTTTTTTTCTCCCATTCTCTATTCACTGATTTCTCTTAGATATTCAGGACCTCACAAAGCTGCCTTCTGTACTGAGAAACGGGTTGTTGTCTTCAAAGCCACTGTGTTATGTTTTACCAGCTATTTGGAGTCTTGTGATAACTCCTCACTAAAATTGTGATAATGGAGCCCTTGGTCATGGTTCTCAGAACTGTTTTCAGATTACACCTCTTCACTGAGGAGGCTCCTGTTTCCCAAACGCTTAGGGACTTAATAATTGAGGAAATTTCTTCCCTATTCCACCTTTGGATACTAATTTACTTTTTTTGGTGGCTGTCCTTTAAACCCAATCAACTACATCTCTTGTATTCTTATCATTTTTCTTTCTTTTTTGTCAAGTACCATATCACCCCCTACCTTCTTTTGTCTGCTTGGAGCTAAATAATCAATTGGTAACTTGCCCTTGGAGACTATCATTTCCCAAGTACAGCCAAACACGATCCCAACTCTGAGTTTGTTCTCTACTCTATGATGGTCATCTTAGTTTTTGTAATTGGCTTGTGACTCCCTCAAATTCTCTTGTAATTGGTCATCTTACTTTTTATAAGATTGCTATTTTGAAAGTTGAGTTTTTTAGCTGAATTAGTATAAAGTTAGGAGCAAGATTGAATATTGTAAGCGTTTTTTATTCAGATTACCAGTGTTACCCGGGGATGCGTCCCTGGCTTGAAAACCCCCATCCCTGTACTGCGAACGTTTCTAGGATAGGGGCACAACAAGGGGACATCGCCACTCCATCCCCAAAATTTGAAAAAAAGAGGGGGATGTACCGGAAACCCGGGGACATCACCCAAAAAAGTTAGGGACGGTCAGATGTCTCGGGGACGGCCAAGGACGCTATAGCTGTCCCCCAACCATCCCCTGGATGGCCGGCCGTCCCCGATGGAAATGCTTGCGAAAAGTAAAAAAAATTAAAAAGTCTTTGACCTGCGTGGCTTCTATTTGCCCGGTTTGTGGGCCCCTCCACCGTATATGCCCTAAAAGGCCAAAAACGTGGCCTATACAATGCATATTACCATTTTTATTTGCATCGCAACATTTCTGAGTTCTGGTTTCTCATTTCAAGAAGCAGCAGCAAGGGTTTGTGCAAGAAATTTTGTCATTGTAGGAAGCAAGAGCTTGGAAGAGGTAAGTTTATACACCATTCCATACTTGTGTTTTTCATTTTTTTCAAAGTCTAAGCTTAAAATAGTTTGATTTTTAAAATTTTTTTTTGCATTGTTTTAGTTCAACTTTATTCTTCAATCTCAAAAAAATTTAAAAACCAAAATGAGCAGCAGTGAGGAAGAATTTGGGGGTGGTCAAACTCAAACTCAAAGTCATAGTGTTGAGGGTAGTAGTGGGTAGCAACAACCTGATTTGTTTAAGGCCCTTCAAGAATCTTGAACAAATATGCAAAGGGTCCTTTCAACAAAAAAAGGCCTCTTCTCCAATTTGTTACACCTAGGGGTCCAAAGATAAAAATGCAGGAGGGACTAGGGTGTGGGATTGTCATGTTTGTAAGGATGACTTTAGGGGCAGCTATACAAGGGTGAAGTCTCACTTATTGGGTATTGCATGCTATGGGGTTATAACTTGTCCAAATTTAACTGAAGAGGAGAGAATAGAGTGCCATAGATTGCACGTGGAGGCTGAATTGGGGAAACAAGGTTTGGCAATGCCACCACCTACTTTATTAGGTGCACAATCATCTTGGCCTATGTCATTTGCTATTGGTACTAGTCCTATTGAGACAAGAGGAAAGAGGAAGGTGAGTGGTGGTGACAAGGGAGGAACAGTTGAAAGTATGTTTAATGGACAAGCACGAGAAGTTACAAAGTCATCCATTGCTAAATTCTTTTTTGCTAATGCTATCCCATTTCATGTGGCCTGTTCCTCTTATTTCAAATAAATGGTGAAAGATATAGCCACTATGGGTCCTTCATTCATGTGAGTACTCCATCACATGGTGAAAGCTATGAACTACCCTCTTAGACAAAGAGTACTCCAAGGTTAATGTGTTGTTGGAGGATATGAGACAGACTTGGGGTAGGATATGTTGCTCCATTGTGATGGATGGGTGGACTGATGTTAGACTTCGATCACTCATCAGTATCATTGTCACATCCCCTGTTGGTTCTTGTTTTCTGAAAGTCGAAGATTGTTCAGGGAAGCGTAAGGATGCAGAGTTCTAGTTCACCATTTTGAGAGATGCCATAGAGGAGATTGAGCCCGCCAATATTGTACATGTGATCACAAATTCAACACGTGTGCAAATCAGCTGGTTTGATGGTGGAGGGTGCTTACAAGCACTTCTTTTGGACCCCTTATTGTGTTCATGCATTGAACAATGCATTAAAAGACATTGGTAAGATAGATTGGGTGAAGCAAGTGGTGTAAGAAGCTAGAGAGGTTCAAATGTTCATTTGCAACCACCACACCTCACTTGCTCTTTTTAGGTCCTTCTCAAAGGAGTTCCTCAAACCAGATGAGACAAGGTATGCCAATTTGAATTACTTCATTTTAAAATTATATAAATTATTGTTAACTGTGTTTTGATTTTTCAATTATTCAAAATTATTTATATTATAGGTATGCCACTTACTACATCTTGATGGAGAGGATGCTTGAGGTGCATGAGCCTCTACAATTGATGGTGGTGAATCCAGAGTGGACCCGATGGTCAAATTCTAACTCTCTTGAAGGAAGATCGGTCAAGCTAAAGATCCTTGATGACAGTTGGTGGACCACAATGAGGTAAGTTGTTGATTTTATTTAAAAATTAAAATTAAATGTTAGTATTTAGATTGCTGATTTTATATTAAATTAAAATTTCTAATTTTGATTATAAATTTGTTAAGTTTTAGGATAGCTGCAAGTGTAATAGCACTCTATGTTGTATGTGAACGTGTGACTGTTCGAAAATACAGTCTCAGTACAAGGACCATATCTCACAAATCCACCATTGGATGTTTCCGAATTTTGGATATGTTGCTGAAAAACAAATTTTGAAGAATCTCACTGGAGCGATTGGAGAGAAAGTGTGGGGTTCAAAAGTTATGACGGATTGTGTATGGGTCTATGTGAAATTCCTGAAAACGACTTTCATTAAAGAGATATATTAATTTGTTATGATCGTGGTCAAGTATTAACAAAGAAGAATATATTCAAGGAAGTGTGTCTCTTTCTAGAAAGAAATAATTAATTGTAGTGTCACCTCTCTTGGAGCAATCAAGTCATTTCACAAGAAGACATGAGTATTGTTCAACGATATACGAGTGGGAATTGTACATTGTGGGGGGAATAATAACCAATGTTACATTTCCATTTGAACCATCCTTAGTGGAGAGTGAGAAAATGGTGATCATCCACTCTAGGTTGTCGCTCTGCATGAAGGTCGTCGACATGGCTAGCACGAACAACATGGTATCAAAGCTTGACTGCAAATGTAAGAGAGTAGTTTGTTGATGGTGAATGTGTGACTGTCTCAGAAAACACATAAAACATAGAGTGCTATTACATTTCCAGTGATCCTAAAACTTAACAAAATTAATAATTCTTTCGAATTGTTTGTTTGCATTTTGCAGATATCTTTGCTCTGTCATCTCCCCTATTGTAGATGTCATTAGATATGCTGATACAAATCCTCCTAGTCTTGGAGACATATATGAGACATTTGACAACATGTTGGGGAAGATAAAGAAAACATTTATAGCTAAGAATCCTACTTTGGGGTTATATGAGTAGCATATTAGGCCCATTGTGACGCGAAGGTGAAACATAATGAATACCCCACTTCATATGGCAGCCTACGTTCTAAATCCCAAATGGTATGCAGAAATGGATGGAACGGTGCCTCCGTGTGATGATCCAGAGGTATTAGATGGCTTCTCACAAGCCATTGATAAGATGTTTTCAAAGCAGGAGGCTTCCATACTTCGCGCACAACTCCTTTTCTTCACAAATCTTCGTGGCCCAACATTGAGCAAACCACATGCGTGGTTAGAAAGAGTCATATTGGTACAGAAAGATCCTATTGGGTGGTGGACATGGCATGAGAGGGATACACCATAGTTGAAGGTGCTTGCCTCTTGCCTCCTTGCACAGGTTGCTAGTTCCTTTGTTGTAAAGAGGAATTGGTCTACATATGGCTTTATCCACCCCCTCAAGAGGAATAGACTTACCTCTAGATAAGCAGAGAATCTAGTGGCCGTTCATAGTGCTCTTCGACTTCAGGATCGCCAGACTTTAGAGTATCGACAGATTCCAGCTTTACGGTGGGATGTTGATCTTGAAAATGTGGCTCAAGAGACATCATCGGGATTGGTTGGGGTTCCGTTAGATGAGGATGCACTTGCAATGGAGCATGACAGTGACAATGATTCAGATGACTCTGATTTTGATGCAGTGTTGGTAGAAGCGGAATAAGAGCAGCAATGTGCTTTGTTTTTATGTATTTTGATTTTTTTATTGAACTTGAAATTATATGGCAACACTTTAGCCTTTGGGCATTTTGTATGTTAAACTTATTTTTTTGTTATCACATGTATATATGATATTGACAATGAATTCCGAATTATGAATGCATATTGAGTATTGAAACAATGAAATGTTGTAAACTTGTATGTTAAGGTTCTATGCTGTTTAAAACTTTAAATGGCATGCTTTATCCATATTTTCATATGAATGCAATGTATATTTGCAAATTTCCCTATATATTTTAAAATTTCCCTATATTTTATATATCCGTCCTCTTTGCCGTCCCCAAACTTGGCAAAAAAATTGACATCTCGGAAACTCGAGGTAACACTATAGATTACCTATCAAAGGATTGAAAGACTAAGATTTCCTAAGGACTGGAAAACTAAATTTAAGACATGGTTTCTGTGCAATTGTGAGTTATATCAGTTGTGAAGGTTTCCTTGTATGTTTTTTGAAGGAATGAAAAACATATTACGAGGAGTAAATATTTGTGTATGCTTCTGTTTATTGTTTTTGCAGTTTGAATTTCAATGACATTTGAAGGTGCTTGCTTCTCGCCTCCTTGCACAGGTTGCTAGTTCCTCTGCTGCAGAGAGGAATTGGTCTACATATGGCTTTATCCATTCCCTCAAGAGGAATAGACTTACCTCTAGACTAGCGGAGAAGCTAGTGGCCATGCATAGTGCTCTTTGACTTCCAGCTTTACGGTGGGATGTTGATCCTAAAAATGTGGCCCAAGTTGATGAGGAGACACCACCGAGATTGGTTGGGGTTTTGTTAGATGAGGATGCACTTGTAGTGGAGCATGACAGTGACAATGATTCAGATGACTCTGATTTTGATGCAGTGCTGGTAGAAGCAGAATAGGAGCAACAGTGTGCTTGTTTTTATGTATTTTAATTTTTATATTGAACTTAAAACTATATGGCATCACTTTAGCCTTTGGGCATTTTGTATGTTAAACTTATTTTTTTGTTATCACATGTATATATGATATTGACAATGAATTCCGAATTATGAATGCATATTGAGTATTGAAACAATGAAATGTTGTAAACTTGTATGTTTTAAGGTTCTATGATGTTTAAAAGACATGCTTTATCCATATTTTCATATGAATGTAATGTATATTTGCAAATTTCCCTATATATTTTAAAATTTCCCTATATTTTATATAGTCGTCCCTTTGCCGTCCCAAAACTTGGCAAAAAAAATTATCGTCCCGGGAACCCGTCCCCCCGTCCCTGTCCTGGAAACTTGGGGTAACACTGTAGATTACCTATCAAAGGATTGAAAGACTAAGATTTCCTAAGGATTGGAAAACTGAATTTAAGACATGGTTTCTATGCAACTATGAGTTATATTGGTTGTGAAGGTTTCCTTGTATGTTTTTGAAGGAAAGAAAAACATATTACGAGGAGTAAATATTTGTGTATGCTTCTGTTTATTGCTTTTGCAGTTTGAATTTCAATGACATTTGAAGGTGCTTGCCTCTCGCCTCCTTGCATAGGTTGTTAGTTCGTCTGCTACAGAGAGGAATTGGTCTACATATGGCTTTATCCACTCCCTCAAGAGGAATAGACTTACTTCTAGACGAGCGAATGTAATGTCCCCGTTTTTTTGGGACATTAGAGAATTCATTGGCCAACCTTATAATAAATTAAATGACTTAAGGGGACTTAAAAAGGGAGATTATAAAAGTCAATTTAATATTATAAGGAGAGTTAATAAGAGACAAAAGGGCTAGAAGATGAAAGACAGAAATGGGAAGGTGAAGAGTCATAACTTGTTGCTTTAAAGAGAGAAAGGAGACTCATTTGTGGCATGCTTGGTTATTGATTTTGGAATTGTCTCTTGGAGATTGGAAGCTCTCAGCTTCAGTTTCTTTTCAGCCTTGAGGACGGAAACCCCTTTGGCTTAAAGGTGGATTGGACGTAGCCCCAATTCATCAGCAGAATGGAATCACATCAGAATTCACCATTGAGTTTTCAGGTTCTTCTTGCATCTAGTTTGACTATATTTGTTGTTTATAAGATTGGATTATTTTCTTGGTTATTGTATTGCTGATGTAAAATACAATAATGGTTATTTCTGAGGGTTTAGTTTGATAAATTGCTGGTTTATTACTGGAATCTCTGTATTTTTTGCAAAGTTCATTATTGAATAAATTCTGGAAATTATTTGGAGTTGTGAAAACAATATCCCACCCGGGAAATTTCAGTGGTATCAGAGCTGGTTTTCCTGCCAGCCTGTGAGGGTTTCATGAGTAATAGAGAAGTGCAGACAAAATTGTGAAAACTCTAATAGAAACAAATTTAGAGCTACAAGTATATTTGCTGAAGATTAATGTATTGGAACCTTGGTCTATTTCTTGAGCAGCTTGGAAAATAATTTTCCCTACAACAATTGCAATGGTTTATTGCCATGCTGTGAGTTGGAGTTTGTGGAATATATTTGAAGCTATATGAAAGAAATGAAATAATTATCAGGCCTTTTCAGAATACATATGATGCTGTGTGGAGACAAATAAGTATTGTAGAGCCGTGGAAGCCTTTAACTGGATATAATATGCAAAACAATATATTGTGAAACAAACTATAGCAAAACTACACTGTGTCGTATTTGAAAAAAAAAGAAACTTTGGAAGAAAATAGTTCGTGGGCCCCATTTATTGTTTGGCTTTATTCTTAATTGCAAACTCTAAAGAGCCCGATCTTAATTAAGTTGCTTGGGCATTGATATAAAATTCAAGGAGGAACTAAAGCTAAATGCCGATTTAATAAAGGTTATGTTGATATTTCTTATGAGCCGATATTTGAAATTTTATTCATTAGCGACAATATTAAATAATCGGGCCATTGAAATATTTTAGGGCACATTAAAGTTTATATTGTTGCCGTGAATTTATAATTTCAGATTGGGGCAAATTAAGGTAAAAAGTATAGAGCCTTGCTATAGTTGGGAGCAACATTATAAAAATATCTGTGTGGGCCCGATATATAACGTGATTATTTGATTTGAAGACTATAGTCGGGAGGGTGAAATAAGAAATGTATTTTGGAGCGCAAGCTGGAATATCGTTGGAGTATTGTGTAGATGCGAAATATATGTATTGCTCCATATTGTTTGTCGTATAGAATTTTGTAGCAAAGGCAAATAATGATTGAAACTATTGTGTGTAGGTTCCTTGGTTGTCGTTTCATACAACACAGTCTGGCTGACTTGTCACAGAGATAACACATGGAATTTTCCTTTTGTGCCATTTTTGGTATTGTAGTATTGATTACGAGAGCAGGTACTACAATGGAACAGTTGTAGACACGAGAATCTCAGAAGTTAGCATTTACAGAGCAAAACCGCTTCATGAGTTCATTATTTAGTCTGAAGCAAAGTATACCAGCTTCGTTGGGTGTTGGAGGTGGCTTCATTGATAATATGACTTGAAGGTTAATTTTTCCCCAATTTTATTGACGCAGTTCCCACCCCAAATTATTAAATGGGGGTTTGGGGGCGATGTCTAAAATTTGGGTTGTGGATGTAAACTTTTTATAAATTTTGCCAATAAAACTATCTTAAACTCCTTCCGCTGGCGAAAATTCAGCAAAGTTAGTTCCAAGTTCGCTGTTTTCCGGCAATTTTGCTTGGGTCCGAACTGATTGTTGGGTGGTTCGAACTTGGTCCCTGTGGACCCCCAGGCGGACCGGACCTGGACCACGAACCGGTTCGAACTTATCCTGGTCCAGGGGGGGTCCAGGGGCGAACCCGGTATCTTAGCTTCAAAGTGAAGAATTTCATCTAGGGTTTGAAGGATTTGAAGGTAAATCTACAACAGACCTAGAGATTCATTCTTGGCAGCCATTCTATATCAGATTTTATCTATTTAATAGTTGCTACAGTACCCGTGAACAGTGACGCTACATCACTTGTGAACAGTAGTTGCTACAGTACCTTCCTCTTGGCACATGGGGTTTTTATCAAGCAATGGTTAAAGTTTGTCAAGTGCAGATTGCATACTTGTAGGAGAATATTTATGGGACTTTGAGTGCCGGTTTGCAGTTCCAGAATTTGCTGTCATAACAGTTTGAGACCTGCAGTTCATTCGAGGTTTTATTCTTCATATATGCAAGTATTTACATTGTAAGTCTGAAGCATAAGTATGGAAATTCATATCAGCCATTAGGGCATCTATATGAGCTTATTTGTGTTATAAACAATCACTAATTTCGTCGTTGCAATCAGAGTTGTAATCAGTCATTTCATATCAGCAAATCATAGTTTTCAAACTTAAATAAAGTTGTGCATACCAACTGTTTGTCTTAATGACAAACTGTTGTAGGTTATTACTTGCATCTCTTTCAGTTAAAGGGAGTTTGGAGTTAACGTGCCGAAGTGTTTGTAATAATGTCCACTAAGCTGTAGGAGCATTACTCAAGTCAATTCAGTCATATATATATTCATGGAAAGATTGCATTACCGAAGGGTTCTTACAGCTGACCCTGCATGAGTTTTTACCTCTCAAGCTTACGAAGCATATGGTTCAACAGCAACCTACAAATGTCATTCAAATTTGATTTATTGCTTGTTTATGGATCGCAGGACTTGGAGCTATACCTCCAACATCTGCTAACATGTACTTGCATCATGCCTCTGAGCATATTCTGCAGTAAACAGTGTTTGTGCATTTCATCCCCACTTTAATGGCTCTCCTTTCAGCAGTGCCACTCATGTGAATTCACAACTCTTGTGGGCCTGCCTAACACCCAAAAGCACTATGCTTGCCGGACTCATTTTCCTGACTCTTTGCCCATACTGCTGTAGGAGCCTGCACTGTTTTGCTCCTGGATGGTTCTGGGCCTTTTGTGTAAAATGCTAATGCTGCACTAGAGAACTGACAAAAGAGTAATTCTGATGCTGAAAGATGTTTGCGGAAGCTTGCATGGCAATTGTATTGCATGCTTCACCTGATGCTGTACTGCGCTTACCAGACCATTGCAGTGTGCCTAGCAATCACAAGAAATGCAATCATTTTCACGGACTCACATTCTGGCTGAGAATGATGTTGGGGACATCAAATTTTAATTTCTTTTGCAACTGAAAATAGTAACTGGTTTTGATGCCATATTAGACCTAAGACAAGCCATAACATTGCATAATACTGCTGCTATAAGTTGGCAGCTACACAACAATACTCATAACCTTGCTCAGCAATAACTCTTTTGGCCCAAAATTTTCAAAAACTCGGCACTTGATGAAAATTCAACATTAACTTCGCAATTTTATCGAACATTTAATATACATAAATGTTTAAAAATATTCTTCAAAAACACACACATTACTAAATTTCTTGAGCATATTACTAATTTCCATCATATAAAAATCAAAACTAGAATTTAATACATACCACAGACTCTTAAATAAGTTCAACTCTAAATGAGTTATAATGCCACTTCCACTAACCATGTCATATGTAGAAGTTGCCTCATCTAAAGAGATTTTTGGCAAGTTGTGTAATAATAACGTCTATGTAGGTACACTGAAGAGTTATATCCCATTTCCTTGTCACCCCCTCATTGTAATCAAGTTTTTTATTTGACAAATTCCAATAACTAATGGGGATTTGGGAGTGAAGACCCCATTGAGGAGGGGTACTGCCCTCGTGGGGGTCTCGGGGCAATGCCTCTAGGGGGGTCAAAGGGGCAGCCCCCCTTTGTGGGGAGTCTGGGGCAATGTCCTTAACATTGTCGAGGGGCAGCCAAGCCCAAATTAAGGCCTTTGAAACCTTTACCACCGAGAAAACTCATGTTTTTTAATTGTAGGCAAGAAAAAATGTATTATATGATTTGGAGTTTTTGCTAGAAAGCTTGTGGTTTTTTGCATTTACTTTGGAATTTTATAGGAATTATCAATTAAATTGCCTAGAGTTTTCAAAAATTCGTTGGAGAGTTTTTGGGCAAGTAACTCGCGTAGCTTTTTGATTCGGGAGTACTCATAAGTCAAAAGAGTTTTTGGATAGTTCTTCAACCATGCTCATAACCGTGTAAGTTCTAACAAATCCATGAACAGACAAGAGACTACATGTAATGAATAGACAGGCAAGCTACTTTTCTTAGCAAACATCAAAAAATTATTAGTTTGCCTAACTATATTCTAATGTATCTAATATGAAGAATAATGGTGTTTGTCATGTTTAGCAAGAGCCAAACTTGTTTGTGTGATAGCTAGGAATTTCTGTTAAAAACGTAGATCAAATACTGCCATCTAATCTTAAATTTCAGGATAAATAGTCCTAAGAAACTCATGAGCTTTAATGCATATATGTTTAGTTGAGCCTTCAAGCAGCATATATTATTTAACAGACTGTGGCATTGGTTTATATTCATCATTATTTCTGCTTCAAGACTTAGATATATGTGCCTCATCTTTGACTTTTTATTCATGTTTCTTTCTTTTTCTGTGGTTTGTGCATGTGGAGCAGCGGGTGTTATATTTAGTCATAGCAACCATGATCCTAAATACAAGATTGAGATGCATTCAGTGGATGCACCTTTTCATGCGGTGAGTTGTTTTCTGGGATAGTTTACTGATTACCCTATTTTTGAACTAAGTCTAAAACCGCTCATCATTCCGAGCCAAAAACATTATTCTTAATTTCTTAGTGAATTAAATTTTTTTTTTGAATGTCTGAAATTAATTTAGCTGACTTTTATTTATCCTTTTTATATTCAGTGAGAATAATGTATTCAGCTTTTTACTTTATAATTCCTTAGCATTGCCTTTACAAGTTGACGACACCTCATGTTTCCATTACTGTGGTTTTATGTATTAAATTTTTATTAATCTAATGAGACCATGAATACCTTTCAAAACTCCTTTGAATTTTATAGTTTCAAAATCAGTACAGATGCTGTGTGACTATACCAAATAATTTTTTACAACTTGTCATAATTTAGGACTTGCTACTTTTTCTTTTGCTTCAATGCTTCTGAGTGTTGTAATTTCATTCATACCAGGACCCAGGGCAGGAATCAGTATTGATGACTGACAGAGAGGGGCAAAAATTTGAGTGTTTTCTTCCAAAGACGGATGTATATAAGGATGCCAAGGATTCCAATGAACAATATACCAGTGGTGTCACTCTGGGAAAAGATAGGCAGATTAAAACTAAGACTCCAGATGAGATTCTTGAGGCATTGAAGGACCAATGTTTTCTAAGAGTCAGCTCCTCCAGCTTTGATGCTTATTTTACACAATAATTCTATTTTTCTTAGAATTTACTCTTAAATTACTAGCTTTTCTTTGAAATGGTAAGCACATCCGTGCTGCCTTTGACAGTTTGATGTCTGATTCAATGGTCATGCAGCATGATGGGTGGTGGTCTTATGAGTTCTGTTACAAAGGAAAAGTTCGGCAAATTCACATAGAAGATAAGAAGGTATTGGATTGACATCCACTTCTGAATCTATATTTGATTTTACAGGATTGATCAGGGACTATTGCAATTAGTCAAAGTTTATAAAGCACTCCAGAGTCCATGCTACCATCAAATGTGTACTGAATAAAACATGTTTTAAAGCAATTTTTTTTTTGATACTTAAAAGACACATGCATTCAATGGCCATGCCATGAACAGCCTAGGAAAGGTAGGGCTTTTTGCTTATTCTAATTGCTTGATAGTCACTTTTGTTAAAAATATCTAACAATCAACTTGAATATTCAGGTGGTATAGCACTGCCACTGATGCCACTGGCAAAACCACATGTAAAGTTTAAACAGATTGAGACAAACACAAACCAACTCTTTTCTTTAAAACATTAAGCATCTACTGATATTCAACCTTAGATAGTACATATGAATCCTCATACATTTTCAGTTTCGCTAGTTCACCTCAATGGGTCAAATATACAAATAGAGTTTCCACTCAACCAGGGCTTATGAAAATATCACCTATTGATCCAGAAAACCCAAAAATCTAGTTATCGAATGTTCCTTTGGCTGAAAGGGAAATGGATAAATATTTACGTTCTAGTGAACTGTTAAGGTAAGCTGCAAGAAATTTATAAATTGATTAATGCCTTATCTTTGTACAATTAACTGTTAAGGTAAGCTGCAATAAATTTATAAATTTTTTGTACAGCAAAGATTGTGATTTATTGAAAAGTGTGACATGTACTTCCATTAGCAGAGTTCAACTATTTTACTGGCATGTTGTTGTCTTCTATCAGTTGGATGTAAAACTGTTTGATGCATCTGTCTGATTCTGGTGGGCTCAAGTTTTCCAAAATTGATTTTAGTCATAAATACTATTAAAATT
>MU224691.1:2865861-2897751 GCA_018584345.1 Thuja plicata
ATCATACAACATTCAACAAACCCTTTCCTAATTACAATCAAGGAGAGACATCTAAAGGGAAGGGTAATGAGGTAAACTACACCTATTCCAAAAATGACAATGTGATTAATATGCTTGACATTAAAACCGAATCCATCAATGTGATCACAATTAAAGGTGTCTCATCCCACTCAAATGCTGTAACACGGAGCCAAGCACATGTTACAATCAAAGGACCTCCAAAACTGACATCAATGTCAACATCCAAGGTTCCTATTGTAACTATTCCTAAACCAGAAGAAAGACACATGGTCACTATCCCCAGAGAAAAATATGACTTGGTAGACCAATTCCCTGGGAAAACATGACCGATCGGTTTGTCCCTCCAAAGGGATTTGGCTCTAACCAAGCTAAAGACCCAGCCGAGGGAAGCCACCAATTCCTAGGAGGAAGGTTCGACATCACGAAGGCGTTAGAACAAACCACCACCTCCATGACCTTGATGGAGGTTTTGCTAAACTGTCTCGAGTAGAAGAAGTCTCTTCTAAAGCTCTTGGGAAACCCAGAAGCCATCAGTCACCCACCCAAGACTGTCTTTTTTGAGGATGCCAACGCGGCTGTGTTCCGGGGAAATACTGAAGATCCTCCCTTCCTGCTAGGCTTGAACATACAAGGAAAGAATATACACAACTACCTAGTAGATTCCGGGGCTTCGGGAAACATCATGCCTTTATCCATATGCCAGAAGCTCAGATTCTGACCCACCCTTTCTAACGGTGCAGTAATCCAACTAGATAAAACTACTGTGAAAATGGTGGGTGAACTGAAGAATGTCCGGATTCAACTCATCCAGGACCCTAAGATAGCTAGTACAATTGACATCCAAGTGGTGGACATCCCAGAGACCTATGGGATGTTTTTAAGTCTCAATTGGTCCAAATCCCTGAATGAATACTTCTTGACCGACTTCTCCCACTTATGGCTCCCCTAGGAAGGAGAATCTAACAAGATCCGGGTTGAAAGTGAGCCCCGGATGAGACAAGCCCTCACCGAAGTCGGGAGGGTGAATGATGTCCTATTCTCTGAGACTTCCCCCAGGGTGTACCAAACCCTTGAGATCTTAACATTCGATTTCACCCCTGGGGAGGACCCCATAGTTTCACAGAGAACCCAGGACCTAGAAGAAAAATTGAGGGTTGAGGTTAACTCTTAGGGTGCTGCAGTGACTCATGCCACACTCTTTTCTGACACTTGGTGCTAGGTCCATTACCAGAAACATTCAGAGCTAGAGTGTGAACCTTTCCTTGTCGCTGCTACCCGACATATCAGTGCCCTCCGGAAGAAACAACACACACCTGATTCCCCAGGACCCAGTGCTCCTACTGGCAGTGCCTTTTCGGTGCCACGTGTTTGGGGATCCCAATCAAGAATCCCTTCGGAGACAAACCTCACCCACGTAAAATCAGTGCCAGAGGAAACTCCTCCCAATCCTCCCAAAACCAATCCAAAGCCCATTTCATTTTCCCAGCCCCAGATAGCAAATGATGACTTGTGGACCCTTAAGTTTGACAGGTCTCGATCCAAACAGGACTGTGGGGCCAGAGTGGAATTGATTAACCCGTGGGGAAAATCCTTCCTCACGTCCTACAGACTGCAGTTCAACTGTATGAACAATGTTATGGAGTATGAGGCGTTGGTCCTCAGACTCTTGTTTGCACTGAGGAAAGGAATCACTCACCTCCGGGCCCTGGGTGATTCAGAGTTAATTGTTAAATAGGTTTGGAGTCAATATACCTATCACGATAAGAGGCTGGCTGCATATCGCAACTAGGCATGGAGCCTTATTGAGGATTTTGATGCCTTTGGCATTGATCTTATTCCCCGGAGATGAAACTATGTCCCGGATGCCCTTGCCATTTCTGCCAACACACTTGAGCCCATGGCTGGCTCGCGACTCCAGAGATTTTCTGTTGAGATGATCCCCACCCCGTCCATTCTAGACAATGTTACCCATTTTCAAGTCTTTGAGAATGATCAACATATGCTAGCCTTTATGGCCAATGTTGGTGTCTTTGAGGACCAGATAGTGGAAGAAAGAGATCACGATGATACTGGACAGGGTGATGAAGATGATGGGATCATGGACCTACTAACCAAAACCATTCCAAAGGGGATGGTTTCACTTGAACGAATATTCAACTCAGACCCTTGGGGCTGGGAAAAGATATCATCCTCCTATGAGGGAGGAAAATTTGAGAAAGTGAACATCGGCCAGCCCAGTGAAGAGAAAATGATACATATTGGCACCTCCTGCTCCCCTGAGGAGAAGGAGAAGATTCTCGTGGTTCTTTGAGAATACATTGATGTGATCATATGGGGGTATGAGGATCTAAAGACATATGATACATCCATCATGACTCATACCATCCCACTCAAATCTGATGCTAAGCCCTTCCAAAAAATGAAACGACCGATCAACCCACTGATTGAGCCTTTGATTTACTAGGAGGTTCAAAAATAGTTGTTAGCCTGGATAATCTTTCCAATCCGGCATACTACGTGGGTTTCCAGTCTAGTACCTGTAAGGAAGAAAAGTGGCGAGATCTGCCTTTACGTGGATTTTTGAAATTTGAATAAGGCCTCCAAGAAAGATAATCACCCTCTCCCCTCGCTGGATGAGGTATTACAAATTGTGAACGGATCACAAATGATGTCTTTCTTGGATGGGTACTCCGGGTATAACCAAGTCATGGTTAAGTATGAGGATAGAGAAAAAATGATGTTTACCACCAAGTGGGGAACATTTTCCTACCGGAGAATGCCCTTTGGCTTGATTAACATAGGGGCCACATTTCAAAAGGCTATGGACATTGCCTTCGAGGGCCTTGTGAACCGGTGCATAATCATCTACATGGATGATTTGACCATCTTTTCTTAGGACAGGCGTGATCATTCCGACCACCTTGGCCAGATTTGCAAGAGATGTCGCTAGTATGGAATATCCCTCAACCCTAAGAAATGTAGATTTAGGGTCACTGAAGGGAAGTTTCTCAGGCATATTGTCTCTGAGAAGGGTATATCCATTGACCCTGAGAGATTTGAAGCGCCGCTAAACCTACAAATGCCCGACAACAAGAAAGAAATGAGGTCTTTCTTTGGAAAGATCAACTTTGTCTGGTGGTTCATCACTAGATTCCCCAAGATCATAAAGCCACTCAATGAGATGATGAAGAAAGATACCAAAATTGAGTGGAGTCCTGAAGCAAAGCGGGCGTTCGCCCAGATTAAATAGATGATAACAGAGGCACCAGTTCTGGCTAGTCCAGACTATTCTCTCCCCTTTTACATTTATTCCTTTCCTTTGCCACATTCTGTCATGACAGTATTGACCCAAAAGGTTGAAGGGGAAGAATGACCAATAGCTTGCATGAGCTCCCCCTTTAAGAATACCGAAGTTCGGTATTTGCCTTTGGAAAAGTAGGCTTTTTCTCTCATTCACGCCGTGAAGAAATTTTGGCATTACATTCTCCGGAGCAAGGTGCATGCTATTATCCTGGACCAGCCGGTAAAATCTCTGCTGATGCAGAGCGAGTCGGGTGAAAGACGGGGGAAATGGATGGCCATCCTCCAGGAATATGATTTGGAAATACAACCCATGAAGATAGTTTGAGGCCAAGGACTATGTAGAGCGATGGCAGAAGAGAATCCCCACATCGAATGTCAAACATACACCGTGGAGTCCATCACTTGAGATCCATGGTACACAGACCTGGTGTACTTGTTGTTGAATAACAGATGCCCAGAGGGATTGCCTCCAAACAAACATCGTTCCCTGCGGTTGAAAACCACACACTTCATGATAAAAAATGCCACGCTTTTCCATAGGAATTATGAGGGAGTGTACCTCCGGTGCATCGATAGGGTTCAAGCTGTAAAAATAATCAAAGAATTTCATGGGCAGTTTGGAACTGGGCATGGCTCAGCTGACGCCACCGCCCATCATATCCTCTAGGCTGGATACTATTGGCCCTATATCTTTAAAGATGTCTACACTCACGCCAAGAAGTTCCATACTTGTCAAACCGCCGCACATCATGAGCGAAACCCGACTATACCTTTGCAGCCGCTCTTCAAAGCTAGACCTTTTTCCAAATGGGCATTTAATTTTATTGGGGAAATCAACCCCAACTCATCTGATAACCACCGATACATCCTAACTGGTACTGATTACTGCACCTGGTGGTCTGAAGCAATACCTTGTAAAAACAACATGACAGATGTAGTCATAAAATTCTTGGAAGAAATCATCATCACAAGATTCAGAATGCCCTTTGCTATAGTATGCGACAATGGTCCAGCATTTTCTTTGGCATAATTATTTGAATGGACCTATGATCGAATGATCACTCTGAGGTTTTTCAACAACTATTACCCCCAGGGGAATGGTGTTGCTGAATCAACCAACAATAATTTGCTTGAAGTGATCAAACACCTGTTAGAACAAAATCCTTGGGATTGGCACCAAAAGATGAGATTCGCCATCTGGGTGGATTGTATTTGGATTAAGGCTGCCCTGGGGACATCCCCATTCCATCTGGTCTACGGCCAGAACCCAGTGTTCCCCATTAACTTACAAATCTTGGTTTTACAATTCATGCATGAATTCAGCGACTGGGACAATATCATGGAGGTTCGGCTCCTAAACCTCGTGCGGATGGAGGAACAAAGAGATGCAGCCCTTGAGTACTTTGCATGTCACCAAGTAGTGGTAAAAAGATGGTTTGACCAAAGAGCCCAGTACAAGGCCTTTCAGATCACAGACCTGGTCCTCTTGTAGGATAAGGCCCGGGAAAAGAAAGGAAAACACACCAAATTCCAACGGCTCTAGCTTGGACCATACTTGATCTCAGATATTTGTGAGGCAAATACCTATCACCTCAGTACCATGACCGGGGAACCCGTCCCATTGCTCGTCAATGGATAGTTTCTCAAACATTATTTTGAATGAGGCAGGTTTGTCCGGAGTTGTACTATATGTAATATATGTAAATCTTCTTGCTTATAAATATTTATTTCCTAGTGCTCCATTTGGAGTGCCTTGTCTTGTAAATAGTTTTGTTGGTTGTCCTCTGGGACTGCTCCTTTCCTTTTTGTTTTGCTTTCGGCTTTGTTTTTTATTTTTCGGGTCCCCAGTGTTTTTATCCCCCTTTTTGTAGGCTGGTATGCTTCACATAACATCTAGTCTCCAGGATGGTACCTTTTGCATTACGGTGAACTCAGAATCTATTGTTAGCACGGTGGAATTGGTCTGGTCTCCAGAGTTATTTTGTAAGTTTGGTAACATGCTATAAGTAATCTTTATAAGATTCATCCCTGAAAGTATAGAAATCAGTTAAATCAAAATCAAAGTGAACAAGTAATTGGACACACTGAGAGTAGATCAGTCGCACTAGTTTGTTGGCCCAAGTCTAAACTTTTAAAATTCTTCCTGGGTCCGGAGTTTTTCTTCCCTATTTAGCAAATTGAGATGGATGGAAGGGTGAAAGAAGAACCACCATTAAATTTAGCTAAGCTTAAGCTTAATGGTGAAAGAAGTACCGCCTTCCCATCCAGAAAAGAATAAAATGATAAGGAAAGAAAAGATGGGGTAGAAACTCTGGTATCCAGGAGAAATGAGCAAATTTGATGACTTAGGATTGATATGTCTAGTGCCTCCTCTCTACTTCTCCTAGAGGTCATCGACTTGATTTTATTTCAAAGCACACACTTCACAACTGATGAAAGACCAAGGATTGAATCATGTATGAGCCAAATTTTCTTAGACGCTTCGTGCCTTGCAAACAGGATGCTCTGAGTAACGATTAATTCCAGTTTTGCTAACCAGAGATTCTGCGGTTCTCAAATGCGCTAAGACATTCATCCCAGATAGTCACCATTTGTTATTCCCTTGCATACTCGTCCCTACATTTTGTGTGTAAAATGTTGGGTCCCCCTTTTTTGCTTTGGCTCTTGCCTTGTTTTCCTTATTTTCTTTGTTTCTTCTTTGGGTTTTCCCTCCCGTGAGGTTTGTTTTCTCTTTGCTTTTGTCTTTCGTGTCTCAGGGACCTGGTCCTGGAGTTTGTTGTTCTTTCCAGAGCTGGATTCCAGACTCTCAGATTCTCTGCCACGATGTCTTCTCCTCACGAGAAGGTATGGTCGCATGGAATCCCTAGGCCAAGAGTCCAGAGGTTTTCCAGTTCCAGAGTTTGTGGAGGAAGAGGTAACTTGCATTTACCTTGGGTATAAATAGAAATTACATGCCACTTTTACAGTTACCGCGATTAAAACACTTGTGCACTCAAAGCGATTCTTAGGTGACTAAACTGTGATTAAGCTGTGAATTACTCTGTGATTAGTGGGTTGTTACCAGTTGTTTCGAGGTACCTGTTTGTGGTCATTTGGAGGTAGAACTTGTTACACGTGTTCTCTTTCCCTTCTCTTCTTCAGATTTCCAGGTAGGTTCTCTGGTTTCTTACTGTTTCCATATTTTTCTTGTTGTTCCCTTTTGTTCTTTGGTCTTCATTTGTTTTGCTGGTTTTCCGTTCCATGCTTTGTGTTTTTGGTTCACCTCCCGTTGGTGGGTTGGCTCTGCGAGAGGGTTGTCCTCCCTCTACGCAGTTGTAGATTAATGTTTGTAATGTATGTTGTCTTAGGTTAGTTCGTGTATATATGTGTATAGTTGTATAAATTTGTAAAGGGTTGGAAATGCTATATTTTGATGTATATATCCCTCGACCCTCCTGTATTTCTAGTGTATATCCTTCTGATTTTGAGTCGAGCTCACTATGCTCTTGTCTAGTTTTCCTAATTTTACAAGCTTGCCCATATGGTGGAATACCACCTGGTTGGAACTTGGCTCTCAACAGGTTTTGACCATGGCAGTTTCTCTCTCCGCCGTCGGGTCAGTCTTTATGGCGTATTTATTTCCCATGTGTGCATTTAAGATCCACCAAGTGGATTTCACCTCGCACGCGTTTAGACAGTTGGTGCCACTGTCACCTTAACTCCTATTTATTGCATGGCCATGTGACACCCACGTAAGCCTGACAACTCACTTTTCGGTCACATCTCCCAACGGTTAGTTTTCTGGACTTTAGGTCCTATGTCCTCACCTAGCCTATATCTTACTTCTGTCAAGTATGCTGAAACCCCCATGCCCAGATTATGGTTGAATTCCTAAGTTGACATTATATACATATCTTTCCAGATTTTGACCTAAACTAAATTTTTAGGTGAAGTGTGCAATGCAGTGGTAAGTTCTCCAGAATCTAGAGTAGCATTTTTATCTTATAAGAATTTTGACGGTCACCTTACCTTGCAGGTTTTCAAACATCACACTTTCACTATGTCAGAGGCTTCCGCATCCTCACCACACGGGAGTCCAGAGCTCCCCTCCATGACAGTCACCAGGGAAGCCGTCAGGTCCAAGATTGAGAGGGCCTCAGAAAATTTCCCCTCAGCATAAAATATTTGAAAGACAATGTTGTTACGGGATCAAATATCGAATCCCATGTCCAGTTGGTCACCGACACCAGCATCAGAATGTGGTCATAAATGCAGGCCCTGGTTAAAATGATGTTCATTCAATGGCAATCTGGGGACCAATTGGCCATCAATGTTGGAGAATCCAGGATTCTAAAGGCCGCTTGCTTCCCATGTTCTATGCAAGCCCTAGAACTAATCCTCACCCTCGCGGCACACTACAATTCCTCTTTTCGGGCCGTCATGCTTGCCGCTTCGGTCCCGACCGGATAACCTACACCCATGGTTTCCTTGGTTGCTACAACTTTTCATGCAGGTTTGGGGATTCCCCAGTTTGATGAAGTAGCCATTATCACCCGATCTAATGCCTTGGCACAATTTTAGCATTTGGAGGTTATGGCCCAACAATATCTGAATAAAAAATGGCTGAAGACCCCAAAGAAAGATTCCAAAAGAATGAAATTGGAGATCCCCAGATCTGAATTCAAGGAAAGCATCCAAATGGGGATCATAGCATTATGCAAGATTTTTGGGCAACCCCATGCTCGAGAATTCTCAGGGTGGATGTACTACTTCCTGCTCGACATCTCCATCGGCGAACAATATTTTGATTGGGCTGCCATCATTTCTAACCACGTGGATTCACATTTTCTTCAGGTGGCCCGAACCTCAAAGTTTTATATGACGTCCTATGTTCTCTGGGCCTTAGCACAAAAATTCCCTATCACCAACGGGCTGCTCACATCAGGTGAACTTGGAGTTGGCCTGAGGCAAAAGGCTCCTTGGGATTATTTCCCACAAATCCAATGGGAGGCTATTTTCCTACGCTTCTGCCAGGTTAACGATGCCTTCGTCTATTACAATCTTCTCACACCTACCTAGGATGTCGGGTACCATCTCTCTAAGGAGGCAATGGATTTGGTCAGAAGTTATGGCCACTATTATATCCAGTTCCAAAAACATACTTACATTCGGGTAACCGACTTCTCTGGGAAACCCTATTTGTTGCCCAAGCACTGTGGGAACAAAATAATCCTTCTAGAATATTGCCGACAGATGCTGGAGCTGCACGCCTTGTACACAGTAAAGAAGGTGGTAAATGTTCCATTCCCAATCACTTGTGGGAATTAGAAATGTAGTCTAGCCACAGCTAAAGAGGCAGACAACGAACTTAAAAGCTTGGGCCAAACATAATTCTAACTGGCGCAGAATAAATTTGATCTGCTAGGCAAGATTGCAACGACACTTCCCCGGGTATCAGATCCCCATAGATTCCACATGGGGGAATTCTAGGAATATTTCCAAGATGATTTTAAAGTCTGGAGCTAGCACTTTGTCCAGATGTTAATGGGTATGATGGAGAGGCTGAAGCTTCAAAAATTCCCAGACGACTTTTCAGACACTGGGTCCACAGTGGACCCTCAATACAAAGAGAAGGGAATAGACAAGATGAATCTCCCTCCAATAAATTGGAATGCTTAGGAGGGGAAAACTATTAAAGATATCACTCACGATGTGGTCGAGTGTAGCCATGCTTATTTCAAAAAGGCATGCCCAGGGAGTACGCGCTGAATTGGCCCAATAGTGCTGAGATTGACCCTTGGCGCTGGGACTTCTTCAGAGGGAGAGGATAAAGGAAAAAGAATAATGGGGACCCTGTTGCAAACCCATCTGCGGCCCCCATAAAAAAATAGATGCAACAAACACTGGTGGTCTCCCAGCAGATGAAGGATAAACTAATCACGTGGTTGGCCACCTCGGTCCTCATGATCGGGCCCATTCATCCTCCCTCTTCCACTTCACTGGCCACATTAATGGTCCAAGCAACATGAACCAGAGTGGAAGAGGAGTAGGTAGCCCTAATGGATGCAGGGCCCCCTTTGGTAACTAGGAGAAAGAAAAATAAAACTACCGCTCAACCAAGGGCAGAGCCAGACCTCGGGATGCCAAGAATCCTAGAAGTACAAATTGTTTCTTCTGACTCCCCAGAGCCAGAGAAAGAACCTGAAGATATCCCAGAGAATCCCCCTCCCCATAATGAATTTGATGATGTGTTTAGAACTGATGAATTCAGAAACTTACAGGGGGACATCATACATTCATCAGAAGAAATTGTTGCACAAGACAAACTCCTGGAGAAAGAGCCTGCACAAGAGCAGGAAGCCTAGGTAGAAGAAGAAAAGGGATAGGAATAGGTGCATACCTCTGAAGTCCCAGAGATATAAGTTACAGAGAATGAGGGTAGACAGACTCAGGATGAGAAAATGGCATCAGTTGGGGAAACTGAACCCACGTGAACAACCGTGACCCCAAGTATTGTGCTCCAAATGCCACTCCCAAAGGTAACATTCGGGGAAGTGATCACAGCAGCTCAAATGTTGAATCTCGGCCTGATGCCTCCCCCACCTCCAAAAGATACACTAATAGAAGAGAACATCCCAACAATAGAGGCTGATAAAGACCAGCAACAAGAGGAGAAGAACCCTGGGGAAACGAATGATGATCCTAACATTGCTAAAGATACAGACATCGGGGTAGAAGATACAGGTACCACCGAAGTAAGTATCACCGGTGAACCAAAGGATACAGGGAAGGAGCCAGAAGTAGCTCATACTGTTGAAGGGCCGCAACAAGATCCCAGGAAGAAATTACAAGAACAGATTCTAGCCACAAGGCAGCCCCTACCACCACAATGGTTTACGGAGTCCCACAAGAGGAAATCCCCAGTGACCCCGAAGGCCCACCTCTCCTTGGAAGAGATGATGGTGTAGATGCAGGACCCTCCCAAGACCAAGAAAGCCCAAAAATTCCATACTCTTCAGACTGGGCCGGATGGAGACATAGTCGCGGTGATTGCGACACCTTCCTTGGATGCAGACGAAGCAACAACTCAGGCCAATGAGTACTCCATCACTGAGGTATCACTAGGGAAGAGAGGGAAATAGGGTGAGTTCAACCTGTTGGAAGAAGAAAGCAAGGTGGTGGAAGCCCGTTATGAAAAGGAGGCCCAAAAATTCAGGGCAGAGAAGGAAAATAATGCAAATCTCATAGGGTCGCTGATAGAGCTCGTGCAACCTCTTACAACCATTCCTCTGGGCACCTCTGCATCCCACATACCGCTCCCTCAGAGCGACATAGATGCACTAAGGGAAATGAAAATAAAATCCCAGGCAGTTGATGAGTGGGTTGCAGAGCAAGTGGGAAATGTCTGGCATTTCTTGGCATCCACACTCCTAGATTTGTACACGGCCAACAACTTTCTACATCGGGCCAAAAATACTATCTCCATCTGGGAGGGAGACATCAAATATTATGAGGCATGGAAGGCCGAGATGGAAGCTCTCATCGACATCGGGGAAGAAATTGTCTTCAAGGCTAGAATCTTAGGAGAAGAGTCTTTTGACTTTGTCCGGACCCAACACTCCAAACTTGACCTCACATTGTAGGTAACCAAGCAACTGGTAGGGGCTATGCATGAAAAAGTCCAGGAAGTTCAGTATTCTTTCAATTTATACAAGTCATTCATCTCCAAGGTCTTCAGAGCTGATCCTTTTAGCACTGAAACATGCACTCCGAAGGAGTATGTCCTTAGAATGTTTGACGAGCTGATGGAGTCTCATTATGGATCCCCGAAGGGGATGGATGGAGCAAAAATGTCAAGGCTCACTTGCATGGTACTCTAGGGGCATGACACGTCCAAGATGGCCGTGGAATTTAAGGAAAATGTTCCAGATTTGGAAGAGCAAGTGGAGGTGGCCAAATATCACAGGTCCAACCTTAAGGACATAGAAGAGGATGGGATCGCCTGGCTCTTGCAGACATTCAATGATACTAAAGAATAATAAAATCCTCTAAATTCTGGAGATGATTAATCGGGAGATGTAATTTTTGTATTCATTTATTCTTTAGGGGCACGAGTTCCTGAATCTCAGAAGTTTGGATCCTGCATTTTTGTATTCTTTAAGTGACCTATGTCCCGGTTCCCAAGGCCGAACAGTCACTTTCCAGGCAGTCAGTAAAAGGTGTTAGGAAATAGGTAACCGCAACAAGGCACGTCAGCTCGACAAGAGGTTTCTGACAGATGGTCTTCCCAAGGTGCCACTTTAAAGTTACACCTAGCGCATTGGAGATAGTGAGCCGCCCTCCCATTTATGAGGCATGTAGCCTTGATCCCCGGGGGATCAGATTTCTTCTTTCTCCTCCTGGCTCTCTTCTCAAGGTCACTTCTTCCACTCCTCTTTTCTTGTCTTATTCTTCTGACATGTTAGACCTTTCCCATCTTGAGGTATTTTTGTAGTGTGGCACAGGTAGTACTGGCCTTCAGAATTAGTATTATATTGTAAAGTGTAAAATAAATTAGGTTAAGTTTTAGGTCAAACTTGGTGTATAAATATTAAGTCCGACCTCATTCCAAGGGTCGGAAAAATTGATTATTTTGTAGTCTATAGCTAATAGAAGTTTGGTTTTTCTTAGTTCTTAGTTGTAGAGCTCAAAGCTCCATAGTTTCTAAGCTTTCAGTAGTTAAATGCTCCCTTGGAGCCACCATTGTAACACGCACTAGTGTTTTCTGGAGATATGTTAATGAAGAAGGAGGGGTTCTATCAATGACATTGTTAGCATTCTGACTTCTGGGTTAATGGTATTTTATGCTTTGTGTTCTTTATGTCCTTTGGTCTGATACTTCAAGTAGATTAAGGACCTCCTTTTCCTTTGCTACTGATCAAATATGAGCTGATGGTTCTATATTTCTTTGGTATTTAGTGTAGTGTGTTAGAGCATTGTCGATGTTTTGAATGTTTAGTATAACTATAGGTAGATGAAATATTTCTAACTCTGCAATATCTTTTGAAGTTTATTTGTTAAATGAATGCGCGCTTGCAGGAAACCCCATTTACTTGAATCCCTAGAGAAAATGAGTTAAGATAACCAACTATCCCCCTCAAACAAAATAGTCACATTTCCCAACTGAGCCCCTGCACTGTCGAGACTTGACTCTCACATGCTTGGAGGCACGAGGAATCTTATTTCCATGGAAAACATTTACAGGCAAAGTTGGCCGGTACCCCAGTACCTGGTTACAACTTACATCTATTGGCAGACTCGTTCACAAAGTCCCGTCAACAGGACTTAGGGTTTATCTAGATTAGGGTTTCTTGATAAGTGATTGAGATTGGGGGTCTAGGGTTTAGATGACCATTTTTATGTTATTACATTTTCCCCTCTTTGAATTGATGTGCAATCAACACATTGATTCAAAGACCTGTTAGTGAGAAGACCCCGAACAATTTGATTTGAAGCGATGAAACCATTCTTTTGAAGAAGAAGACCGACTTTGAGCTTGATTGGACGAAGATAGATCAAAATATATAAACAAAATGCTCATTTTGATTTGAAGCGATGAAACTAAACATCTATCAAGAACTCTTAAACCTTTTGATTGTTTTGAATGAATAACCAGTTTGATTTGAAGCGATGAAACTGATTACCATTAAGAGATTTGATTAGAAAGAAAATTGACATGATTTGAAGCAACGAAGCCAATTTGATCAATGTATCTGGTTTCAATAATGAATATCCCGTATAAGACCGATCTTGTCTGGTTTTGAGTGTATTCACCATTGTATAAGACCATTGATTAGGTTGCCTTTGATTTAAGATGACCTCAACTTGATTTGATGCGATGAAGCTGAGATGCCCCAAGTGATGGGGTTTTGATTGAGGATGTGATCACTAGAATGTTGATGTCCTGATCCTTCCCCGTTAGGAGAAAAATCAAAATATGGCTAGGTGCCTTAGTGATGAGAAGTAATTAGATTGATAATATGATGCAAGAAGAAGCTGATTTGATTAGAAATAGGTCTCACATGGTTAGGACAAAAGATGTACTTGATGGGAGGTCTTGGTGACCAATATTGACCAAAATTATGATAGGAGGATTGATTAGAAGAAAAGCATGAAAGATTTCCATTGGTTGTGCAAGCGGTCAATTTCAGATTTTGATTTCGATCCTGAAAATGGAATGAGGATAGTTAAATTAGCCAAGGGTTTCATTTTCATGTCAATCAACGCACAACTAACCACTTGTCAAAAGGAATATTGATCAATAAGAACCTTAGATCCTTCACAATGGAGAGAGATATTGATATTATGCAGTTTTCAACACCAAGAAGATGCAGATGCAGATGCAAGACAAACATGAATGAAACCTAAGGTGTAGTCACTGAACCTTTAACATTTAAAATTTTCATCATTGAGCATTTTTGGAACATCAGAGTCGATAAAATCCTTACTGGTGCCACTGTGACCATAAGAATATGAATATGAATTTCATCAGATAAGATATGAGAAACTAATGTAAGCATCAGGGCACAAAAGCCAAGATGACCTGAACATTGTTTCTAGTTGATGTTGCAAGAGTACACCAGTATTAAGGCATTCTAAGCCAAGATAACCATGAGTGCAATCTTGCATAAAAAAGAAGAGCAATAACAGTCAAGGAGATAGTTTCAACCTCACCTTGGCATACAAATAAATAGGATCGAGGGATGTGAGGCTTTTTCGCCTTAATGCAAGAGCTCTTACCACATACACCCTATTTATTTGACATTGTTGGATCATCAAGACCACACCAAAAAGTAGTAGACAAAGAAAAGATAAAGAAAATCAATGAGAAAAGACAACGTACAAAGATAAGTTCAACATACTTCAGCCAATTCCAAAGTTTTTGGATGTGTATATGTAGGAGGTGTTGAGAAACACCATCGTGCTTGTGAGTGCGATGTGTTTGAGTGCTATTTGTCTATTCTTTACATTTGTGGTATCTAATATGTGTTAATAAACACAGATGCATCCAAAGATAGTGTTAAGAAACACTTTTGATTAGGGTGTTGAGAAACACCTATTGTGTTAGTAGCGAGTTGTCCTTCAGAATTGACAAGATTACTAACTCTGGTGTAATCCAAAGATGTGATCTAACTGGGGACTCATGCCCCTAGCGGAAAATGACGATGAATGACTTGAATCGTACTGTGAGGACAAAGCTGATTTGATTGCCCCTAGACTATGACTCTGGATCAGTTTCCAGCCAGGAGGGTTCTCATAAGAACCAAAGTGTCATGAAAGTGACTGAAAGATATGTACAAACTGAAGCAAAGGATTTCCAAGACTGAGTATTGATGGATGGAGTGCTGAGTACAAGAGGTGCCTATTTACTAGGTTTTCACCTACTTGGCAGAGATGCTATTTAGCACAAATCGACTTGATTTGAAGTGATGAAGCCAATTTGATCAATGTGCCTGGTTTCAGAAATGAATGACTCATCTAAGACTGATCTGTATGGTTTTGAGTGTATCTATAACTGTATAAGACAATTGATTGGGTTTCTTTTGATTTATGATAATCTCAACTTGATGTGATGTGATGAAGATGAGATGACCCAAGTGATGGGGTCTTGCTTGATGATGTGATCATTGAAAACCTAGTAAGCATTTCTGTGTTGCCATCCTTTTTTTTTTCTATTTTTTTGTTGTATTTTCTCATTTTTTTGATTTTTTTGATTGATGCTTAAGGCACCTATTTACCAGGTTTTCACCAAGATGATCATTTTTTCAGGACTTTTTCTATTTTTAGAGATTACTCTTGTCTCAAGCAAGATCGCATTGGTTTTCTCCCAATGTCTAGCAAGGTGTAGGACATTGCAGATGGATTAGAAAGTTGATGGATGAGGTGAATAGACAATGATGGATGAAGAGGGTGAATGCGACCCTCAAGGATAGTCTCCTCAAGATTACCCAAGAAAGTAAAGAAAGAATATAGCAATGTAGGATCATGGAACAGTGCTAGATAACATATATGATAATGACCTAATGTCATGAAAAGAATGTAGTCCAAAAGAATGGACATGTCAAGAAGTTTTTGAGAAACCATTTTTTGAATTTTTTATCAAGACCAAGGGGTCAATTAGATAGGATATAGATTTGATGGCATAATTAGGATAAAGGGTGATGAAGGCTATGAGTGAATGGTTTGGATTATGATAGGAATGCTCAGAGATAGGAAGGATAGGCTTGGGATAAACAAGATGACGATAGGTTACTATGGATGAGAGAAAGTGAATAGGTTGATGGAAAGGATAATGAATGTCAGGATACATAATGTTCATAGATAGGATCAACCTTGTCAAGATCACCAGAAGGAACATGGATTCTCATGGGCTTGTAAGATATGATGGATAAGATGACATGGAAGGAAATTTCCCCCAAGTGAAGAGTGAAAGTAGGAGGAATTACACACGACGCCTGTTTTCCATGTTTTCATCATGGTACTTATCCAAGGTGCCACAAGGAGTGGTTTTCACCATAGGATAGATTGAATTCTCTTTACTTTTTCTACCAAGGTGCCTGTTTACCAGGTTTTCACCAAGGCACATTTTTTTTTTTTACTTTTGATTTTATGGAGGAACTTAAGCTTCTTTCTCTTTAGATAGTTCTCCTTTGAAAGATATGCTATGATGGGCCAAGGCCGCTAAAAGTATGCTCATAGATGTTGATACGGTGATGGTAGAGAAGAATGATATGGAGGGTAAGGAAGATGGTAGTCAAGGATTTATGTGATGAATTGGATAAGAGGAATGGAGGGATATGAGATGGATGGGTAGTAGTTAGGTGCAATATTTTGGATAGGGTATTGAAAATTTTGTGTACAGGTAGATGGAAATGGTGAAAGATCAACATTAACACACCCCTTGAAGGGTAGTGGATGGATGGAGGAAAAATGGAGGGAATAGCTTGGGACTTTGATAGATGAGTGGATATGGATCTTGGTACACAAGGACCCAATATGGATGGAGTATTCAAGGCAATGGATTTTGGGATAGGAGGACCCAAAACAAAGTTAGAAGATGGGAGATGTTTAGATGGAGATGAAGTGGATGAATTTGGAAGCTTGGATGCCAACTCTGACTTTTCCTTTTTGTTCAAGCCTTTTAAGAGAGGCTTGGGAATCCACATAACTTTTGATTTTCTTTTTGTATCCAAGTCCTTTAAAAGAGACTTGGGAATCCACATAGCTTTTGATTTTCCTTTGCTTTTTGATGATTTAGAATGCAATTCTTCCATGATGGATTTAGGAACCCATATTTTCTTTGATTTTATTCTTTGCTTAGATTTAGAACGCAATTCTTCCATTATGGATTTAGGAACCCATATTTTATTTGATATTATTCATTTCTTAGTGGACGTTTGTGGTCTCTTGAATATTTCCATTTTCTTTGTAGTCACATGCTGATTAGATTTGACATAGTGATCTTCATATGTAAGTGGATTCTTGTATTTCAGATTTCTTCATTGTACATCCAAATTACTTCCAAAAGACTTGGGAACTATGGATGAATAGGTTCGATATGGATGGTTCATATGGATGGGTTGATAGGGAGAGTTCAAGGATGAATGTATTTGTTGACCTTGATAGGGGATAGGGTAAATGGATGACAAGCTAGTAGTGATAGGCATGGTGGATGAAGGGATATAAGGACCCAATATAGATGGAAGGTTTGACGGTTTTAGATTTGGCATATAAGGACCAAGGATGGATTTGGAGGATGGTGAAGGATGATGCTTACATTTGAATGGAGGGATATAAGGTGTGGAAGGGATATCAACATCTCTAGAGTGAGTTGCATTGCTGAGACCCTCATCTTTAAGATGTATCTTTATATCAATAGGTGCATGAGTAGCTTTGATAGGAGTAATTTTGATAGGAGCATCTGAAGCTTTTGGGGATTTATTTTTCTGCCATGGATTTGGAGGAATGATGGTTTCTATATATGGAAGAATATGACAAGGGGATGATGGGATGCCTAGATCTTGACAAGGATCATTAGATGGTTTAGAAAGGGCACTTTTCTCTTGATTTTCAATGGGTTCATTAGAGATGGTGGAAATGATATCTTGATCTTGCTTAGGAGATGGAGGGATATCTTCTTGGAAGAAATGGAAAATGATGATAAAATCGTCATGGGAATCTTGAGATATGTGACTTGGGTCAACTGTTGGATAAGGATGGATGGTATCTTGATCTTGATCATTAATAATATTTATTTCTTCACACTTTGGATTACCCTCTTGACATGGAGCCACTTTTAAGGACGAGGTAGGAGTTTTGATCTGTATGAGGGATTCTTGAAAGGATAATGGAGTATCATTGTGAGTACAAATGATAAGTGTTGAAGCACATGGAAGCTTTGGGTCGATGATCTTTGAAGACTGAGAAAGACTTAGAGCTGTATGCTGATTATCTTGGATCCCTTTTAGAGGTAGTCCTTTAGGGTAGAAATAGTCATCATTAGGATTAGTTCTTGATAGAGATGATGTGGCTAGTTGTGAAGCTTTAAGAGATGGAGGAATGGTAGAAGTAGATGTGATATGGGAACCATTTCTAGACATGGATTCCTCATATTGATCATGCTTGAGATTAGATGAATCATTAGAATTTTCCAGTTTGATTATGCCATCATCAAGAAGATCTTGGATTTTATGTTTCAACTCCATGCAAGATGAAGCTTTATGCTCATTGTGTTGATGATATGCACAATAGTTACTCAATAATTTCAATCCATGTGATGTGAATTGAGGTAATGTGATGAGATCATGCTCAAGAAGTTCTTCTAATGCTGATTCATAAGATTGTCCCAAAGGAGTGAAGTCCCTCTTGCGCTTAACCCAAGGATTTTTATTTCATGAGGTTACTGACCCCTTTGGAGAGAGACTTCATGGTGTTTTCAACATATTTAGGGCTTTGGATCCACTCTATTGATCAAAGATAGGATGGTCATACCAATATGTCTCAGTGTTTGAAGGAAGTGGAGAGATGTGAGAATCATGATCAAACAGAAAAGGATAGATTGAAACTAATGAGGATTTGTTGGATGGTGTATCCTTTTCCCCTTTAATTCCTAGAGTTCAGATTTTAGAGTTTCAAGTTGTTTTGATAAAGGTGCCATAAGAATCTCTTCTTTCTCATTGTTAGGACCATAAGGGTTAGCCCATTTGATTTTAGACATTGTAAGATTGGATTGATGTGCTTTCTTAGAAGATTGAAGAGAAAGTATGATGAATTAATTGATTTCCTGACAGGTGTTGAAGTGATATCTAAAGTGCTGACTAAGTCCAAGACCAAAGGACAAAGGAGATAATGTCCAACTGAGAGAGATAGAAACAAATATGATCTTGAGTTAAGGTTAACAAACCTGCTCTCGCAACTCAGGATAAGGACAACACAGACAAAGATGATTAAGATATCAAGTCACTTAGACTAGCACAACAAAGTCAGATTTTGAAACAACAAGCGAGTCAAACTGTCAATAGATTGTAGTCAAAGACAAACTAGGAGTGATGTTTGTGAGAGCGCAGATTTGAGAAAATTCAGATAGAACCATCACAATAGAATAGTAATTTGGACAACAATTTGACTGATTTCAGAGTTTGATAGTAGATGCACAAACTTGGACAAGAGTTTGACAGTTTAATACCTAAGAGTGAACATTTTGGATTGTTAATTGTTTTGATGTTTGTTTTGATTGTTTGTTTTGGTGTTTCACTCATGCAAGACACATCAAGAAGCCCTTATCTATTCAAGCACATCAAGAAAACCCTATTCCTAGGTGGTGGGAAATGGACAATACTTGTTTGAATCCTCTTACAATAAAATACCCATTCAAGTTGGATAGTTAGAAGCTTGGAAACACTGGCTCCCCTCCATGACACACACTTCTTGGGCCTACCAAGCTTCAAATTTCTCAAGGTTCGAAGACCTTGATAAATTTATTGTCTCAACAAGAGGGGTACATGAGAGGTTTCTTAGGCATGTGTGTCTCATAATGCCCATGTCAACAAGTAGAAACATATTTTGGCCACTAGATGAAAAGGGTTTTAGTAAGAGTCTTTGTTTAAGTGTATCCTCTGTGTTTACGCAAGTGTGATTCAGGCTGCTAACCCCACAAAGAACCTTAGCACAAGTAGTTCATGATATGTGATTGAGACTCGAAGGCCCTACTTTGTGTTAGACGAGAGCTGAGTATAAGCTCAAATGACACTTATCTTCCAAGGCTTTGGTCTTGAGGAATAATTTTTATTATAGTGAGTCAAAGAAGCTTGGCGTTAGCTTGTTATAACTTGGGTCATTCTCCAAGGGTGAGTACTTTTCCCACTTGGATAGGCCCTCTAAAGTTGTAGACCTCAAATGATGAATGACAATAATGTTTCTGGATTTTTGATAATCCCAAAAGGGAAAGAGCATAGTTTCCTAACATTATTTCCATCCCTAAAACACCAGATAGAAGTTCATTTTAAAAATTCCTAAATGTGGGTGTTGGGTTTAATGGGAAGTAGTACTAAGAGGGGAGGGATGAATCAGTACCTCTAAAACTTTTTCTTGTACTTTAATCAATTAACCTTTGTAATCAATTGCATGTCCATTCAATCTAATCTATACTATCTTTGTGTGAGTTATATCAATTCATAACATTAATAAACATGTGAATCATTCATAGAAACATTCATGAACATAATTGACACATAACAGAAGATATGACATCGCAGAAAAATCCTGTTAGGAAGTAAAAACTACGGTGGGGATGACACCCACAAAAATTCACTATCTGCACAATGGAAGGGGCCGATTAAGGCTTACAATCTTGATCACTTCTGATGATCTACCCTGTTAGGAGTATTGGTGGAGACCTTTTAAAGTATACTCTTTTAAGAGCTTTTAGGAACACTGTTAAGTGTGCACTCGGTTAAGAGATTTGATATTGGACTGTTAAATCCACCTTTCTTGAAAGGAATTTTTACACTTTTCTTCACTTGTTAGAATGACAGAAAATTACAAATTGAACTGGTAAATACAATCTCCTATTGCTGATACAGATCCTATGTAGTTCACATAAAAATAATATCACCTTAGCTATGATTGAATAATACCTCTGATTATCTGTTTCCTCTGTTCTTGGTTCTGCTAACCAAATTCTTCTTTTTCTGCTTTGGTTCTTGAAACTCTCAATTCAATCCATAGATGTGCTCGTTCTATTCTGTTCTCTCTTACACACATATTCTAATGAATGATTACATCATCTATTTATAGATGGATTGATTTCATCGAGTTGTGATAAAAACAATGTTAACTCTAAGATCGGGTTTACAACTTGCACCTAGATCTCCTAGTCTATGTGTTTTAAATCAGTTAGACTAATTAAAACACTTACATTAATGTTTCTTGTCCCTAAAGAAATGGATTAAAAAAAATTTAATATCCTATAAATAGAATACCCTTGCTTTATCTGACGTGGAAGTCAGATCCACTTTTTGCGGGCTGCAACTGACTTTCGGTTCTGTCTTTCAGTCATGCTTGACTATCCTTTAGTTTTTACTGTCAGTTGCACTGTATCTAATTTGTCGGTGTGCATTGTAACTTGCATTTTAGGTTCCTCTATCGGGTTCCTCTTTGTCTCTCTTCATTGTGATTTTTGGTTTACACACTACCTTGTGCCATCGGCTCTTTCTACACTTAGTCATTTTTGGTGATCTTCTCATCTGATCTTCGGTTTTCCCTTTACTATCTTTTGGTGTAAGCTTACCAAAAGTGTTGTTTGAATACTAATGACAAATTAATGTCATCAATCCCCCCCTTTGACATTAGTGTAAAAAAAACTGATATGTGCAAAATACTAACAAAATGTTAAGTATATACAAGATATATAATCCTTAGTCATTTAATGACTCCCCCTATGTATATGCCGGTATACCTGTACATATGATATATTTTCCATCTTCATATCATTTTCCCTTTATGAATATACATATACATATCTACCTTTTCCCCATCCCGACTAAATGTACATAACATTTTCAATGATATTTTGTACAAGTATCATTTCCCCCTTTATTTGATATTAAGGGCAATGGTCAATTACCTTAGAGCTTATCAAAAATGTGCGAATGAGAAGACTTCATGTCTTCCATCATTTTATCCCATTGCTCCTTCAGGTTTTCTAGAGCCATTTTCTCAAGTGTTATCTTGGCATGCATATCATAGATGTTGTGTACTACAATCATGTCAGGAGTTGCTATCAGTTTCCTTGCAGATCTGATATGCTATTGTAGCAGTGTAAGATTTGGCAGAAGTTGAGCCTATAGCTTAGTTACTTCTTCTTTGAATCATGTCTTTGCCTCCCACAAATATTTCCTTAACCATTTTACTTCAATGATATTTTCATAATGCATTTTGACTGCATTTTATCCATCGGTGGTTAAGCTACTAGCACTGTTTGCTAGATTTGTATCTAGCTTTGCTATATTTTCACTATTTTCTTGAGTGAACTTTTCTATTGTGCTTAACTTTTGAATTAAGGTTATAGCTTCAGATATGATAGGGTCTAATTCATATATGAATTCTGACAGCTTTACCTTATTCTCAGCCACTTCTTGGCTGATGTTCTCTAGAAGATTTTGTTGATACTTCATTTTTGCTCTCTCCTCAATTTCCTTCTCAACATCAATATTCTGAGTGGTGATGATGTCGGTGAGGTTAGCTAGTTGATCAATTATAGGATTTCTTTGATAAATATCAACATCGGGTATAATTTGGTGTAGAATGTCCCATGTTGTCTCTAGTACCATTGATTCCTTATGCTATTTCTTCAACTTTTCTTGTAATGCCTTCCTTTGGCATATCTCTCCTTATTCTTGTAGTGCATCCATGTCAAGTGTAGTGGGGTCACACTTTGGTATTTCACTGATTTCATCTAGTGTAACCTCTAACTTGTTCTCCTTTGTCTTCTTCTTCTTTTGTGACTCAGTGGAATGTAGCACCATTGCCAATTTTCTAGCTTTTTCTGTTGTGCTTGATGATGTGACTTGTTGTGCTTCTTTCTAAAGCTTTGCATTGGTTTTATCTTGTCACGTGTCTGCAGACGTCTCTACATTTACCTTAGCATCTTCAGTAGCACCTTTGTCTATTTTCTTAGGAGTTCCATCTTTTGGTTTGTCTCCTTCATTAGTGTCCTTGGCATCATCTATTTTGGTGTTCTCATTCTTTTCTTGAGTTTCCACATCTTTGTCCTTCTCTCCTTCTGTAACCTTTTTAGTGTCAGTTACATTTTGAGTATCTCTGATGTTTTGTTGACCATCGGTGTTATTTTTATTTGCTTCTTCTCCTGCATCCTTTGGAGTTTCATTTTCAGATGATTTACTTGATTATTGCATGATATTGATAGCTTGTATCAACATTGGTAGTTTGACTGGAATGTTCACCTGTGCTCCATTGATTGTTGTGTCCTGTTCATCGGTTGTATCTTTTACAATAATAACATCTTCATCCTTATCGATTTCATTTGCTGGGTCATCGATAATGTCGATGATATTGGTATCCACAACATTTTCATTTGTGGTATCATCCCATGTTTCTCTACCACATGTGCATTCTTATTCCATGTTGTATCATCTTCTTCTTTATCTAGCTCAATGGATGTATCATCTTGGTTTTCCTTATCAACATCTTGTTGTTGAAGGTCTTTGTTGGGACTGTCTTTCTCAACTGGTCTATTCATGATTTTGCACCATTTATTGTGACTATCCTTTTCAATTTCAATAAACTTTCCTTCAAGAAATTTGTATGCCCTTAGCTTTGGTGAGAATTATTTCTTGTGTTTCTCCATCATTTCATTTATCTCTAACTTTGTAGATTCAAGCGACATTAGAGACACAAGTACTCTCTCTATGATTTCTTTCTCATTTGCCAAAGCAAATGTCCAACGGGAAGATAATCTATTCAAGAGTTCCCATGGAACATAAATTCCTTCAAATTGAAGGGGTACATATTTGAAGTTATACATTTTAGCTATCATGGCTTCTTCAATTTTATTTTAATCTTCTTGATTTATTTTCCCCCATTTCCTAATATTTGGATCAGTAATGGATCCATAATTTGCAATATAAACACAAATGTCATTAATAGTGTTAGGTTCTTTTACCTTGACATTTTCTGCCTCTAAGGCTTCATATTGCTTGATGTCCTCTATATCCTCTTAGGTTCTGATTTATTTTCTACGCTTCTTGTTTTGTCCTCTCTTCGGTGCTAGAGATTTTCTTTTGTAAGACCTGACTTTTCCTTTCTTAAGAGGTGAAGGAGTAGAATCTTTGGACATTTGGGTTCTGGTCCTTGAAGTAGCTTTAGTTCTTGGTCTCTTTGATGGTGGAGGAGGTGGTGATTCTGACTCTGTTTCCTCCGAGTCAGTCTTCTCTTCATCTTTACCGACATGCACCTATTCTTTGGTTTCCTCCTCTTTTTCAATTTCTTCAGCCTGCTCAGCTTCTTCCTCGTCTACAGATAAAATCTTCTTGAGATTATTTACCATTTTATCCTTCTTTTTCACTATCTTCTTGATAACTAGGTCTAACTTAATTCTTGATTTGGATTCTTCATATGTGCCAAACCTTGGTTTCTTTTTGTCCAATGATTCATTGATTAAGGCATCAGTTGCCTTTGTTGCAAGATCAATGTTGATCTCATATTCTAGTGGTTGCAACCATGTTGTCCTTGCTACTACAGGTTTAATGAAAGTATGATCTATGTCAACCATGAAGCATATCTCATCCTTATATTGCTTGATGCAATACTATTTAATCTGTTGGCCTGGAAGAATTTTTAGCCCAATACACATGCACCAAACTTAATCTCATCATCAATTATTGTTGTCACTTTCAATCCACGACCATCCCATTTGGCCCCAGTCATCTTTTCGATCTCTGCCTTCGGTGGATGCTTTAGTGCCATTACTTTATCAGTTATGGGGCAACCGGTGACCCCATGGATGACATCTCAGGTGATTTTCTTCAGTTCATCCAACCATAACTTGTTGTTATGCATTCTTCTTAGCACTAACCAAATCCAATCAGTTTTGAAGACCTTAGGAAACTTTAGGGCATTGGTAAGCCCTTTTACCTCAATGTTCTTGTGTTCTTCCTTAAGGGTTCCATCATCATTACAAATCTTCTGGTAAGCTTCTTCCATCTTTGACATTCCAATCTCTACAATCTTGCAGTGTATGAAGGATCAGACATCTTCAACTAGTAAAACCCTAGCTAGTATGTGCAAAAATGCACCAACATCATTAGGTTGTGAGGCAACCTCTAGAAGAATCTTGTAATTGGGTTCCTCACATGCAATGTTTTTGATGAGTTTGAACTCATCCTTCTTTGCATTCTTAGCTTTTACGGATCGTGATGTTGATGCCATTTTTCAAAAATTAGGGCTTCTACGTAAATGCATGAAAATATAGAGTTATCAGTCTGTAGAACTTACTATTGTGTTTTTAATGATCTCTGAACTGCTTTGAAATGCTTGGAGGTCGAGTCACGATCGCTTTGCAACTTGGTTTCTTTTTGCTTAAAATTGCCTTCGCTCACTCTGCTTTGGGTGTCGTGACAAATGAGTCACTTCGATGCCCTATTTATAGTCATTGCCCTAAAATGTGTGTAATAAATGCTCACCAACTTGTTGATATCTAAAGACAGAGTTCATCGGTGAGGGCTTTTCTACCATCGATGATGCTTACAATGTTTCTGAGCAGTCAAAGTTGATTTAGCCTTTACCGATAGGTTTTGGTAACACAGACAGCTTGTTCATGTGCTTGTTTACCAAGTGGCTTGGTCAATACTAATTTTTTTTTCTTATAACCTATGTTGCTCGGTAAATGTAGGCAGTCTTTCCTCTAAGTGTATACCGACGGGTTTCGGTATATATGCCTGAAGACATAGTTTTCACATTTTTCAACAAGTATAACCATGATGCATCTTTCTTATGCTAATTTGGAATTATTTCATCATATTATGGAACTGATGTAAAGTAATAGCTTAGTGTTAATGTAGTTCCATACTTGTTCTGCTTAGGTGGGGTTGGTCATGTCACCGGATCCATTGGATGGGGTGTCACCATTTGCATTTCTTGTTCCAACTTCATCATTTCTTGAAGCTTTTCTCCACATCTTGTCTCTAGCCCTCTGAATATCTTCAATGGTGTTTGCATTGGGGTATGTTCTTGTCTCTATCATTCGGTCTCTACAGTCCTTTTTGAGATGACCAACTTTATGACAGTGTAAGCATGCCATTCTAGGGTTAGTCCATCCTCCCAATTTTCTAGTCCATAGTCTCGTACAATTTGCAGCAATGTGACCATATCTGCCACATGCTGTATAGTTTTTTCAAGTATTGTACTCCCATACATATTGATTATCGATTCTCTTCGGTTGATATGGAGTTTCTTGACCTTTTGGCTTCCATGCTTTCCTTTTCTTTTTCCAGCATTCAAGACTTGTGTGCCCATTCATCTTGCATGTAG
The DNA here is from genome assembly GCA_018584345.1 of Thuja plicata. Taxonomy (NCBI): domain Eukaryota; kingdom Viridiplantae; phylum Streptophyta; class Pinopsida; order Cupressales; family Cupressaceae; genus Thuja; species Thuja plicata. The sequence continues at coordinate 2,891,752 of MU224691.1, forward strand.
GAAAATATTTTTCCATGTAGGTTTCCTTCTTTGGTTTATTTAACTTAGACTTACATTCATATGCTTTATGTCCTTTCTTGTTACATTTATAACAGAATCCTATGAATGAAGATGTAGATTTAGGAATACCTTTCATTTTACCTCTGCATACATTTGTTGTGTGAACTTTCTTTCCACAGTGTTTGCATGTAAGATTTATTGGTCTTGGATTTTCATAGACATTCTTTGGATTGGATTGATTTGATGATTCTCCATTGTCAGTAAAGCCTAGACCGTTGTTGTTGTTGACTCTTAGTTGTCCTTCTAGAAAATCATCCATCCTTTTATTTCTCTCTTTAGACTTTCTGATAACTTCATTATGCTATTGCTGAATTCTAACCTCATGCTTTAGTTTTTCATTTTATTCTCTTAGTTCACTGATAATCTGTATTCTTTTAATGAGTTCAACATTCATTCTATTTACTTCTTGACTGATAAGAATAATTTGATTTGTGAGTTCATGGTGATGCTTAGCATGTCTTTGAATTTCTAACTCCTTTTCTTGTAGTTTCTCTGTAATCTTCCTCCTATCATCAGTGGCAAGTGTTCTTTCTATTTCATCTTGTCTAGCAGAACTCATCACATCATTCATTCTAACCATCTAGGTCTCTTGACCAATTTGCAGCATCTTTATTTTCTCTGTCAGATGTTTATTTATATCCTTTAGATTTGTGATGTTCTCTTTTGATGTATCTGATGCTTTGCTTGCATTTGATTCTGAAGACTCAAAGAAATCTAGAATCTCTTCTTCTTGATAATATTTTTCATTTCTTCAAGTTTCCATTCCTTTCTTCTCATCCAATAGCTCTCTCATCTTGATACTAGCTTCTTTATACTGTTAATAGAACATCTGTATCTCAAGATTTTTATTCTCAATATTCTTATCAAGTTTGTACTTCTCCATTGTATGATCTTTTCTCTTAAGCCTTTGAGCTTTCCAAGAAGAGACTTGGCTTTGATACCAATTGTTGGTATTAATGGGAAGTGGTACTGAGAGGGGAGGGGTGAATCAGTACCTCTAAAACTTTTGTTACCCAAATTTTTTACATGCGGGATATCAAAAAATAGTAAGAAAATTTGCATAAGGAGACATCTTTTTAACATTATTGTTCAGCCAATGAAAATGAATACATTTCTATTACATTCTTATTATCAAATTTGCAGTTGTACTCTAAGTATTGATTAGTTTCAAACTTTCAAATTCATAAATGATCATTACGTTGTGCATTCAAAACTGAATGTATTAGACAAGTGTTCCTTCAAGGTTACATCTTGCATACAGAAACTTAGAGGACATATGCAGAAAAGAAAGTAAGAGTAAGGCATGATGAAGTCTAGGGGTCTATGTATTTCTTTTAAGAGGTCTTCTAGTTTCTAGAGTTGGTCATTTGCATCATCTGAAGTCTTCATGTCTTGGTTGCCTTGGTCTTGTCTCTGTCTGTCCTCCATCCTAGGTTTTCTGTTGTTCCCATTTCCTGCATCATCATGGTGGAAAAGATGTTAGATCCGATTGGATCTAAGAAATACATAGTTCACTAAAAAGTACCATACACTAGTCAAACTCCCTGAACTGCATATTTATTGATGATATCAATGTAATAGAAAGATATGCATTTGCTTTGATAGAATAATAACATCAAAAAGACATATCTTTATGAAATCCTATGCTATATTTGAAAGATGTAGTGAGTGTCACGAACCCATGCTCGAAATTCAAAATATGCATTATTAAAGAAAGAAAAGAATGCTAGATGTTCAATGTGCAGGAAAGAAAGAAATGTTCAAATGCAGATTTCAACATTGATATGCAAGAAAATGGTTGAACGATAGTGATATCAAAGTGAGTTGTGTGCATATAAAATGTAGTATATAATAGTTTCTATAGGGCGCATACAAGCTATAATGGAATTTCAACACTATTAATGCTAATATGCAGATGTCAGAAGAGTAAAAAATAGTATTATCAAATGTTATGAAATATGCATCACAAAAAATAATGATCAAATAACAGAGTGTATATGCAGGATGAATGGAAAGTAATGTTGTCATTGTAAATGATGCCTTTGGATGAGATAAGGAATAAATCCACAAAGACATCTACTTATGCAAACAAGTAAAAGAGATTGTACATATTGAACAATGATATCTTTTGTGCATATGTTCATAATAATGTACCAGAACAGGGTGTATCTATGTTATTGTTCTGAAAACAACTATGAAAGTTAATGATGCTGTGGTGATTAATATTGCTGAGAAAAGTGTACCCATGTTCCTAATATGAATTTGAAGTAATATTTTATACAGGATAATCACTGTCGGCATGTTCAATGAAAGAGGAGAACATATTTCATGTATTATAAATAGCGGTATCAAACACATTGAAGAGCCGATGTATTGACATTAATGGTTACTGTTTTCCAGAAATATTGCATGGAAAAAGATAACAACAGATTTAAAGAAGACAACATACAATGTAACAACATGGTCTCCATACAATAAATACTGCAGACATCCAATAAGACAGTGACTTGTAGGAACTCTAGTTTTAAAAAGAAAGAAACTATGTAATACAAATGGAGTTTGCAACTACTGGTTTAAATATAAAGATTGTAGACATCCAATAAGGCAAAGAGAAGTTCAAGTTTAACTGAAAGAATATGCATGAACATTGCTATTTTTCAGGCATAAAAAACCCCAAACTTTGGTAAAAGCCATGGTGGAGTAAATAGTATTTTCAAGCCCAGAGGAAGAAGTAGACAGAGTCATATAGCAGCATAAATAACTTATCTATGAGATGTGAAGTAGTGGAGGCTGAGTCCAAGAATGAGCCCAAGTTTGAGCAAGGATGCATAGCCATGTTTCATGGCATCCAAAACTCCAGCTCAAAGCCCAAGTCAACCGAGGATGCATGCACAATGCCCTTTTCATGGCATTTTCAAACAACAAGTTGCAGCCTGACAACATACATAAGGAAGTGCCATGTATTATGGCATGGCAAGATGGTCATTATGGAGAGCCCACAAATCAGGAAAGAGCTCACTGTTGGTGTGAAGAGCTCGAGCTCTTTATTAATGTTGAGTAACTAAATGTCAACTCCAGCAACACTCTAAATATTGAATGAAGAGACTCCAGATTGCATGGTGAAAAACACAAAGAGCACTGTGTGTTATGGTATGAAGACCCAAAGATATGCTAAAGCCAAGTTCATGAAGAGAAATAATGAATGCAATGTCTAAAGAGGAGTAAATCCTCAGTAAAGAAACACAGAGCCCGAGCTTTTAGATTATGATAGTGAAGCTCCAGTTCCTCACCCCATTCAAAGAATTTATACTAAGTGCCATACATTATGGCATGATAACTCCAGCCAAGAGCCCAAGTTCAACAGTAAGAAAACACCTTCATTACCCATAGATTTCCAAAGAAAGGATACATTACAACATAATAACTCTAGTTTATAAAACCGATGCCAAGTCTCAGAATAACTGTAGTGAACTCCAGCTCGAGCATCGACACAAGGAGCCAAGAAAATGGTGGAAAGTTGTAGACATGCCGGAAAAAAACCCTAACTTAATTCCCCAAAACTGCAGAATGAAAAATAAAATGGCCAAAATGGATATGTTGAAATGTTGATTGTTTTTGAAATCCACAGTACCAAGGAGTTAATGCCTGATTAACTGTAGTGCACGACAACTCTGGTATAGTAGATATTTTCTACATTATATGGGTCATGTTGACCATAAGATAAGGTGTTGATTTTTATAGTGGTTAGGGTATTTTCATGTCATGTAGTTAGGGTGTTTTGGCTATATACTATGGTATCAGTTAAGTTATAGGAGTTGGAGTTTTTATGTCAATATGGGTAGAGTTATGCATTTTGATGGGTTTCTATTATGAAGTTTGTAATATTATGTAAAAAGATGAAAATATTTTAAAATACCAACTTTAGGGGTATCTCATTTTTGAAATGGGGCTTTAGGGGCTAGATTTTAGGCACTAATTATTCCTCAGATTGAGAGATATGATTTTAAAGGGGTAGTTGTTGGAGGCTAACTTTTAGGCATGATTTTGGCCTAAGAATCAGGATGATCTTTCTGTTTTAAGGAGAGTCTTGGAGGGAGATCTAATTTTTGAGATGAGCCATGTGGGCTATTTAGTGGACCTTTTACTTTATAGTTAGGGGGTTTAGAGTCAGGAGAGAAGGTTATTTTAGTGAACTATTTGTTCCTATAGAACTTTTTTGTGCATTTTGTATCCATTGAGTTGCAGATTTTGGAGAGAGGCATTATAGTGAACTTCTTGTTCCTAGATGTTTTGGAGACCATTTTGTAACCACATTTTCAGTTTTTTTGAAGGAAATCAAAGCAGTCTTTCTGATTACATCAATTTATGAGTATTGGATCCAATCCTTTTCTTCTTTTCTACATTAAGTGTTGCATATTTTATGTGATCTGGTAAAGTGAATTGGTTTTGATTCCTTTCCTATGTTATAAAAAAATAGGCCTTTTTGCAAAATATGTAAGTTTGTTTTCAATTTTTACTGTTTGTGGTCTTAACCCTAATAGTGAATTCTAGTCAACCTTTATGTTGAGTAGAGTATGATAAATGCAGCTCAGTGATTTTGTAGTTGGGGATGCTGGTTTGAAAAATCTTGATAGATCTAGAGTAAGTTTTGGTGTATCACCCCATTTTCCATTCAGTTTTAAATCTTTCTCCTTTTTCCCAATTTAGTTTTCAATCAGGAGGTGATATTCCATATCAAATAGGAACGGACCTAGAATCCAGAGACTCCTTCTTAAACATAGTCTACCCACAACTAGAGAAGGTTTCCATTGTTAGGATGGAATTTTCATGCAACCCTAATGCCTGAGTTGGGGTGACAATTCCAAACCTCAACAGTTTTTGGCACACCCGGTGGGACACATTATTCAGAAAATGGGTCAAATTGCATTACATCACTTGCTAGTTCTGGTGTGATTTCAGAAAGATTCAGACCTTAAAGAGGTCACATTTCACATATTTGGTGGATCTATGAAGGAAAGCCTATCATTTCAAAAGGACAAAAGCTGGTATGTTTCAAGTTGTTTCATATTCCAATTTCTAGTCTTTCAGATGAATGAATATGTCAAGTTTTCAAGGAGGATATGCTTACCCAGATGGTTAGTTTTCAAGTTGTCCATCATTTCAAGAAAATTCCGTTCAAGAGAATCATTTTCAGTCTTATCAAGGTCAGCAATCCCAATATGATTTTCATCATTCTGCAAATGATAATGTTTCACAAAATAGAGACACTGCAAGTATGTTGCAGAATATGCTTATGCAGATTGAAGATAATAAAAGGCAATAAGAATCCGAATTCCAACAAGAGCTATACAGGCAGCTAGAGGAGCATGCTTGTCAAGCCCACATTCAACAACAACAAGCATTTTTTCACCCATCCATTCCCTAGGTTCACAGATCTAGTAGGGATGGCATGCTGAGGGAACGTAGTACAGCCACAGGTGGTACAACAACAGGTGCACATGCCCCCACCATAGAAAAGTACACAGCCAGGGATATAATAGGCTCCCCATCCCCAGATAGTATAGGTAGACATCCTTGCTTGACATATGGGGATGGACGTTGGGGCCAACGGTAGTGGCAATACAAGACAGTCTCTACGGTGGACTGTAGAGTAGATAGTTGAGGAGCAATAGGTACCCCCACAAGATGAGGTATAGTAGGAGGATCCTATGCAAGAGGACCAACCTACGCAGGATCGAGCACAGGACCCACAGTGATGGTCTCGACAGAGAGTTCAATAGATCATGAGATAGGTCGGGGACTTGACAATACAGGTGGCCGTGCGGGATGCACAACTATTAGATAGAGATTGGGAGATACAAGATCTCCAGGACCAGCTACGGGTAGCATAGGAGGAGGTGCAACATCAGACTGCTCAAGTGGCGTATTATTACACATCAT